>JAKFHT010004401.1:0-270626 GCA_023783455.1 Erythrocebus patas | reverse complement strand
TGATGAAAGATGTAACTCTGTGAGATGAATTAACAGAACACAAAGCAGTTTCTCAGAAAGCTTCTTTCCAATTTTAGTTTCTCAGAAAGCTTCTTTCCAGTTTGGAGCGGAAGATATTTCCTTTTTCACCATAGATTTCTAGGGGCTTCCAAATATCCTTTGCCAATTCACAAGAATAGCCTTAGCGAAAGGCTTCTTGAAGGAAAGATGTAACTCTGTGAGATGAATTAACAGAACACAGAGCAGTTTCTCAGAAAGCTTCTTTCCAGTTTTCAACGGAAGATATTTCCTTTTCACCATAGCCCTCTATGGGCTTCCAAATATCCTTGCCAATTCACAAGAACAGCCTTAGCGAAAGCCTTCTTGAAGGAAAGATGTAACTCTGTGAGATGAATTAACAGAACACAGAGCAGTTTCTCAGAAAGCTTCTTTCCAGTTTGGAACGGAAGATATTTCCTTTTTCACCATAGCCCTCTATCTGCTTCCAAATATCCGTTTGCCAATTGCACAAGAACAGCCTTAGCGAAAGGCTTCTTGAAGGGAAAGATGTAACTCTGTGAGATGAATTAACAGAACACAGAGCAGTTTCTCAGACAGCTTCTTTCCAGTTTGGAACGGAAGATATTTCCTTTTTCACCTTAGGCATCTATGGGCTTCCAAATATCCCTTTGCCAATTCCACAAGAACAGCCTTAGCGAAAGCCTTCTTGAAGGGAAAGATGTAACTCTGTGAGATGAATTAACAGAACACAGAGCAGTTTCTCAGAAAGCTTCTTTCCAGTTTGGAACGGAAGATATTTCCTTTTTCACCATAGCCCTCTAGGGGCTTCCAAATATCCTTTGCCAATTCCACAAGAACAGCCTTAGCGAAAAGCTTCTTGAAGGGAAAGATGTAACTCTGTGAGATGAATTAACAGAACACAGAGCAGTTTCTCAGAAAGCTTCTTTCCAGTTTGGAACGGAAGATATTTCCTTTTTCACCATAGCCCTCTATGGGCTTCCAAATATCCCTTTGCCAATTCCACAAGAACAGCCTTAGCGAAAGGCTTCTTGAAGGAAAGATGTAACTCTGTGAGATGAATTAACAGAACACAGAGCAGTTTCTCAGAAAGCTTCTTTCCAGTTTTGAACGGAAGATATTTTCTTTTTCACCATAGCCTCTATGGGCTTCAAATATCCTTTGCCAATTCCACAAGAACAGCCTTAGCGAAAGGCTTCTTGAAGGAAAGATGTAACTCTGTGAGATGAATTAACAGAACAAAGAGCAGATTCTCAGCTTCTTTCCAGTTTGGAACGGAAGATATTTCCTTTTTCACCATAGCCCTCTATGGGATTCCAAATATCCTTTGCCAATTCCACAAGAACAGCCTTAGCGAAAGGCTTCTTGAAGGAAAGATGTAACTCTGTGAGATTAATTAACAGAACACAGAGCAGTTTCTCAGAAAGCTTCTATCCAGTTTGGAGAAGATATTTCCTTTTTCACCATAGCCCTATGGGCTTCCAAATATCCTTTGCCAATTCCACAAGAACAGCCTTAGCGAAAGGCTTCTTGAAGGGAAAGATGTAACTCTGTGAGATGAATTAACAGAACACAGAGCAGTTTCTCAAGCTTCTTTCCAGTTTGGAGCGGAAGATATTTTCTTTTCACCATAGCCCTCTATGGGCTTCCAAATATCCTTTGCCAATTCCACAAGAACAGCCTTAGCGAAAGGCTTCTTGAAGGGAAAGATGTAACTCTGAGATGAATTAACAGAACAAAGCAGTTTCTCAGAAAGCTTCTTTCCAGTTTGGAAAGGAAGATATTTCCTTTTCACCTTAGCCCTCTATGGGATTCCAAATATCCTTTACCAATTCCACAAGAACAGCCTTAGCGAAAGGCTTCTTGAAGGAAAGATGTAACTCTGTGAGATGAATTAACAGAACAGAGAGCAGTTTCTCAGAAAGCTTCTTTCCAGTTTTGAGCGGAAGATATTTCCTTTTTCACTATAGATCTCTAGGGGCTTCCAAATATCCTTTGCCAATACCACAAGAACAGCCTTAGCGAAGGCTTCTTGAAGGAAAGATGTAACTCTGTGAGATGAATTAACAGAACAAAGAGCAGTTTCTCAGAAAGCTTCTTTCCAGTTTGGAAAGGAAGATATTTCCTTTTTCATCTTAGCCCTCTATGGGATTCCAAATATCCCTTTACCAATTCCACAAGAACAGCCTTAGCGAAGGCTTCTTGAGGAAAGCTGTAACTCTGTGAGATGAATTAACAGAACAGAGAGCAGTTTCTCAGAAAGCTTCTTTCCAGTTTTGAACGGAAGATATTTCCTTTTTCACTATAGATCTCTAGGGGCTTCCAAATATCCCTTTGCCAATACCACAAGAACAGCCTTAGCGAAAGGCTTCTTGAAGGGAACGATGTAACCCTGTGAGATGAATTAACAGAACACAGAGCAGTTTCTCAGAAAGCTTCTTTCCAGTTTGGAACGGAAGATATTTCCTTTTCACCATAGCCCTCTATGGGCTTCCAAATATCCTTTGCCAATTCCACAAGAACAGCCTTAGCGAAAGGCTTCTTGAAGGAAAGATGTAACTCTGTGAGATGAATTAACAGAACACAGAGCAGTTTCTCAGAAAGCTTCTTTCCAGTTTTCAACGGAAGATATTTCCTTTTTCACCATAGCCCTCTATGGGCTTCCAAATATCCCTTTGCCAATTCCACAAGAACAGCCTTAGCGAAAGGCTTCTTGAAGGGAAAGATGTAACTCTGTGAGATGAATTAACAGAACAAAGAGCAGTTTCTCAGAAAGCTTCTTTCCAGTTTTCAACGGAAGATATTTTCTTTTTCACCATAGCCCTCTATGGGCTTCCAAATATCCTTTGACAATTCCACAAGAACAGCCTTAGCGAAAGGCTTCTTGAAGGAAAGATGTAACTCTGTGAGATGAATTAACAGAACACAGAGCAGTTTCTCAGAAAGCTTCTTTCCAGTTTGGAACGGAAGATATTTCCTTTTTCACCATAGCCCTCTATGGGCTTCCAAATATCCTTTGCCAATTCCACAAGAACAGCCTTAGCGGAAGGCTTCTTGAAGGAACGATGTAACTCTGTGAGATGAATTAACAGAACAGAGAGCAGTTTCTCAAGCTTCTTTCCAGTTTTGAAAGGAAGATATTTCCTTTTCACCATAGCCCTCTATGGGCTTCAAATATCACTTTGCCAATTCCACAAGAACAGCCTTAGCGAAGGCTTCTTGAAGGAAAGATGTAACTCTGTGAGATGAATTAACAGAACACAAAGCAGTTTCTCAGAAAGCTTCTTTCCAGTTTTTAACGGAAGATATTTCCTTTTTCACCATAGCCCTCTATGGGCTTCAAATATCACTTTGCCAATTCCACAAGAACAGCCTTAGCGAAAGGCTTCTTGAAGGAAAGATGTAACTCTGTGAGATGAATTAACAGAACACAAAGCAGTTTCTCAAGCTTCTTTCCAGTTTTTAACGGAAGATATTTCCTTTTTCACCATAGCCCTCTATGGGCTTCCAAATATCACTTTGCCAATTCCACAAGAACAGCCTTAGCGAAGGCTTCTTGAAGGAAACATGTAACTCTGTGAGATGAATTAACAGAACACAAAGCAGTTTCTCAGAAAGCTTCTTTCCAGTTTTTAACGGAAGATATTTCCTTTTCACCATAGCCCTCTATGGGCTTCCAAATATCACTTTGCCAATTCCACAAGAACAGCCTTAGCGAAAGGCTTCTTGAAGGAAAGATGTAACTCTGTGAGATGAATTAACAGAACACAAAGCAGTTTCTCAGAAAGCTTCTTTCCAGTTTTGAAAGGAAGATATTTCCTTTTCACCATAGCCTCTATGGGCTTCCAAATATCCCTTTGCCAATACCACAAGAACAGCCTTAGTGAAAGGCTTCTTGAAGGAAAGATGTAACTCTCTGAGATGAATTAACAGAACACAAAGCAGTTTCTCAAAAGCTTCTTTCAAGTTTTTAACGGAAGATATTTTCTTTTTCACCATAGCCCTCTATGGGTTTCCAAATATCACTTTGCCAATTCTACAAGAACAGCCTTAGCGAAAGGCTTCTTGAAGGAAAGATGTAACTCTGTGAGATGAATTAACAGAACACAAAGCAGTTTCTCAGAAAGCTTCTTTCCAGTTTTTAACGGAAGATATTTCCTTTTTCACCATAGCCCTCTATGGGCTTCCAAATATCACTTTGCCAATTCTACAAGAACAGCGTTAGCGAAAGGCTTCTTGAAGGAAAGATGTAACTCTGTGAGATGAATTAACAGAACACAAAGCAGTTTCTCAGAAAGCTTCTTTCCAGTTTTTAACGGAAGATATTTCCTTTTCACCATAGATCTCTAGGGGCTTCCAAATATCCCTTTGCCAATACCACAAGAACAGCCTTAGCGAAGGCTTCTTGAAGGAAAGATGTACCTCTGTGAGATGAATTAACAGAACACAGAGCAGTTTCTCAGAAAGCTTCTTTCCAGTTTTTAACCAAAGATATTTCCTTTTCAACATAGCCCTCTATGGGCTTCCAAATATCACTTTGCCAATTCCACAAGATCAGCCTTAGCGAAAGGCTTCCTGAAGGAAAGATGTAACTCTGTGAGATGAATTAACAGAACACAAAGTAGTTTCTCAAGCTTCTTTCCAGTTTTTAACGGAAGATATTTCCTTTTCAACATAGCCCTCTATGGGCTTCCAAATATCCTTTGCCAATTCCACAAGAACAGCCTTAGCGAAGGCTTCTTGAAGGGAAAGATGTAATTCTGTGAGATGAATTAACAGAACCGAAAGCAGTTTCTCAGAAAGCTTGTTTCCAGTTTTTAACGGAAGATATTTCCTTTTTCACCATAGCCCTCTAAGGGCTTCCAAATATCACTTTGCCAATTCTACAAGAAGAATATTAGCGAAAGGCTTCTTGAAGGGAAAGATGTACCTCTGTGAGATGTATTAACTGAACACAAAGTAGTTTCTCAGAAAGCTTCTTTCCAGTTTTTACCGGAAGATATTTCATTTTTCACCAAATCCCTCTATGGGCTTCCAAATATCACTTTGCCAATTGCACAATAACAGCCTTAGCGAAAGGCTTCTTGAATTGAAAGATGTAACTCTGTGAGAAGAATTAACAGAACACAAAGCAGTTTCTCAAAAAGCTTCTTTCAAGTTTTTAACGGAAGATATTTCCTTTTTCACCAAAGCCCTCTATGGGCTTCCAAATATCACTTTGCCAATTCCAAAAGAACTGCCTTAGCGAAAGGCTTCTTGAAGGGAAAGATGTAACTCTGTGAGATGTATTAACAGAACACAAAGCAGTTTCTCAGAAAGCTTCTTTCCAGTTTTTAACTTAAGATATTTCCTTTTTCACCACAGCCCTCTATGGGCTTCCAAATATCACTTTGCCAATTCCACAAGAACAGCCTTAGGAAAGGCTTCTTGAAGGGAAAGATGTAATCTGTGAGATGAATTAACAGAACACAAATCATTTTCTCAGAAAGCTTCTTTCCAGTTTTTAACGGAACATAGTTCGTTTTTCACCATATGGGTTTCCAAATATCACTTTGTCAATTCCACAAGAACAGCCTTAGCGAAAGGCTTCTTGAAGGGAAAGATGTAACTCTCTGAGATGAATTAACAGAACACAAAGCAGTTTCTCAGAAAGCTTCTTTCCAGTTTTTAACGGAAAATATTTCCTTTTTCACCATAGCCTTCTCCGAGCTTCCAAATATCACTTTGCCAATTCTACAAGAACAATCTTAGCGAAAGGCTTCCTGAGGGGAAAGCTGTAACTCTGTGTGATGAACAAGCGGAACACAAAGCAATTTCTCTGAAAGCTTCTTTCTAGTTTTGAACGGAAGATATTTCCTTTTTCACCATAGCCCTCTATGGGCTTCCAAATATCACTTTGCCAATTCCACAAGAACAGCCTTAGCGAAAGGCTTCTTGAAGGGAAATATGTAACTCTGTGAGATGAATTAACAGAACACAAAGCAGTTTCTCAAGCTTCTTTCCAGTTTTAACTGAAGATATTTCCTTTTCACCATAGCCCTCTAAGGGCTTCCAAATATCACTTTGCAAATTCCACAAGAACAGTCTTAGCGAAAGGCTTCTTGAGGGGAAAGCTGTAACTCTGTGAGATGAATTAACAGAACACAAAGTAGTTTCTCAGAAAGCTTCTTTCCAGTTTTTAACGGAAGATATTTTCTTTTTCACCATAGCCCTCTATGGGCTTCCAAATATCACTTTGCCAATTCCACAAGAACACCCTTAGGAAAGGCTTCTTGAAGGGAAAGATGTAACTCTGTGAGATGAATTAACAGAACACAAAGTAGTTTCTCAGAAAGCTTCTTTCCAGTTTTTAACGGAAGATATTTCCTTTTCACCATAGCCCTCTATGGGCTTCCAAATATCACTTTGCCAATTCCACAAGAACAGCCTTAGGAAAGGCTTCTTGAAGGGAAAGATGGAACTCTGTGAGATGAATTAACAGAACACAAAGCAGTTTCTCAGAAATCTTCTTTCCAGTTTTTAACGGAAGATATTTCCTTTTTCACCATTGCCCTCTAGGGGTTTCCAAATATCACTTTGCCAATTCCACAAGAACAGCCTTAGGTAAAGGCTTCTTGAAGGGAAAGATGTAACTCTGTGAGATGAATTAACAGAACACAAAGCAGTTTCTCAGAAATCTTCTTTCCAGTTTTTAACGGAAGATATTTCCTTTTCACCATAGCCGTCTATGGGCTTCCAAATATCACTTTGCCAATTCCACAAGAACAGCCTTAGGAAAGGCTTCTTGAAGGAAAGATGTAACTCTGTGAGATGAATTAACAGAACACAAAGCAGTTTCTCAGAAATCTTCTTTCCAGTTTTTAACGGAAGATATTTCCTTTTCACCATAGCCCTCTATGGGCTTCCAAATATCACTTTGCCAATTCCACAAGAACAGCCTTAGGAAAGGCTTCTTGAAGGAAAGATGTAACTCTGTGAGATGAATTAACAGAACACAAAGCAGTTTCTCCGAAATCTTCTTTCCAGTTTTTAACGGAAGATATTTCCTTTTTCACCATAGCCTTCTAGGGGTTTCCAAATATCACTTTGCCAATTCCACAAGAACAGCCTTAGGGAAAGGCTTCTTGAAGGAAAGATGTAACTCTGTGAGATGAATTAACAGAACACAAAGCAGTTTCTCAGAATGCTTCTTTCCAGTTTTTAACCAAAGATATTTCCTATTTCACCGTAGCCGTCTATGGGCTTCCAAATATCACTTTGCCAATTCCACAAGATCAGCCTTAGCGAAAGGCTTCTTGAAGGGAAAGATGTAACTCTGTGAGATGAATTAACAGAACACAAAGCAGTTTCATAGAAAGCTGCTTTCCAGTTTTTAAAGGAAGATATTTCCTTTTTCACCATAGCCCTCTAAGGGCTTCCAATTATCACTTTGCCAATTCCACAAGAACAGTCTTAGCGAAGGCTTCTTGAAGGAAAGATGTAACTCTGTGAGATGAATTAACAGAACACAAAGCAGTTTCTCAGAAAGATTCTTTCCAGTTTTACGGAAGATATTTCCTTTTCACCATAGCCCTCTAAGGGCTTCCAAATATCACTTTGCCAATTCCAAAAGAACAGCCTTAGCGAAGGCTTCTAGAAGGAAAGATGTACCTCTGTGAGATGTATTAACAGAACACAAAGCAGTTTCTCAGAAAGATTCTTTCCAGTTTTAACAGAAGATATTTCCTTTTCACCAAAGCCCTCTATGGGCTTCCAAATATCACTTTGCCAATTCCAAAAGAACAGCCTTAGCGAAAGGCTTCTTGAAGGAAAGATGTAACTCTGTGAGATGTATTAACAGAACACAAAGCAGTTTCTCAGAAAGCTTCTTTCAGTTTTTAACAGAAGATATTTCCTTTTCACCAAAGCCCTCTATGGGCTTCCAAATATCACTTTGCCAATTCCACAAGAACAGCCTTAGCGAAAGGCTTCTTGAAGGAAAGATGTAACTCTGTGAGATGAATTAACAGAACACAAAGCAGTTTCTCAAGCTTCTTTCCAGTTTTTAACGGAAGATATTTCCTTTTCACCATATGGGTTTCCAAATATCACTTTGCCAATTCCACAAGAACAGCCTTAGCGAAGGCTTCTTGAAGGAAAGATGTAACTCTGAGATGAATTAACAGAACACAAAGCAGTTTCTCAAGCTTCTTTCCAGTTTTTAACGGAAAATATTTCCTTTTCACCATAGCCTTCTCCGAGCTTCCAAATATCACTTTGCCAATTCTACAAGAACAATCTTAGCGAAAGGCTTCCTGAGGAAAGCTGTAACTCTGTGAGATGAACAAGCGGAACACAAAGCAATTTCTCTGAAAGCTTCTTTCAAGTTTTTAACAGAAGATATTTCCTTTTCACCATAGCCCTCTATGGGCTTCCAAATATCACTTTGTCAATTCCACAAGAACAGCCTTAGCGAAAGGCTTCTTGAAGGAAATATGTAACTCTGTGAGATGAATTAACAGAACACAAAGCAATTTCTCTGAAAGCTTCTTTCCAGTTTTGAACGGAAGATATTTCCTTTTCACCATAGCCCTCTAAGGGCTTCCAAATATCACTTTGCCAATTCCAAAAGAACAGCCTTAGCGAAAGGCTTCTTGAAGGAAAGATGTAACTCTGTGAGATGTATTAACAGAACACAAAGCAGTTTCTCAGAAAGCTTCTTTCAAGTTTTTAACAGAAGATATTTCCTTTTTCACCAAAGCCCTCTATGGGCTTCCAAATATCACTTTGCCAATTCCAAAAGAACAGCCTTAGCGAAAGGCTTCTTGAAGGGAAAGATGTAACTCTGTGAGATGTATTAACAGAACACAAAGCAGTTTCTCAGAAAGCTTCTTTCCAGTTTTTAACTTAAGATATTTCCTTTTTCACCACAGCCCTCTATGGGCTTCCAAATATCACTTTGCCAATTCCACAAGAACAGCCTTAGGAAAGGCTTCTTGAAGGAAAGATGTAATCTGTGAGATGAATTAACAGAACACAAAGCAGTTTCTCAAGCTTCTTTCCAGTTTTTAACGGAACATATTTCCTTTTCACCATATGGGTTTCCAAATATCACTTTGTCAATTCCACAAGAACAGCCTTAGCGAAGGCTTCTTGAAGGAAAGATGTAACTCTCTGAGATGAATTAACAGAACACAAAGCAGTTTCTCAGAAAGCTTCTTTCCAGTTTTTAACGTAAAATATTTCCTTTTTCACCATAGCCTTCTCCGAGCTTCCAAATATCACTTTGCCAATTCTACAAGAACAATCTTAGCGAAAGGCTTCCTGAGGGGAAAGCTGTAACTCTGTGAGATGAACAAGCGGAACACAAAGCAATTTCTCTGAAAGCTTCTTTCAAGTTTTGAACAGAAGATATTTCATTTTTCACCATAGCCCTCTATGGGCTTCCAAATATCACTTTGCCAATTCCACAAGAACAGCCTTAGCGAAAGGCTTCTTGAAGGGAAATATGTAACTCTGTGAGATGAATTAACAGAACACAAAGCAGTTTCTCAGAAAGCTTCTTTCCAGTTTGGAACGGAAGATATTTCCTTTTTCACCATAGCCCACATTAAGCTTCCAAATATCACTTTGCAAATTCCACAAGATCAGCCTTAGCGAAAGGCTTCTTGAAGGGAAAGATGTAACTCTGTGAGATGAATTAACAGAACACAAAGCAATTTCTCAGAAAGCTGCTTTCCAGTTTTTAAAGGAAGATATTTCCTTTTTCACCATAGCCCTCTAAGGGCTTCCAAATATCACTTTGCCAATTCCACAAGAACAGTCTTAGCGAAAGGCTTCTAGAAGGGAAAGATGTACCTCTGTGAGATGTATTAACCGAACACAAAGTAGTTTCTCAGAAAGCTTCTTTCCAGTTTTGAGCGGAAGATATTTCCTTTTCACCAAAGCCCTCTATGGGCTTCCAAATATCACTTTGCCAATTGCACAAGAACAGTCTTAGCGAAAGTCTTCTTGAATTGAAAGATGTAACTCTGTGAGATGAATTAACAGAACACAAAGCAGTTTCTCAAGCTTCTTTCAAGTTTTTAACAGAAGATATTTCATTTTCACCATAGCCCTCTATGGGCTTCCAAATATCACTTGCCAATTCCACAAGAACAGCCTTAGCGAAGGCTTCTTGAAGGAAATATGTAACTCTGTGAGATGAATTAACAGAACACAAAGCAGTTTCTCAGAAAGCTTCTTTCAAGTTTTTAACAGAAGATATTTCATTTTCACCATAGCCCTCTATGGGCTTCCAAATATCACTTGCCAATTCCACAAGAACAGCCTTAGCGAAAGGCTTCTTGAAGGAAATATGTAACTCTGTGAGATGAATTAACAGAACACAAAGCAGTTTCTCAGAAAGCTTCTTTCCAGTTTGGAACGGAAGATATTTCCTTTTTCACCATAGCCCTCATTGGGCTTCCAAATATCACTTTGCAAATTCCACAAGAACAGCCTTAGCGAAAGGCTTCTTGAAGGAAACATGTAACTCTGTGAGATGAATTAACAGAACACAAAGTAGTTTCTCAGAAAGCTTCTTTCCAGTTTTACGGAAGATATTTCCTTTTTCACCATAGCCTCTATGGGCTTCAAATATCACTTTGCCAATTCCACAAGATCAGCCTTAGCGAAAGGCTTCTTGAAGGAAAGATGTAACTCTGTGAGATGAATTAACAGAACACAAAGCAATTTCTCTGAAAGCTTCTTTCCAGTTTTAACGGAAGATATTTCCTTTTTCACCATAGCCCTCTAAGGGCTTCCAAATATCACTTTGCCAATTCCACAAGAACAGCCTTAGCGAAGGCTTCTTGAAGGAAAGATGTAACTCTGTGAGATGAATTAACAGAACACAAAGCAGTTTCTCAGAAAGCTTCTTTCCAGTTTTAACGGAAGATATTTCCTTTTTCACCATAGCCCTCTAAGGGCTTCCAAATATCACTTTGCCAATTCCAAAAGAACAGCCTTAGCGAAAGGCTTCTTGAAGGAAAGATGTAACTCTGTGAGATGAATTAACAGAACACAAAGCAGTTTCTCAGAAAGCTTCTTTCCAGTTTTTAACCAAAGATATTTCCTATTTCACCGTAGCCGTCTATGGGCTTCCAAATATCACTTTGCCAATTCCACAAGATCAGCCTTAGCGAAAGGCTTCTTGAAGGGAAAGATGTAACTCTGTGAGATGAATTAACAGAACACAAAGCAATTTCTCAGAAAGCTGCTTTCCAGTTTTTAAAGGAAGATATTTCCTTTTTCACCATAGCCCTCTAAGGGCTTCCAATTATCACTTTGCCAATTCTACAAGAAGAATATTAGCGAAAGGCTTCTAGAAGGGAAAGATGTACCTCTGTGAGATGTATTAACCGAACACAAAGTAGTTTCTCAGAAAGCTTCTTTCCAGTTTTTACCGGAAGATATTTCATTTTTCACCAAAGCCCTCTATGGGCTTCCAAATATCACTTTGCCAATTGCACAAGAACAGTCTTAGCGAAAGTCTTCTTGAATTGAAAGATGTAACTCTGTGAGATGAATTAACAGAACACAAAGCAGTTTCTCAGAAAGCTTCTTTCAAGTTTTTAACAGAAGATATTTCCTTTTTCACCAAAGCCTGAGATGAATTAACAGAACACAAAGCAGTTTCTCAGAAAGCTTCTTTCCAGTTTTTAACGGAAAATATTTCCTTTTTCACCATAGCCTTCTCCGAGCTTGCAAATATCGCTTTGCCAATTCTACAAGAACAATCCTAGCGAAAGGCTTCCTGAGGGGAAAGCTGTAACTCTGTGAGATGAACTAGCGGAACACAAAGCAATTTCTCTGAAAGCTTCTTTCCAGTTTTGAACGGAAGATATTTCCTTTTTCACCATAGCCCTCTATGGGCTTCCAAATATCACTTTCCAAATTCCACAAAAACAGCATTAGCGAAAGGTTTCTTGAAAGTAAAGATGTAACTCTGTGAGATGAAATAACAGAACACAAAGCAGTTTCTCAGAAGGCTTCTTTCCAGTTTTTAACGAAATATATTTCCTTTTTCACCATAGCCCTCGAGGGGCTTCCAAATATCACTTTGCCAATCCCACAAGAACAGCCTTAGCGAAAGGCTTCTTGAAGGCAAAGATGTAACTCTGTGAGATGAATTAACAGAACACAAAGCAGTTTCTCAGAAAGCTTCTTTCCAGTTTTTAACTTAAGATATTCCCTTTTTCACCGCAGCCCTCTATGGGCTTCGAATTATCACTTTGCCAATTACACAAGAACAGCCTTAGGAAAGGCTTCTTGAAGGGAAAGATGTAATCTGTGAGATGAATTAACAGAACACAAAGCAGTTTCTCACAAAGCGTCTTAACAGTTTTTAACGGATGATATTTCCTTTTTCTCCATAGCCCTCCATGGGCTTCCAAATATCACTTTATGAATTCCACAAGAACGGCCTTAGCGAAAGGCTTCTTCAAGGGAAAAATGTAACTCTGTGAGATGAATTAACAGAACAGAAAGCAATTTCTCAGAAAGCTGCTTTCCACATTTAACGAACATATTTCCTTTTTCACCATAGCATTCTACGGGCTTCCAAATATCACTTTGCAAATTCCACAAGAACAGTCTTAGCGAAAGGCTTCTTGAGGGGAAACCTGTAACTCTGTGAGATGAATTAACAGAACACAAGGCAGTTTCTGACAAAGCTACTTTCCAGTTTTTAACGGAAGATATTTCCTTTTTCACCAAAGCCCTCTATGGGCTTCCAAATATCACTTTGCCATTTCCACAACAACAGCCATAGCGAAAGTCTCCTTGAAGAGAAACATGTAACTCTGTGAGATGAATTAACAGCACACAAAGCAGTGTCTCACAAAGATTTTTTCCAGTTTTTAACGGAAGATATTTCCTTTTTCTCCTTAGCCCTCTATGGGCTTCCAAATATCACTGTGCCAATTCCACAAGAACGGCCTTAGCGAAAGGCTTCTTGAAGGGAAAGATGTAACTCTGTGAGAAGAATTAACAGAACACAAAGCAGTTTCTCAGAAAGCATCTTTCCAGTTTTTAACAGAAGATATTTCCTTTTTCACAATATGGGCTTCCAAATATCACTTTGCCAATAACACAAGAACAGCCTTAGCAAAAGGCTTCTTGAAGGGAAAGATGTAACTCTGTGAGATGAATTAACAGAACACAAAGCAGTTTCTCAGAAAGCATCTTTCCAGTTTTTAACGGAAGATATTTCCTTTTTCACCATAGCCCGCTATGGGCTTCCAAATATCACTTTTCCAATTCCTCAAAACCAGCCTTAGCGAAAGACTTCTTGAAGGGAAAGATGTAACTCTGGGAGATGAATTATCAGAACACAAAGCAGTTTCTCAGAAAGCTTCTTTCCAGTTTTTAATGGAAGATACTTTCTTTTTCAACATAGCCCTCTATCGGCTTCCATATATCACTTTGCCAGTTCCACAGAACAGCCTTAGCGAAAGGCTTCTTGAAGGAAAGATGTAACTCTGTGAGATGAATTAACAGAACACAAAGCTGTTTCTCAGAAAGCTTCTTTCCAGTTTTTAACAGAAGATATTTCCTTTTTCACCATAGCCCTCTATGGGCTTCCATATATCACTTTGCCAATTCCACAAGAACATCCTTAGCGAAAGGCTTCTTGAAGGGAAAGATGTAACTCTGTGAGATGAATTAACAGAACACAGAGCAGTTTCTCAGAAAGCTTCTTTCCAGTTTTGAACGGAAGATATTTCCTTTTTCACCATAGCCCTCTAGGGGCTTCAAAATATCACTTTGCCAATTAAACAAGAAGGCCTTAGCGAAAGGCTTATTGAAGTTAGAGATGTAACTCTTTGAGATGAGTTAACAGAACACAAAGCAGTTTCTCAGAAAGCTTCTTTCCAGTTTTTAACGGAAGATATTTCCTTTTTCACCATAGCCCTCTGTTGGCTTTCAAACATCACTTTGCCAATTCCACAAGAATAGCCTTAGCGAAAGGCTTCTTGAAAGGAAAGATGTAACTCTGTGAGATGAATAAACAGAACACAAAGCAGTTTCTCAGAAAGCTTCTTTCCAGTTTTTAACGGAAGGTATTTCCTTTTTCACCATTGCCCTCTATGGGCTTCAAATTATCACTTTGCCAATTCCACAAGAACAGCCTTAGCGAAAGGCTTCTTGAAGGGAAACATGTATCTCTGGGAGATGAATTAACAAAACACAAAGCAGTTTCTCAGAAAGCTTTTTCCATTTTTAACGGAAGGTATTTCCTTTTCACCATAGCCTCTATGGGCTTCCAAATATCACTTTGCCAATTCCACAAGAACATCCTTAGCGAAAGGCTTCTTGAAGGAAAGATGTAACTCTGTGAGATGAATTAACAGAACACAAAGCAGTTTCTCATAAAGCTTCTTTCCTGTTTTTAAAGGAAGATATTTCCTTTTCACCATAGCCTCTATGGGCTTCCAAATATCACTTAGCAAACTCCACAAGAACAGCCTTAGTGAAAGGCTTCTTGAAGGAAAGATGTAACTCCTGAGATGAATTAACAGAACACAAAGCAGTTTCTCAAAAGACTTCTTTCAAGTTTTTAACGGAAGGTATTTCTTTTTTCACCATAGCCCTCTATGGGCTTCCAAATATCACTTTGCCAATTCTACAAGAACAGCGTAAGCGAAAGGCTTCTTGAAGGGAAAGATGTAACTCTGTGAGATGAATTAAGAGAACACAAAACAGTTTCTCAGAAACCTTCTTTCCAGTATTTAACGGAACATATTTCCTTTTTCACCATAGCCCTCTATGGGCTTCCAAATATCAATTTGCCAATTCTACAAGAACAGCGTTAGCGAAAGGCTTCTTGAAGGGAAAGATGTAACTCTGTGAGATGAATTAACAGAACACAAAGCAGTTTCTCAGAAAGCTTCTTTCCAGTTTTTAACGGAAGATATTTCCTTTTTCACCAGAGACCTCTATGGGCTTCCAAATATCACTTTTCAAATTTCACAAGAACAGTCTTAGCGAAAGGCTTCTTGAAGAGAAAGATGTAACTCTGTGAGATGAATTAACAGAACACAAAGCAGTTTCTCAGAAAGCTTCTTTCCAGTTTTAATGGAAGATATTTCATTTTCACCATAGCCCTCTATGGGCTTCCAAATATCACTTTGCTAAATCTACAAGAACGGCCTTAGCGAAAGGCTTCATGAAGGGAAAGATGTAACTCTGTGAGATGAATTAACAGAACACAAAGCAGTTTCTCAGAAAGCTTCTTTCCAGTTTGGAACGGAAGATATTTCCTTTTTCACCATAGCCCTCTATGGGCTTACAAATATCTCTTTGCCACCTCCACAAGAGCGGCCTTAGCGATAGGCTTCTTGAAAGGAAAGATGTCACTCTTTGAGATGAATTAACAGAACACAAAGCAGTTTCACAGAAAGATTCTTTCCAGTTTTTAACGGAAGGTATTTCCTTTTCAACATAGCCCGTAATGGGCATCCAAATATCACTTTGCAAATTCCAAAAGAACAGTCTTAGCGAAAGGATTCTTGAAGGGAAAGATGTAACTCTGTGAGATGAATTAACAGAACACAAAGCAGTTTCTCAGAAAGCTGCTTTCCAGGTTTTAACGGGAGATATTTCCTTTTTCACCATAGCACTCTATGGGCTTCAAGATATCACTTTGCCAATTCCAAAAGAACAGTCTTACCTAAAGGCTGCTTGAAGGGAAAGATGTAATTCTGTGAGATGTATTAACAGAACTCAAAGTAGTTTCTCAGAAAGCTTCTTTCCAGTTTTTAACGGAAGATATTTCCTTTTTCACCATAGCCCTCTAAGGGCTTCCAAATATCACTTTGCCAATTCCACAAGAACGGAGTTAGCGAAAGGCTTCTTGAAGGAAAAGATGTAACGGTGTGAGATGAATTAACAGAACACAAAGCAGTTTCTCAGAAAGCTTCTTTCCAGTTTTTAACGGAAGATATTTCCTTTTTCACCATAGCCCTCTATGGGCTTCCAAATATCACTTTCCCAATTCCACAAGAAGAGCCTTAGCGAAAGGCTTCTTGAAGGGAAAGATGTAACTCCGTGAAATGAATTAACAGAACACAAAGCAGTTTCTCAGCAAGCTTCTTTCCAGTTTTTAACGGAAGATATTTCCTTTTTCACCATAGCCCTCTATGGGCTTCCAAATATCACTTTCCAAATTCCACAAAAACAGCATTAGCGAGAGGTTTCTTGAAAGTAAAGATGTAACTCTGTGAGATGAAATAACAGAACACAAAGCAGTTTCTCAGAAGGCTTCTTTCCATTTTTTAACGAAAGATATTTCCTTTT
The DNA here is from genome assembly GCA_023783455.1 of Erythrocebus patas. Lineage (NCBI taxonomy): Eukaryota > Metazoa > Chordata > Mammalia > Primates > Cercopithecidae > Erythrocebus > Erythrocebus patas. The sequence continues at coordinate 254,288 of JAKFHT010004401.1, read as the reverse complement.
TCACCATAGCCCTCGAGGGGCTTCCAAATATCACTTTGCCAATCCCACAAGAACAGCCTTAGCGAAAGGCTTCTGGAAGGCAAAGATGTAACTCTGTGAGATGAATTAACAGAACACAAAGCAGTTTCTCAGAAAGCTTCTTTCCAGTTTTTAACTTAAGATATTCCCTTTTTCACCACAGCCCTCTATGAGCTTCCAAATATCACTTTGCCAATTCCACAAGAACAGCCTTAGGAAAGGCTTCTTGAAGGGAAAGATGTAACCCTGTGAAATGAATTAACAGAACACAAAGCAGTTTCTCAGAAAGCTTCTTTCCAGTTTTTAACGGAAGATATTTCCTTTTTCACCATAGCCCTCTTTGGGCTTCCAAATATCACTTTGCCAATTCTCCAAGAACAGCATTAGCGAAAGGCTTCTTGAACGGAAACATGTAACTCTGTGAGATGAATTAACAGAACACAAAGTAGATCTCAGAAAGCTTCTTTCCAGTTTTTAACGGAAGATATTTCCTTTTTCACCAAAGCCCTCTATGGGCTTACAAATATCTCTTTGCCAATTCCACAAGAACAGTCTTAGCGAAGGCTTCTTGAAGGAAAGATGTAACTCTGAGATGAATTAACAGAACACAGAGCAGTTTCTCAGAAAGCTTCTTTCCAGTTTTTAACAGAAGATATTCCTTTTTCACCATAGCCCTCTATGGGATTACGAATATCACTTTGCCAATTCCACAAAAACAGCATTAGCGAGAGGTTTCTTGAAAGTAAAGATGTAACTCTGTGAGATGAAATAACAGAACACAAAGCAGTTTCTCAGAAGGCTTCTTTCCATTTTTAACGAAGATATTTCCTTTTCACCATAGCCCTCGAGGGGCTTCCAAATATCACTTTGCCAATCCCACAAGAACAGCCTTAGCGAAAGGCTTCTGGAAGGCAAAGATGTAACTCTGTGAGATGAATTAACAGAACACAAAGCAGTTTCTCAGAAAGCTTCTTTCCAGTTTTTAACTTAAGATATTCCCTTTTTCACCACAGCCCTCTATGAGCTTCCAAATATCACTTTGCCAATTCCACAAGAACAGCCTTAGGAAAGGCTTCTTGAAGGGAAAGATGTAATCTGTGAGATGAATTAACAGAACACAAAGCAGTTTCTCACAAAGCGTCTTAACAGTTTTTAACGGATGATATTTCCTTTTTCTCCATAGCCCTCCATGGGCTTCCAAATATCACTTTACGAATTCCACAAGAACGGCCTTAGCGAAAGGCTTCTTCAAGGGAAAAATGTAACTCTGTGAGATGAATTAACAGAACAGAAAGCAATTTCTCAGAAAGCTTCTTTCCACATTTAACGAACATATTTCCTTTTCACCATAGCATTCTACGGGCTTCCAAATATCACTTTGCAAATTCCACAAGAACAGTCTTAGCGAAAGGCTGCTTGAGGGGAAACCTGTAACTCTGTGAGATGAATTAACAGAACACAAGGCAGTTTCTCACAAAGCTACTTTCCAGTTTTTAACGGAAGATATTTCCTTTTTCACCATAGCCCTCTATGGGCTTCCAAATATCACTTTGCCAATTCCACAAGAACGGAGTTAGCGAAAGGCTTCTTGAAGGAAAAGATGTAACGGTGTGAGATGAATTAACAGAACACAAAGAAGTTTCTCAGAAAGCTTCTTTCCAGTTTTTAACGGAAGATATTTCCTTTTTCACCAAAGCCCTCTATGGGCTTCCAAATATCACTTTGCCAATTCCACAACAACAGCCATAGCGAAAGGCTCCTTGAAGAGAAACATGTAACTCTGTGAGATGAATTAACAGCACACAAAGCAGTTTCTCAGAAAGCTTCTTTCCAGTTTTTAACGGAAGATATTTCCTTTTTCACCATAGCCCTCTGTGGGCTTTCAAACATCACTTTGCCAATTCCAAAAGAATAGCCTTAGCGAAAGGCTTCTTGAAAGGAAAGATGTAACTCTGTGAGATGAATAAACAGAACACAAAGCAGTTTCTCAGAAAGCTTCTTTCCAGTTTTTAACGGAAGGTATTTCCTTTTTCACCATTGCCCTCTATGGGCTTCAAATTATCACTTTGCCAATTCCACAAGAACAGCCTTAGCGAAAGGCTTCTTGAAGGGAAACATGTATCTCTGGGAGATGAATTAACAAAACACAAAGCAGTTTCTCAGAAAGCTTTTTTCCATTTTTTAACGGAAGGTAGTTCCTTTTTCACCATAGCCCTCTATGGGCTTCCAAATTTCACTTTGCCAATTCCACAAGAACATCCTTAGCGAAAGGCTTTTTGAAGGGAAAGATGTAACTCTGTGAGATGAATTAACAGAACACAAAGCAGTTTCTCATAAAGCTTCTTTCCTGTTTTTAAAGGAAGATATTTCCTTTTTCACCTTAGCCCTCTATGGGCTTCCAAATATCACTTAGCAAACTCCACAAGAACAGCCTTAGTGAAAGGCTTCTTGAAGGGAAAGATGTAACTCCCTGAGATGAATTAACAGAACACAAAGCAGTTTCTCAAAAAACTTCTTTCAAGTTTTTAACGGAAGGTATTTCTTTTTTCACCATAGCCCTCTATGGGTTTCCAAATATCACTTTGCCAATTCTACAAGAACAGCGTAAGCGAAAGGCTTCTTGAAGGGAAAGATGTAACTCTGTGAGATGAATTAAGAGAACACAAAACAGTTTCTCAGAAACCTTCTTTCCAGTATTTAACGGAACATATTTCCTGTTTCACCATAGCCCTCTATGGGCTTCCAAATATCAATTTGCCAATTCTACAAGAACAGCCTTAGCGAAAGGCTTCTTGAAGGGAAAGATGTAACTCTGTGAGATGAATTAACAGAACACAAAGCAGTTTCTCAGAAAGCTTCTTTCCAGTTTTTAACGGAAGATATTTCCTTTTTCACCATAGACCTCTATGGGCTTCCAAATATCACTTTTCAAATTTCACAAGAACAGTCTTAGCGAAAGGCTTCTTGAAGAGAAAGATGTAACTCTGTGAGATGAATTAACAGAAAACAAAGCAGTTACTCAGAAAGCTTCTTTCCAGTTTTTAATGGAAGATATTTCATTTTTCACCATAGCCCTCTATGGGCTTTCAAATATCACTTTGCTAAATCTACAAGAACGGCCTTAGTGAAAGGCTTCATGAAGGGAAAGATGTAACTCTGTGAGATGAATTAACAGAACACAAAGCAGTTTCTCAGAAAGCTTCTTTCCAGTTTGGAACGGAAGATATTTCCTTTTTCACCATAGCCCTCTATGGGCTTACAAATATCTCTTTGCCACCTCCACAAGAGCGGCCTTAGCGAAAGGCTTCTTGAAAGGAAAGATGTCACTCTTTGAGATGAATTAACAGAACACAAAGCAGTTTCACAGAAAGATTCTTTCCAGTTTTTAACGGAACGTATTTCCTTTTTCAACATAGCCCGTAATGGGCATCCAAATATCACTTTGCAAATTCCAAAAGAACAGTCTTAGCGAAAGGATTCTTGAAGGGAAAGATGTAACTCTGTGAGATGAATTAACAGAACACAAAGCAGTTTCTCAGAAAGCTGCTTTCCAGGTTTTAACGGGAGATATTTCCTTTTTCACCATAGCACTCTATGGGCTTCAAGATATCACTTTGCCAATTCCAAAAGAACAGTCTTACCTAAAGGCTGCTTGAAGGGAAAGATGTAATTCTGTGAGATGTATTAACAGAACTCAAAGCAGTTTCTCAGAAAGCTTCTTTCCAGTTTTTAACGGAAGATATTTCCTTTTTCACCATAGCCCTCTAAGGGCTTCCAAATATCACTTTGCCAATTCCACAAGAACGGAGTTAGCGAAAGGCTTCTTGAAGGAAAAGATGTAACGGTGTGAGATGAATTAACAGAACACAAAGCAGTTTCTCAGAAAGCTTCTTTCCAGTTTTTAACGGAAGATATTTCCTTTTTCACCATAGCCCTCTATGGGCTTCCAAATATCACTTTCCCAATTCCACAAGAAGAGCCTTAGCGAAAGGCTTCTTGAAGGAAAGATGTAACTCCGTGAAATGAATTAACAGAACACAAAGCAGTTTCTCAAGCTTCTTTCCAGTTTTTAACGGAAGATATTTCCTTTTCACCATAGCCCTCTATGGGCTTCCAAATATCACTTTCCAAATTCCACAAAAACAGCATTAGCGAGAGGTTTCTTGAAAGTAAAGATGTAACTCTGTGAGATGAAATAACAGAACACAAAGCAGTTTCTCAGAAGGCTTCTTTCCATTTTTAACGAAGATATTTCCTTTTTCACCATAGCCCTCGAGGGCTTCCAAATATCACTTTGCCAATTCCACAAAAACAGCATTAGCGAGAGGTTTCTTGAAAGTAAAGATGTAACTCTGTGAGATGAAATAACAGAACACAAAGCAGTTTCTCAGAAGGCTTCTTTCCAGTTTTTAACGAAGATATTTCCTTTTTCACCATAGCCCTCGAGGGCTTCCAAATATCACTTGCCAATTCCACAAGAACAGCCTTAGCGAAAGGCTTCTTGAAGGAAAGATGTAACTCTGTGAGATGAATTAACAGAACACAAAGCAGTTTCTCAGAAGCTTCTTTCCAGTTTTTAACTTAAGATATTCCCTTTTTCACCACAGCCCTCTATGAGCTTCCAAATATCACTTTGCCAATTCCACAAGAACAGCCTTAGGAAAGGCTTCTTGAAGGAAAGATGTAATCTGTGAGATGAATTAACAGAACACAAAGCAGTTTCTCAGAAAGCTTCTTTCCAGTTTTTAACGGATGATATTTCCTTTTTCTCCATAGCCCTCCATGGGCTTCCAAATATCACTTTGCAATTCCACAAGAACGGCCTTAGCGAAGGCTTCTTGAAGGAAAGATGTAACTCTGTGAGATGAATTAACAGAACAGAAAGCAATTTCTCAGAAAGCTTCTTTCCACATTTAACGAACATATTTCCTTTTTCACCATAGCATTCTACGGGCTTCCAAATATCACTTTGCAAATTCCACAAGAACAGTCTTAGCGAAAGGCTTCTTGAGGGGAAACCTGTAACTCTGTGAGATGAATTAACAGAACACAAGGCAGTTTCTCACAAAGCTACTTTCCAGTTTTTAACGGAAGATATTTCCTTTTTCACCATAGCCCTCTATGGGCTTCCAAATATCACTTTGCCAATTCCACAAGAACGGAGTTAGCGAAAGGCTTCTTGAAGGAAAAGATGTAACGGTGTGAGATGAATTAACAGAACACAAAGCAGTTTCTCAGAAAGCTTCTTTCCAGTTTTTAACGGAAGATATTTCCTTTTTCACCAAAGCCCTCTATGGGCTTCCAAATATCACTTTGCCAATTCCACAAGAACAGCCTTAGCGAAGGCTTCTTGAAGGAAACATGTAACTCTGTGAGATGAATTAACAGCACACAAAGCAGTGTCTCACAAAGATTTTTTCCAGTTTTTAACGGAAGATATTTCCTTTTTCTCCTTAGCCCTCTATGGGCTTCCAAATATCACTGTGCCAATTCCACAAGAACGGCCTTAGCGAAAGGCTTCTTGAAGGGAAAGATGTAACTCTGTGAGAAGAATTAACAGAACACAAAGCAGTTTCTCAGAAAGCATCTTTCCAGTTTTTAACGAAGATATTTCCTTTTTCAAAATATGGGCTTCCAAATATCACTTTGCCAATAACACAAGAACAGCCTTAGCAAAAGGCTTCTTGAAGGGAAAGATGTAACTCTGTGAGATGAATTAACAGAACACAAAGCAGTTTCTCAGAAAGCTTCTTTCCAGTTTTTAACGGAAGATATTTCCTTTTTCACCAAAGCCCTCTATGGGCTTCCAAATATCACTTTGCCAATTCCACAAGAACAGCCTTAGCGAAGGCTTCTTGAAGGAAACATGTAACTCTGTGAGATGAATTAACAGAACACAAAGCAGTTTCTCAGAAAGCTTCTTTCCAGTTTTAACGGAAGATATTTCCTTTTTCTCCTTAGCCCTCTATGGGCTTCCAAATATCACTGTGCCAATTCCACAAGAACGGCCTTAGCGAAAGGCTTCTTGAAGGGAAAGATGTAACTCTGTGAGAAGAATTAACAGAACACAAAGCAGTTTCTCAGAAAGCATCTTTCCAGTTTTTAACAGAAGATATTTCCTTTTTCAAAATATGGGCTTCCAAATATCACTTTGCCAATAACACAAGAACAGCCTTAGCAAAAGGCTTCTTGAAGGGAAAGATGTAACTCTGTGAGATGAATTAACAGAACACAAAGCAGTTTCTCAGAAAGCATCTTTCCAGTTTTTAACAGAAGATATTTCCTTTTTCACCGTAGCTCTCTATGAGCCTCCAAATATGACTTTGCCAATTGCACAAGAACGGCCTTAGCGAAAGGCTTCTTGAATGGAAAGATGTAACTCTGTGAGATGAATTAACTGACACAAAGCCGTTTCTCAGAAATCTTCTTTCCAGTTTTGAACGGAAGATATTTCCTTTTTCACCGTAGCCCTCTAGTTACTTCCAAATATCACTTTGCCAATTCCACAAGAACGGCCTTAGTGACAGGCTTCTGAAGGGAAAGATGTAACTCTGTGAGATGAATTAACAGAACACAAAGCAGTTTCTCAGAAAGCTTCTTTCCAGTTTTTAACGGAAGATAGTTCTTTTCTCACCATAGCCATCTACGGGCTTCCAAATATCACTTTGCCAATTCCACAAGAACAGCCTTAGCGAAAGTCTTCTTGAAGGGAAAGATGTAAGTCTGTGAGATGAATTAACAGAACACAAAGCAGTTTCTCAGAAAGCTTCTTTCCAGTTTTTAACGGAAGATATCTCCTTTTTCACCGTAGCCCTCTATGGGCTTCCAAATATCACTTTGCCAATTCCACAAGAGGACCTTAGTGAAAGGATTCTTGAAGGGAAAGATGTAACACTGTGAGATGAATTAACAGAACAGAAAGCAGTTTCTCAGAAAGCATCTTTCCAGTTTGGAATGGAAGATACTTCCTTTTTCACCATAGCCCTCTAGGTGCTTCCAAATATCACTTTGCCAATTCCACAAGAACAGCCTTAGTGAAAGGCTTCTGAAGGGAAAGATGTAACTCTGTGAGATGAATTAACATAACACAAAGCAGTTTCTCAGAAAGCTTCCTTCCACTTTTTAACGGAAGTTATTTCCTTTTTCACCATAGCCCTCAATGGGCTTCCAAATATCACTTTGCCAATTCCATAAGAACAGCCTTAGCGAAAGGCTTCTTGAAGGGAGTGATGTAACCCTGTGAAATGAATTAACAGAACACAAAGCAGTTTCTCAGAAAGCTTCTTTCCAGTTTTTAACGGAAGATATTTCCTTTTTCACCATAGCCCTCTTTGGGCTTCCAAATATCACTTTGCCAGTTCTCCAAGAACAGCATTAGCGAAAGGCTTCTTGAAGGGAAACATGTAACTCTGTGAGATGAATTAACAGAACACAAAGTAGATCTCAGAAAGCTTCTTTCCAGTTTTTAACGGAAGATATTTCCTTTTTCACCAAAGCCCTCTATGGGCTTCCAAATATTACTTTGCCAATTCCACAAGAACTGTATTAGCGAAAGGCTTCTTGAAGGGAAAGATGTAACTCTCGGAGATGAATTAACAGAACACAAAGCAGTTTCTCAAAAAGCTTCTTTCGAGTTTTTAACGGAAGATATTTCCTTTTTCACCAGAGCCCTCTATGGGCTTCCAAAGATCACTTTGCCAATTCTACAAGAACAGCCTTAGCGAAAAGCGTCTTGAAGGGAAAGATGTAACTCTGTGAGATGAATTAACAGAACACAAAGCAGTTTCTCAGAAAACTTCTTTCCAGGTTTTATCGGTACATATTTCCTTTTTCACCGTAGATCTCTATGGGCTTCCAAATATCACTTTGCCAATTCCACAATAACGGTCTTAGCGAAAGGTTTCTTGAGGGCAAAGCTGTAACTCTGTGAGACGAATTAACAGAACACACAGTAGTTTCTCAGGATGCTTCTTTCCAGTTTTTAACGGAAGATATTTCCTTTTTCACCAGAGCCCTCTATGGGCTTCCAAATATCACTTTGCAGATTCCACAAGAACAGTCTTAGCGAAAGGCTTCTTGAGGGGAAAACTGTAACTCTGTGAGATGAATTAACAGAACACAAAGCAGTTTCTCAGAAAGTTTCTTTCCAGTTTTTAACGGAAGATATTTTGTTTTTCACCATAGCCCTACATTGGCTTCCAAATATCACTTTGCCAATTCCACAAGAAGACCTTAGCGGAAGGATTCTTGAAGGGAAAGATGTAACTCTGTGAGATGAATTAACAGAACAGAAAGCAGTTTCTCAGAAAGCTTCTTTCCAGTTTTGAACGGAAGATATTTGCTTTTTCACCATAGCCCTCTAGGTGCTTCCAAATATCACTTTGCCAATTCCACAAGAAAAGCCTTAGTGAAAGGCTTCTGAAGGGAAATATGTAACTCTGTGAGATGAATTAACAGAACACAAAGCAGTTTCTCAGAAAGCTTCCTTCCACTTTTTAACGGAAGTTATTTCCTTTTTCACCATAGCCCTCAATGGGCTTCCAAACATCACTTTGCCAATTCCACAAGAAAAGCCTTAGTGAAAGGCTTCTGAAGGGAAATATGTAACTCTGTGAGATGAATTAACAGAACACAAAGCAGTTTCTCAGAAAGCTTCTTTCTAGTTTTCAACGGAAGATATTTCATTTTTCACCATAGCCCTCATTGGGCTTCCAAATATCACTTTGCCAATTCCACAAAAACAGCCTTAGCGAAAGGCTTCTTGAAGGGAAACGTGTAACTCTGTGAGATGAATTAACAGAACACAATCAGTTTCTCAGAAAGCTTCTTTCCAGTTTTTAACGGAAGATATTTTCTTTTTCACCATAGTCCTCTATGGGCTTCCGATTATCACTTTGACAATTCCACAAGAATGCCTTAGCGAAAGGCTTCTGGAATGGAAAGATGTAACTCTGTGAGATGAATTAACAGAACACAAAGCAGTTTCTCAGAAAGCTTCTTTCCAGTTTTTAACGGAAGATAGTTCTTTTCTCACCATAGCAATCTATGGGCTTCCAAATATCACTTTGCCAATTCCACAAGAACAGCCTTAGCGAAAGTCTTCTTGAAGGGAAAGATGTAAATCTGTGAGATGAATTAACAGAACACAAAGCAGTTTCTCAAAAAGCTTCTTTCCAGTTTTTAACGGAACATATTTCCTTTTTAACCATAGCCCTCTATGGGCTTCCAAATATCACTTTGCCAATTCCAAAATAACGGTGTTAGCAAAAGGCTTCTTGATGGGAAACCTGTAACTCTGTGAGACGAATTAACAGAACACACAGTAGTTTCTCAAGAAGCTTCTTTCCAGTTTTTAACAGAAGATATTTTCTTTTTCACCATAGCCCTCTATGGGCTTCTAAATATCACCTTGCCAATTCCACAAGAACGACCTTGGCAAAAGGCTTCTTGAAGGGAAAGATGTAACACTGTGAGATGAATTAAGAGAACACAAAGCAGTTTCTCAGAAAGCTTCTTTCCAGTTTTTAACAGAAGATATTTCCTTTTCACCATAGCCCTCTATGGGATTACGAATATCACTTTGCCAATTCCACAAAAGGCCTTAGCGAAAGGCTTCTTGAAGGAAAGATGTAACTCTGTGAGATGAATTAAGAGAACTCAAAGCAGTTTCTCAGAAAGCTTCTTTCCAGTTTTTAACGGAAGATATTTCCTTTTCACCATAGCCCTCTATGGGCTTCCAAATATCACTTTGCCAATTCCACAATAACGGTCTTAGCGAAAGGCTTCTTGAGGGAAAGCTGTAACTCTGTGAGATGAATTAACAGAACACAAAGCAGTTTCTCAGGATGCTTCATTCTAGTTTTAACGGAAGATATTTCCTTTTCACCATAGCCCTCTATGGGCTTCCAAATATCACTTTGCAAATTCCACAAGAACAGTCTTAGCGAAGGCTTCTTGAAGGAAACGTGTAACTCTGTGAGATGAATTAACAGAACACAAAGCAGTTCCTGAGAAAGCTTCTTTCCAGTTTTTAACGGAAGATATTTCCTTTTTCACGATAACCCTCAATGGGCTTCCAAATATCACTTTGCCAATTCCACAAGAACAGCCTTAGCGAAAGGCTTCTTGAAAGGACAGATGTAACTCCCTGAGATGAATTAACAGAACACAAAGCAGTTTCTCAAAAAGCTTCTTTCCATTTTTTAACGGAAGGTATTTCTCTTTTCACCGTAGCCCTTTATGGGCTTCCAAATATCACTTTCCCAATTCTACAAGAACAGCGTAAGTGAAAGGCTTCTTGAAGGGAAAGATGTAACTCTCTGAGATGAATTAAGAGAACACAAAATAGTTTCTCAGAAACCTTCTTTCCAGTTTTTAATGGAACATATTTCCTTTTTCACCATAGCCCCCTATGGGCTTCCAAATATCAATTTGCCAATTCTACAAGAACAGCCTTAGCGAAAGGCTTCTTGAAGGAAAGATGTAACTCTGTGAGATGTATTAACAGAAAACAAGCAGTTTCTCAGAAAGCTTCTTTCCAGTTTTAACGGAAGATATTCCTTTTTCACCATAGCCCTCTAGGGGCTTCAAAATATCACTTTTCAAATTTCACAAGAACAGTCTTAGCGAAAGGCTTCTTGAAGAGAAAGATGTAACTCTGTGAGATGTATTAACAGAAAACAAGCAGTTTCTCAGAAAGCTTCTTTCCAGTTTTTAACAGAAGATATTTCCTTTTCACCATAGCCCTCTATGGGCTTCCAAATATCACTTTGCTAAATCTACAAGAACGGCTTTAGTGAAAGGCTCCATGAAGGGAAAGATGTAACTCTGTGAGATGAATTAACAGAGCACAAAGCAGTTTCTCAGAAAGCTTCTCTCCAGTTTTTAACAGAACATATTTCCTTTTTCACCACAGCCCTCTATGTGCTTCCAAAAATCACTTTACAAATTCCACAAGAACAGTCTTACCTACAGGCTTATTGAAGGGAAAGATGTAACTCTGTGAGATGAATTAACAGAACACAAAGCAGTTTCTCAGAAAGCTTCTTTCCAGTTTTTAATGGAAGATGTTTCCTTTTTCACCCTAGACCTCTATGGGCTTCCAAATATCACTTTTCCAGTTCCTCAAGAACAGCCTTAGCGAAAGGCTTCTTGAAGGGAAAGATGTAACTCTGTGAGATGAATTAACAGAACACAAAGTAGTTTCTCAGAAAGCTTCTTTCCAGTTTTTAACGGAAGATATTTCCTTTTTCACCATAGCCCTCTATGGGCTTACAAATATCACTTTGCCACTTCCACAAGAGCGGCCTTAGCGAAAGGCTTCTTGAAAGGAAAGATGTAACTCTTTGAGATGTATTAACAGAACACAAAGCAGTTTCACAGAAAGCTTCTTTCCAATTTTTAACGGAACGTATTTCCTTTTTCACCATAGCCCATAATGGGCATCCAAATATCACTTTGCCAATTCCAAAAGAACAGTCTTAGCGAAGGGATTCTTGAAGGGAAAGATGTAACTCTGTGAGATGAATTAACAGAACACAAAGTAGTTTCTCAGAAAGCTGCTTTCCAGGTTTTAACGGGAGATATTTCCTTTTTCACCATAGCACTCTATGGGCTTCAAGATATCACTTTGCCAATTCCAAAAGAACAGTCTTACCTATAGGCTGCTTGAAGGGAAAGATGTAATTCTGTGAGATTAATTAACAGAACTCAAAGCAGTTTCTCAGAAGCTTCTTTCCAGTTTTTAACGGAAGATATTTACTTTTTCACCATAGCCCTCTATGGGCTTCCAAATATCACTTTGCCAATTCCACAAGAACGGAGTTAGCGAAAAGCTTCTTGAATGAAAAAATGTAATGGTGTGAGACGAATTAACAGAACACAAAGCAGTTTCTCAGAAAGCTTCTTTCCAGTTTTTAACGGAAGATATTTCCGTTTTCACCATAGTCCACTATGGGCTTCCAAATATCACTTTCCCAATTCCACAAGAAGAGCCTTAGCGAAAGGCTTCTTGAAGGGAAAGATGTAACTCTCTGAAATGAATTAACAGAACACAAAGCAGTTTCTCAGCAAGCTTCTTTCCAGTTTTTAACGGAAGATATTTCCTTTTTCACCATAGCCCTCTATGTGCTTCCAAATATCACTTTGCCAATTGCACAAGAACAGCCTTAGCGAAAGGCTTCTTGAATGGAAAGATGTAACTCTGTGAGATGAATTAACAGACACAAAGCCGTTTCTCAGAAATCTTCTTTCCAGTTTTTAACGGAAGATATTTCCTTTTTCACCATAGCCCTCTAGGTGCTTCCAAATATCACTTTGCCAATTCCACAAGAACAGCCTTACTGGAAGGCTTCTTGAAGGGAAAGATGTAACTCTGTGAGATGAATTAACAGAACACAAAGCAGTTTCTCAAAAAGCTTCTTTGCAGTTTTTAACGGAAGTTATTTCCTTTTTCACCATAGAACTCTATGGGCTTCCAAATATCACTTTGCCAATTCCATAAGAACAGCCTTCACGAAAGGCTTCTTGAAGGGAAAGATGTAACCCTGTGAAATGAATTAACAGAACACAAAGCAGTTTCTCAGAAAGCTTCTTTCCAGTTTTTAACGGAAGATATTTCCTTTTTCACCATAGCCCTCTTTGGGCTTCCAAATATCACTTTGCCAATTCTCCAAGAACAGCATTAGCGAAAGGCTTCTTGAACGGAAACATGTAACTCTGTGAGATGAATTAACAGAACACAAAGTAGATCTCAGAAAGCTTCTTTCCAGTTTTTAACGGAAGATATTTCCTTTTTCACCAAAGCCCTCTATGGGCTTACAAATATCTCTTTGCCAATTCCACAAGAACCGTATTAGCGAAAGGCTTGTTGAAGGGAAAGATGTAACACTCTGAGATGAATTAACAGAACACAGAGCAGTTTCTCAGAAAGCTTCTTTCCAGTTTTTAACAGAAGATATTCCCTTTTTCACCATAGCCCTCTATGGGATTACGAATATCACTTTGCCAATTCCACAAAAAGGCCTTAGCGAAAGGCTGCTTGAAAGGAAAGATGTAACTCTGTGAGATGAATTAAGAGAACTCAAAGCAGTTTCTCAGAAAGCTTCTTTCCAGTTTTTATCGGAACATATTTCCTTTTTCACCTTAGATCTCTATGGGCTTCCAAATATCACTTTGCCAATTCCACAATAACGGTCTTAGCGAAAGGCTTCTTGAGGGGAAAGCTGTAACTCTCTGAGACGAATTAACAGAACACACAGTAGTTTCTCAGGATGCTTCTTTCCAGTTTTTAACGGAAGATATTTCCTTTTTCACCATAGCCCTCTATGGGCTTCCAAATATCACTTTGCAAATTCCACAAGAACAGTCTTAGCGAAAGGCTTCTTGAAGGGAAAGATGTAACTCTGTGAGATGAATTAACAGAACACAAAGCAGATCCTGAGAAAGCTTCTTTCCAGTTTTGAACGGAAGATATTTCCTTTTTCACCATAGCCCTCTATGGGCTTCCAAATATTACTTTGCCAATTCTACAAGAAAAGCGTTAGCGAAAGTCTTCTAGGAGGGAAAGATGTAACTCAGGGAGATGAATTAACAGAATACAAAGTAGTTTATCAGAAAGCTTCTTTCCAGTTTTAAACGGAAGATATTTCCTTTTTCACGAAAGCCCTCTATGGGCTTCCAAATATCATTTTGCCAATTCCACAAGAACAGTCTTAGCGAAAGGCTTCTTGAAGGGAAAGATGTAACTCTGTGAGATGAATTAACAGAACAGAAAGCAGTTTCTCAGAAAGCTTCTTTCGAGTTTTTAACTGAAGATATTTCCTTTTACACCTTAGCCCTCTATGGGCTTCCAAAGATCACTTTGCCAATTCTACAAGAACAGCTTTAGCGAAAAGCTTCTTGAAGGGAAAGATGTAACTCTGTGAGATGAATTAACAGAACACAAAGCAGTTTCTCAGAAAACTTCTTTCTAGTTTTTAACGGAACATATTTCCTTTTTCACCATAGTCCTCTATGGGGTTACAAATATCACTTTGCCAATTCCAAAATAACGGTATTAGCAAAAGGCTTCTTGAGGGGAAAGCTGTAACTCTTTGAGACGAATTAACAGAACACACAGTAGTTTCTCAAGAAGCTTCTTTCCAGTTTTTAACGGAAGATATTTCCTTTTTCACCATAGCCCTCTATGAGCTTCCAAATATCACCTTGCCAATTCCAAAAGAACGACCTTGGCAAAAGCCTTCTTGAAGGGAAAGATGTAACACTGTGAGATGAATTAACAGAACACAAAGCAGTTTCTCAGAAAGCTTCTTCCAGTTTTTAACGGAAGATATTTCCTTTTTCACCGTAGCCCTCTATGGGCTTCCAAATATCACTTTGCCAATTCCACAAGATCAGCCTTATCGAAAGGCTTCTTGAAGGGAAAGATGTAACTCTGTGAGATGAATTAACAGAACACAAAGCAGTTTCTCAAAAAGCTTCTTTCCAGTTTTGAACGGAAGGTATTTCCTTTTTAACCATAGTCCTCTATGGGCTTCCGAATATCACTTTGCCAATTCTACATGAATGCCTTAGCGAAAGGCTTCTGGAACGGAAAGTTGTAACTCTGTGAGATGAATTAACAGAACACCAAGCAGTTTCTCAGAAAGCTTCTTTCCAGTTTTTAACGGAAGATAGTTCTTTTCTCACTATAGCCATCTATGGGCTTCCAAATATCACTTTGCCAATTCCACAATAACGGTCTTAGCGAAAGGCTTCTTGAGGGCAAAGCTGTAACTCTCTGAGACGAATTAACAGAACACACAGTAGTTTCTCAGAAAGCTTCTTTCCAGTTTGGAACGGAAGATATTTCCTTTTTCACCATAGCCCTCTATGGGCTTCCAAATATCACTTTGTAAATTCCACAAGAACAGTCTTAGCGAAAGGCTTCTTGAGGGGAAAACTGTAACTCTGTGAGATGAATTAACAGAACACAAAGTAGTTTCTCAGAAAGTTTCTTTCCAGTTTTTAACGGAAGATATTTTGTTTTTCACCATAGCCCTACATTGGCTTCCAAATATCACTTTGCCAATTCCACAAGAAGACCTTAGCGGAAGGATTCTTGAAGGGAAAGATGTAACTCTGTGAGATGAATTAACAGAACAGAAAGCAGTTTCTCAGAAAGCTTCTTTCCAGTTTTGAACGGAAGATATTTGCTTTTTCACCATAGCCCTCTAGGTGCTTCCAAATATCACTTTGCCAATTCCACAAGAAAAGCCTTAGTGAAAGGCTTCTGAAGGGAAATATGTAACTCTGTGAGATGAATTAACAGAACACAAAGCAGTTTCTCAGAAAGCTTCTTTCTAGTTTTCAACGGAAGATATTTCATTTTTCACCATAGCCCTCATTGGGCTTCCAAATATCACTTTGCCAATTCCACAAAAACAGCCTTAGCGAAAGGCTTCTTGAAGGGAAACGTGTAACTCTGTGAGATGAATTAACAGAACACAATCAGTTTCTCAGAAAGCTTCTTTCCAGTTTGGAACGGAAGATATTTCCTTTTCACGATAACCCTCAATGGGCTTCCAAATATCACTTTGACAATTCCACAAGAACAGCCTTAGCGAAAGGCTTCTTGAAGGAAACGTGTAACTCTGTGAGATGAATTAACAGAACACAAAGCAGTTTCTCAGAAAGCTTCTTTCCAGTTTTTAACAGAAGATATTTCCTTTTCACCATAGCCCTCATTGGGCTTCCAAATATCACTTTGCCAATTCCACAAAAACAGCCTTAGCGAAAGGCTTCTTGAAGGGAAACGTGTAACTCTGTGAGATGAATTAACAGAACACAATCAGTTTCTCAGAAAGCTTCTTTCCAGTTTGGAACGGAAGATGTTGCCTTTTTCACCATAGTCCTCTATGGGCTTCCGATTATCACTTTGACAATTCCACAAGAATGCCTTAGCGAAAGGCTTCTGGAATGGAAAGATGTAACTCTGTGAGATGAATTAACAGAACACAAAGCAGTTTCTCAGAAAGCTTCTTTCCAGTTTTTAACGGAAGATAGTTCTTTTCTCACCATAGCAATCTATGGGCTTCCAAATATCACTTTGCCAATTCCACAAGAACAGCCTTAGCGAAAGTCTTCTTGAAGGGAAAGATGTAAATCTGTGAGATGAATTAACAGAACACAAAGCAGTTTCTCAAAAAGCTTCTTTCCAGTTTTTAACGGAACATATTTCCTTTTTAACCATAGCCCTCTATGGGCTTCCAAATATCACTTTGCCAATTCCAAAATAACGGTGTTAGCAAAAGGCTTCTTGATGGGAAACCTGTAACTCTGTGAGACGAATTAACAGAACACACAGTAGTTTCTCAAGAAGCTTCTTTCCAGTTTTTAACAGAAGATATTTTCTTTTTCACCATAGCCCTCTATGGGCTTCTAAATATCACCTTGCCAATTCCACAAGAACGACCTTGGCAAAAGGCTTCTTGAAGGGAAAGATGTAACACTGTGAGATGAATTAAGAGAACACAAAGCAGTTTCTCAGAAAGCTTCTTTCCAGTTTTTAACAGAAGATATTTCCTTTTTCACCATAGCCCTCTATGGGATTACGAATATCACTTTGCCAATTCCACAAAAAGGCCTTAGCGAAAGGCTTCTTGAAGGGAAAGATGTAACTCTGTGAGATGAATTAAGAGAACTCAAAGCAGTTTCTCAGAAAGCTTCTTTCCAGTTTTTATCGGAACATATTTCCTTTTTCACGTTAGATCTCTATGGGCTTCCAAATATCACTTTGCCAATTCCACAATAACGGTCTTAGCGAAAGGCTTCTTGAGGGGAAAGCTGTAACTCTGTGAGACGAATTAACAGAACACAGAGCAGTTTCTCAGGATGCTTCATTCTAGTTTTTAACGGAAGATATTTCCTTTTTCACCATAGCCCTCTATGGGCTTCCAAATATCCCTTTGCAAATTCCACAAGAACAGTCTTAGCGAAAGGCTTCTTAAGGGGAAAGATGTAACTCTGTGAGATGAATTAACAGAACACAAAGCAGTTCCTGAGAAAGCTTCTTTCCAGTTTTTAACGGAAGATATTTCCTTTTTCACGATAACCCTCAATGGGCTTCCAAATATCACTTTGCCAATTCCACAAGAACAGCCTTAGCGAAAGGCTTCTTGAAAGGACAGATGTAACTCCCTGAGATGAATTAACAGAACACAAAGCAGTTTCTCAAAAAGCTTCTTTCCATTTTTTAACGGAAGGTATTTCCTTTTCACCATAGTCCTCTATGGGCTTCCGAATATCACTTTGCCAATTCCACAAGAATGCCTTAGCGAAAGGCTTCTGGAATGGAAAGATGTAACTCTGTGAGATGAATTAACAGAACACAAAGCAGTTTCTCAGAAAGCTTCTTTCCAGTTTTAACGGAAGATAGTTCTTTTCTCACCATAGCAATCTATGGGCTTCCAAATATCACTTTGCCAATTCCACAAGAACAGCCTTAGCGAAAGTCTTCTTGAAGGGAAAGATGTAAATCTGTGAGATGAATTAACAGAACACAAAGCAGTTTCTCAAAAAGCTTCTTTCCAGTTTTTAACGGAACATATTTCCTTTTTAACCATAGCCCTCTATGGGCTTCCAAATATCACTTTGCCAATTCCAAAATAACGGTGTTAGCAAAAGGCTTCTTGATGGGAAACCTGTAACTCTGTGAGACGAATTAACAGAACACACAGTAGTTTCTCAAGAAGCTTCTTTCCAGTTTTTAACAGAAGATATTTTCTTTTTCACCATAGCCCTCTATGGGCTTCAAATATCACTTTGCCAATTCCACAATAACGGTCTTAGCGAAAGGCTTCTTGAGGGAAAGCTGTAACTCTGTGAGATGAATTAACAGAACACAAAGTAGTTTCTCAGAAAGCTTCTTTCCAGTTTTTAACGGAAGATATTTCCTTTTCACCATAGCCCTCTATGGGCTTCCAAATATCACTTTGCCAATTCCACAAGAACAGTCTTAGCGAAAGGCTTCTTGAAGGAAAGATGTAACTCTGTGAGATGAATTAACAGAACACAAAGCAGTTTCTCAGAAAGCTTCTTTCCAGTTTTTATCGGAACATATTTCCTTTTCACCATAGCCCTCTATGGGCTTCCAAATATCACTTTGCCAATTCCACAAGAACAGTCTTAGCGAAAGGCTTCTTGAAGGAAAGATGTAACTCTGTGAGATGAATTAACAGAACACACAGTAGTTTCTCAGGATGCTTCTTTCCAGTTTTTAACGGAAGATATTTCCTTTTTCACCATAGCCCTCTATGGGCTTCCAAATATCACTTTGCAAATTCCACAAGAACAGTCTTAGCGAAAGGCTTCTTGAGGAAAGCTGTAACTCTGTGAGATGAATTAACAGAACACACAGTAGTTTCTCAGAAAGCTTCTTTCCAGTTTTTAACGGAAGATATTTCCTTTTCACGATAACCCTCAATGGGCTTCCAAATATCACTTTGCCAATTCCACAAGAACAGCTTTAGCGAAAGGTTTCTTAAAGGGAAAGCTGTAACACGGTGACATGAATTAACGGAACACAAAGCAGTTTCTCAGAAAGCTTCTTTCCAGTTTTTCACGGAAGATATTTCCTTTTTCACCATAGCCCTCTATGGGCTTCCAAATATCACTTTCCAATTCCACAAGAACAACCTTAGCTAAAGGCTTCTTGAAGGGAAAGATGAAACTCTGTGAGATGAATAAACGGAACACAAAGCAGTTTCTCAGAAAGCTTCTTTCCAGTTTTTAACGGAAGATATTTCCTTTTTCACCACAGCCCTCTATGGGCTTCCAAATATCACTTTTCCACTTCCACAAGAACAGCCTTAGCGAACGGCTTCTTGAAGGGAAAGATGTCACTCTGTGAGATGAATTAACAGAACACAAAACAGTTTCTCAGAAAGATGCTTTCCAGGTTTTAACGGAAGATATTTCCTTTTTCAACCTAGCCCTCTATGGGCTTCCAAATATCACTTTGCCAATTCCACAAGAACAGCCTTAGCGAAAGGCTTCTTGAAGGAAAGATGTAACTCTGTGAGACGAATTAACAGAACACAAAGCAGTTTCTCAAAAGCTTCTTTCCAGTTTTTAACGGAAGATATTTCCTTTTTCACCGTAGCCCTTTATGGGCTTCCAAATATCACTTTCCCAATTCTACAAGAACAGCGTAAGTGAAAGGCTTCTTGAAGGGAAAGATGTAACTCTCTGAGATGAATTAAGAGAACACAAAATAGTTTCTCAGAAACCTTCTTTCCAGTTTTTAATGGAACATATTTCCTTTTTCACCATAGCCCCCTATGGGCTTCCAAATATCAATTTGCCAATTCTACAAGAACAGCCTTAGCGAAAGGCTGCTTGAAGGGAAAGATGTAACTCTGTGAGATGAATTAACAGAACACAAAGCAGTTTCTCAGAAAGCTTCTTTCCAGTTTTTAACGGAAGATATTCCCTTTTTCACCATAGCCCTCTAGGGGCTTCAAAATATCACTTTTCAAATTTCACAAGAACAGTCTTAGCGAAAGGCTTCTTGAAGAGAAAGATGTAACTCTGTGAGATGTATTAACAGAAAACAAGCAGTTTCTCAGAAAGCTTCTTTCCAGTTTTTAACATAAGATATTTCATTTTTCACCATAGCCCTCTATGGGCTTTCAAATATCACTTTGCTAAATCTACAAGAACGGCTTTAGTGAAAGGCTCCATGAAGGGAAAGATGTAACTCTGTGAGATGAATTAACAGAGCACAAAGCAGTTTCTCAGAAAGCTTCTCTCCAGTTTTTAACAGAACATATTTCCTTTTTCACCACAGCCCTCTATGTGCTTCCAAAAATCACTTTACAAATTCCACAAGAACAGTCTTACCTACAGGCTTATTGAAGGGAAAGATGTAACTCTGTGAGATGAATTAACAGAACACAAAGCAGTTTCTCAGAAAGCTTCTTTCCAGTTTTTAATGGAAGATGTTTCCTTTTCACCATAGCCCTCTAAGGGCTTCCAAATATCACTTTCCAATTCCATAAGAACAGCCTTAGCGAAAGGCTTCTTGAAGGGAAAGATGTAACTCTGTGAGGTGAATTAACAGAACACTGAGCAGTTTCTCAGAAAGATTCTTTCCGGTTTTTAACGGAAGATATTTCCTTTTTCACCATAGCGCTCTAAGGGATTCCAAATATCACTTTCCAATTCCGCAAGAACAGCCTTAGCGAAAGGCTTCTTGAAGCGAAAGATGTAACTCTGTTAGATGACTTAACAGAACACAAAGCATTTTCTCAGAAAGCTTCTTTCCAGGTTTTAACGGAAGATATTTCCTTTTTCACCATGGCCCTATAAGGGCTTCCAAAAATCACTTTGCCAATTAGAAAAGAACAGCCTTAGCGAAAGGCTTCTTGAAGGTAAAGATGTAACTCTGTGAGACGAATTAGCAGAACACAAAGCAGTTTCTCAGAAAGCTTCTTTCCAGTTTTTAACGGAAGATATTTCCTTTTTCACCATAGCCCTCTATGGGTTTCCAAATATCACTTTGCAAATTCCATAAGAACAGTCTTTGTGAAAGGCTTCTTGAGGGAAAGATGTAACTCTGTGAGATGAATTAACAGAACACAAAGCAGTTTCTCAGAAAGCTTCTTTCCAGTTTTAACGGAAGATATTTCCTTTTCACCATAGCCCTCTATGGGCTTCCAAATATCACTTTCCAATTCCACAAGAACAGTCTTAGCGAAAGGCTTCTTGAGGGAAAGCTGTAACTCTGTGAGATGAATTAAGAGAACACAAAGCAGTTTCTCAGAAAGCTTCTTTCCAGTTTTGAACGGAAGATATTTTCTTTTTCACCATAGCCTCTATGGGCTTCCAAATATCACTTTCCAATTCCACAAGAACAGTCTTAGCGAAAGGCTTCTTGAGGAAAGCTGTAACTCTGTGAGATGAATTAACAGAACACACAGTAGTTTCTCAGGATGCTTCTTTCCAGTTTTAACGGAAGATATTTTCTTTTTCACCATAGCCCTCTATGGGCTTCCAATATCACTTTGCAAATTCCACAAGAACAGTCTTAGCGAAAGGCTTCTTGAAGGAAAGATATAACTCTGTGAGATGAATTAACAGAACACAAAGCAGTTTCTCAGAAAGTTTCTTTCCAGTTTTTAACGGAAGATATTTTGTTTTTCACCATAGCCCTCATTGGGCTTCCAAATATCACTTTGCCAATTCCACAAGAAGACCTTAGCGAAAGGATTCTTGAAGGGAAAGATGTAACTCTGTGAGATGAATTAACAGAACAGAAAGCAGTTTCTCAGAAAGCTTCTTTCCAGTTTTTAAGGGAAGATATTTCCTTTTTCACCATAGCCCTCTATGGGCTTCCAAATATCACTTTGCCAATTCCACAAGAACAGCCTTAGCGAAAGGCTTCCTGAAGGGAAAGATGTAACTCTGTGAGGTGAATTAACAGAACACAAAGCAGTTTCTCCGAAAGATTCTTTCCGGTTTTTAACGGAAGATATTTCCTTTTTCACCATAGCGCTCTAAGGGATTCCAAATATCACTTTCCAATTCCGCAAGAACAGCCTTAGCGAAAGGCTTCTTGAAGCGAAAAAAGATGTAACTCTGTTAGATGACTTAACAGAACACAAAGCATTTTCTCAGAAAGCTTCTTTCCAGGTTTTAACGGAAGATATTTCCTTTTTCACCATGGCCCTATAAGGGCTTCCAAAAATCACTTTGCCAATTAGAAAAGAACAGCCTTAGCGAAAGGCTTCTTGAAGGTAAAGATGTAACTCTGTGAGACGAATTAGCAGAACACAAAGCAGTTTCTCAGAAGCTTCTTTCCAGTTTTAACGGAAGATATTTCCTTTTTCACCATAGCCTCTATGGGTTTCCAAATATCACTTTGCAAATTCCACAAGAACAGTCTTAGCGAAAGGCTTCTTGAAGGAAAGATGTAACTCTGTGAGATGAATTAACAGAACACAAAGCAGTTTCTCAGAAGCTTCTTTCCAGTTTTTAACGGAAGATATTTACTTTTTCAGCATAGCCTTCCATGGGCTTCCAAGTATAACTTTCCATATTCCACAAGAACAGTCTTAGCGAAAGGAATCTTGAGAAGAAAGCTGTAACTCTGTGAGATGAATTAACAGAACACCAAGCAGTTCCTCAGAAAGCTTCTTTCCAGTTTTTTACGGAGGATATTTCCTTTTTCACCATAGCCCTCTATGGGCTTCCAAATATCACTTTGCCAATTCCACAAGAACAGCCTTAGCGAAAGGCTTCTTGAGGGGAAAAATGTAACTCTGTGAGATGAATTAACAGAACACAAAGCAGTTTCTCAGAAAGCTTCTTTCCAGTTTTTAACGGAAGATATTTCCTTTTTCACCATAGCCCTCTATGGGCTTCCAAATATCACTTTGGCAATTCCACTAGAACAGCCTTAGCGAAAGGCTTCTTGTAGGGAAAGATGTGACTCTGTTCAATGACTTAACAGAAAACAAAGCACTTTCTCAGTAAGCTTCTTTCCACTTTTTAACGGAAGATATTTCCTTTTTCACCATAGCCCTCTATGGGCTTCCAAATATCACTTTGTAAATTCTACAAGAACAGTCTTAGAGAAAGGCTTCTTGAAGGGAAAGCTGTATCTCTGTGACATGAATTAACGAAACACAAAGCAGTTTCTCAGAAATCTTCTTTCCAGGTTTTAACGGAAGATATTTCCTTTTGCACTGTAGCCCTCTAAGGGCTTCCAAACATCACTTTGCCAATTCCAAAAGAACAGCCTTAGCGAAAGGCTTCTTGAAGGGAAAGACGTAACTCTGTGAGATGAATTAGCAGAACACAAAGCAGTTTCTCAGAAAGCTTTTTTCCAGTTTTTAACGGAAGATATTTCCTTTTTCACCATAGCCCTCTAAGGGCTTCAAAATATCACTTTGCCAATTCCGCAAGAACAGCCTTAGCGAAAGGCTTCTAGAAGGGAAAGCTGTAACTGTGTGAGATGAATTAACAGACCACAAAGCAGTTTCTCAGAAAGCTTCTTTCCAGTGTTTAAGGGAAGATATTTCCTTTTTCACCATAGCCCTCTATGGGCTTCCAAATATCACTTTGCACATTGCTCAAGAACAGTCTTAGCGAAAGGCTTCTTGTGGGGAAATGTGTAACTCTGTGAGATGAATTAATAGAGCACAAAGCAGTTTCTCAGAAAGCTTCTTTCCAGTTTTTAACGGAAGATATTTCCTTTTTCACCATAGCCCTCTATGGGCTTCCAAATATCACTTTGCCAATTCCAAAAGAACAGACTTAGCGAAAGGCTTCTTGAAAGGAAAGATGTAACTCTGTGAGATGAATTAACAGAACACAAAGCAGTTTCTCAGAAAGCTTCTTTCCAGTTTTTAACGGAAGATATTTCCTTTTTCACCCTAGCCCTCCATGGGCTTCCAAATATAACCTTGCAAATTCCACAAGAACAGTCTTAGAGAAAGACTTCTTGAGGGGAAAGCTGTAACTCTGTCAGATGAATTAACAGAACACAAAGCAGTTTCTCAGAAAGCTTCCTTCCAGTTTTTAACTGAAGATATTTCCTTTTTCAACATAGCTCTCTATATGCTACCAAATATTACTTTGCAGTTTCCACAAGAACAGCCTTAGCGAAAGGCTTCTTGAAGGAAAGATGTAACTCTGTGAGATGAATTAACAGAACACAAAGCAGTTTCTCAGAAAGCTTCTTTCCAGTTTTAACGGAAGATATTTCCTTTTTCACCCTAGCCCTCCATGGGCTTCCAAATATAACCTTGCAAATTCCACAAGAACAGTCTTAGAGAAAGACTTCTTGAGGGGAAAGCTGTAACTCTGTCAGATGAATTAACAGAACACAAAGCAGTTTCTCAGAAAGCTTCCTTCCAGTTTTTAACTGAAGATATTTCCTTTTTCAACATAGCTCTCTATATGCTACCAAATATTACTTTGCAGTTTCCACAAGAACAGCCTTAGCGAAAGGCTTCTTGAGGGGAAAGCTGTAACTCTGTGAGATGAATTAACAGAACACAAAGCAGTTTTTCAGAAGGCTTCTTTCCAGTTTTGAATGGAAGATATTTTCTTTTTCACCATAGCCTTCCAGGGGCATCCAAGTATCACTTTCCATATTCCACAAGAACAGTCTTAGCAAAAGGAATCTTGAGAGGAAAGCTGTAACTCTGTGAGATGTATTAACAGAACACAAAGCAGTTTCTCAGAAAGCTTCTTTCCAGTTTTTAACACAGGATATTTCATTTTTCACCATAGCACTCTATGGGCTTCCAAATATCACTTTGCCAATTCCACAGGAACAGCCTTAGCGAAAGGCTTCTTGAGGGGAAAAATGTAACTCTGTGAGATGAATTAAGAGAACACAAAGCAGTTTCTCAGAAACCCTCTTTCCAGTTTTTAACGGAAGATATTTTCTTTTTCACCATAGTCTACTATGGGCTTCCAAGTATCACTTTCTATATTCCACAAGAACAGTCTTAGCGAAAGGAATCTTGAGAGGAAAGCGGTAACTCTCTGAGATGAATTAACAGAACACAAAGCGGTTTCTCAGAAAGCTTCTTTCCAGATTTTAACTTAAGATATTTTCTTTTTCACCATAGCCCTGTATGGGCTTCCAAATATCACTTTGCCAGTTCCACACGAACAGCCTCAGCGAAAGGCTTCTTGAAGGGAAAGTTGTAACCCTGTAATATGAATTAACAGAACACAAAGCAAGTTCTCAGAAAGTCTCTTTCCAGTTTTTAACGGAAGATATTTCCTTTTTCACCTTAGCACTCTATGGGGTTCCAAATATCACTTTGCAAATTCCACAACAACAGTCTTAGAAAAAGGCTTCTTGAGGGGAAATCTGTAACTCTGTGACATGAATTAACAGAACACAAAGCAGTTTCTCAGAAAGCTTCTTTCCAGTTTTTAACGGAAGATAGTTCCTTTTTCACCATAACCATCTATGGGCTTCCAAATATCACTTTGCAAATTCCACAAGAACAGCCTTAGCGAAAGGCTTCTTGAGGGGAAAGCTGTAACTCTGTGAGATGAATTAACAGAACACAAAGCAGTTTCTCAGAAAGCTTCTTTCCAGTTTTTAACGGAAGATATTTCCTTTTTCACCATAGCCCTCTAATGGCTTCCAAATATCACTTTGCCAATTCCACAAGAACAATCTTAGCGAAAGGCTTCTTGAAGGGAAAGCTGTAACTCTGTGAGATGAATTAACAGAACACAAAGCAGTTTCTCAGAAAGCTTCTTTCCAGTTTTTAACGGAAGATATTTTCTTTTTCACCATAGCCCTCTATGGGCTTCCAAATATCACTTTGCAAATTCCACAAGAACAGCCTTAGCGAAAGGCTTCTTGAGGGGAAAGCTGTAACTCTGTGAGATGAATTAACAGAACACAAAGCAGTTTCTCAGAAAGCTTCTTTCCAGTTTTTAACGGAAGATATTTCATTTACACCATAGTCCTCTATGGGCTTCCAAATATCACTTTGCCAATTCACAAGAACAGCCTTAGCGAAAGGCTTCTTGAAGGGAAAGATGTAACTCTGTGAGATGAATTAACAGAACACAAAGCAGTTTCTCAGAAAGCTTCTTTCCAGTTTTTAACGGAAGGTATTTTCTTTTTCATCGTAGCCTTCTATGGGCTTCCAAATATCACTTTGCAAATTCCACAAGAACAGTCTTAGCGAAAGGCTTCTTGAGGGGAAAGCTGTAACTCTGTGAGATGAATTAACAGAACACAAAGCAGTTTCTCAGAAAGCTTCTTTCCAATTTTTAACGGAAGATATTTCCTTTTTCACCATAGCCCTCTATGGACTTCCAAATATCACTTTGCCAATTCCAGAAGAACAGCCTTAGCAAAAGGCTTCATGAAGGGAAGATGTAACTCTGTGAGATGAATTAACAGAACACAAAGCAGTTTCTCAGAAAGTTTCCTTCCAGTTTTTAACGGAAGATATTTGCTTTTTCACCATACCCCTCTATGGGCTTCCAAATATCACTTTGCCAATTCCACAAGAACAGCCTTAGCGAAAGTCTTCTTGAAGGGAAAGCTGTAACTCTGTTAGATGACTTAACAGAAAACAAAGCAGTTTCTCAGAAATGTTCTTTCCAGTTTTTAACGGAAGATATTTCCTTTTCACAGCTCTCTTGGCTTCCAAATATCACTTTGAATTCCACAAGAACAGTCTTTTGCGAAGGCTTCTTGAAGGAAAGCTGTAACTCTGTGAGATGAATTAAAAGAACACAAAGCAGTTTCTCAGAAAGCTTCTTTCCAGTTTTTAACGGAAAATATTTCCTTTTTCACCGTAGCCCTCTATGGGCTTCCAAACATCACTTTGCCAATTCCACAAAAACAGCCTTATCGAAAATCCTCTAAAAGGGAAAGATATAACTCTGTGAGATGAATTAACAGAACACAAAGCAGTTTCTCAGAAAACTTCTTTCCAGTTTTTAACGGAAGATATTTCCTTTTTCACCGTAGCCCTCTATGGGCTTAGAAATATCCCTTTGCCAATTCCATAAGAACAGCCTTAGCGAAAGCATTCTTGAGGGGAAAGCTGTAACTCTATGAAATGAATTAAGAGAACACAAAGCAGTTTCTCAGAAAGCTTCTTTCCAGTTTTTAACGGAAGATATTTCCTTTTGTACCGTAGCCTTCTATGGGTTTCCAAATATCACTTTGCAAATTCCACAAAAACAGCCTTAGCGAAAGGCTTCATGAAGGAAAAGATGTAACTCTGTGAGATGAATTAACAGAACACAAAGCAGTCTCTCAGAAAGCTTCTTTCCAGTTTTTACTTAAGATATTTCCTTTTTCACCATAGCCCTCTATGGGCTTCCAAATATCACTTTGCAAATTCCACAAGAACAGTCTTAGTGAAAGGCTTCTTGAGGGAAAGCTGTAACTCTGTGAGATGAATTAACAGAACACAAAGCAGTTTCTCAGAAAGCTTCTTTCCAGTTTTTAACGGAAGATATTTCCTTTTCACCATAGCCCTCTATGGGCTTCCAAATATCACTTTGCAAATTCCACAAGAACAGTCTTAGCGAAAGGCTTCTTGAAGGAAAGATGTAACTCTGTGAGATGAATTAAGAGAACACAAAGCAGTTTCTCAGAAAGCTTCTTTCCAGTGTTAACGGAAGATATTTCCTTTTCATCATAGCCCTTTATGGGCTTCCAAATATCACTTTGCAAATTCCACAAGAACAGTCTTAGAGAAAGGCTTCTTGAGTGGAAAGCTGTAACTCTGTGAGATGAATTAACAGAACACAAAGCAGTTTCTCAGAAAGCTTCTTTCCAGTTTTTAACGGAAGATATTTCCTTTTTCACCATAGCTCTCTTGGGCTTCCAAATATCACTTTGCAAATGCCACAAGAACAGTCTTTGCGAAAGGCTTCTTAAGGGGAAATCTGTAACTCTGTGAGATGAAATAACAGAACACAAAGCAGTTTCTCTTAAAGCTTCTTTCCAGTTTTTAATGGAAGATATTTCCTTTTTCACCATAGCCCTCTCTGGTCTTAGAAATATCACTTTGCATATTCCACAAGAACAGTCTTATCCAAAGGCTTCTTGAGGAAAGCTGTAACTCTGTGAGATGAATTAACAGAACAGAAAGCAGTTTCTCAGAAAGCTTCTTTCCAGTTTTAACGGAAGATATTTCCTTTTCACCAAAGCCCTCTATGGGCTTAGAAATATCCCTTTGCCAATTCCATAAGAACAGCCTTAGCGAAAGCATTCTTGAGGGGAAAGCTGTAACTCTGTGAGATGAATTAACAGAACACAAAGCAGTTTCTCAGAAAGCTTCTTTCCAGTTTTTAACGGAAGATATTTCCTTTTGTACCGTAGCCTTCTATGGGTTTCCAAATATCACTTTGCAAATTCCACAAAAACAGCCTTAGCGAAAGGCTTCATGAAGGAAAAGATGTAACTCTGTGAGATGAATTAACAGAACACAAAGCAGTCTCTCAGAAAGCTTCTTTCCAGTTTTTACTTAAGATATTTCCTTTTTCACCATAGCCCTCTATGGGCTTCCAAATATCACTTTGGAAATACCACAAGAACTGTCTTAGAAAAAGCCTTCTTGAGGGGAAAGCTGTAACTCTGTGACTTGAATTAACAGAACACAAAGCAGTTTCTCAGAAAGCTTCTTTCCAGTTTTTAACGGAAGATATTTCCTTTTTCACCATAGCCTTCTATGGGCTTCCAAATATCACTTTGCAAATTCCACAAGAACAGTCTTAGCGAAAGGCTTCTTGAAGGGAAAGATGTAACTCTCTAACATGAATTAAGAGAACACAAAGCAGATTCTCAGAATGCTTTTTTCTATGTGTTAACGGAAGATATTTCCTTTTTCATCATAGCCCTTTATGGGCTTCCAAATATCACTTTGCAAATTCCACAAGAACAGTCTTAGAGAAAGGCTTCTTGAGTGGAAAGCTGTAACTCTGTGAGATGAATTAACAGAACACAAAGCAGTTTCTCAGAAAGCTTCTTTCCAGTTTTTAACGGAAGATATTTCCTTTTTCACCATAGCCCTCTATGGGCTTCCAAATATCACTTTGCAAATGCCACAAGAACAGTCTTAGCGAAAGGCTTCTTGAGGGGAAAGCTGTAACTCTGTGAGATGAAATAACAGAACACAAAGCAGTTTCTCAGAAAGCTTCTTTCCAGTTTTTAATGGAAGATATTTCCTTTTTCACCATAGCCCTCTCTGGTCTTAGAAATATCACTTTGCATATTCCACAAGAACAGTCTTATCCAAAGACTTCTTTAGGGAAAGCTGTAACTCTGTGAGATGAATTAACAGAACAGAAAGCAGTTTCTCAAAATGCTTCTTTATAGTTTTTAACGGAAGATATTTCCTTTTTCACCAAAGCCCTCTATGGGCTTCCAAATATCCCTTTGCCAATTCCGCAAGAACAGTCTTAGAGAAAGGCTTCTTGAGGGGAAAGCTGTAACTCTGTGAGATGAATTAACAGAACACAAAGCAGTTTCACAGAAAGCTTCTTTCCAGTTTTCAACAGAAGATATTTCCTTTTTCCCCATAGCCCTCTAAGGGATTCCAAATATCACTTTGCCAATTCCACAAGAACAGCCTTAGCGAAAGGCTTCTTGAAGGGAAAGATGTAACTGTGAGATGAATTAACAGAACACAAAGCAGTTTCTCAGAAAGCTTCTTTCCAGTTTTTAACGGATGATATTTCCTTTTCACCATAGCCTCTATGGGCTTCCAAATATCACTTTGCCAATTCCACAAGAACAGTCTTAGAGAAAGGCTTCTTGAGGGGAAAGCTGTAACTCTGTGAGATGAATTAACAGAACACAAAGCAGTTTCACAGAAAGCTTCTTTCCAGTTTTCAACAGAAGATATTTCCTTTTTCCCCATAGCCCTCTAAGGGATTCCAAATATCACTTTGCCAATTCCACAAGAACAGCCTTAGCGAAAGGCTTCTTGAAGGGAAAGATGTAACTGTGAGATGAATTAACAGAACACAAAGCAGTTTCTCAGAAAGCTTCTTTCCAGTTTTTAACGGATGATATTTCCTTTTTCACCGTAACCCCCTCTAGGCTTGCAAATATCACTTTGCCAATTCCACAAGAACAGTCTTACTGAAAGACTCCATGAGGGGAAAGCTGTAGCCCTTTGAGATAAATTAACAGAACACAGAGCAGTTTCTCAGAAAGCTTCTTTCCAGTTTTTAACGGAAGATATTTCATTTTTCACCATAGCCCTCTATGGACTTCCAAATATCACTTTTCCAATTCCACAAGAGCAGCCTTAGCGAAAGGAATGTTGAAGGGAAAGATGTAACTCTGTTAGATGAAATAAAAGAACACAAAGGAGTTTCTCGGAAATCTTCTTTCCAGCTTTAACGGAAGATATTTCCTTTTTCACCATAGCCCTCTGTGGGCTTCCAAATATCACTTTTCCAATTCCACAAGAACAGCCTTAGTGAAAGGAATCTTGAAGGGAAAGATGTAACTCTGTTAGGTGAAATAACCGAACACAAAGCAGTTTCTCAGAATGCTTCTTTCCAGTTTTTACGGAAGATATTTTCTTTTTAACCATAGCCCTCTATGGGCTTCCAAATATCACTTTGCAAATTCCACAAGAACAGTCTTAGCGAAAGGCTTCTTGAAGGGAAAGATGTAACTCTCTAAGATGAATTAAGAGAACATAAAGCAGATTCTCAGAATGCTTCTTTCTATGTGTTAACGGAAGATATTTCCTTTTTCATCATAGGCCTTTATGGGCTTCCAAATATCACTTTGCAAATTCCACAAGAACAGTCTTAGAGAAAGGCTTCTTGAGTGGAAAGCTGTAACTCTGTGAGATGAATTAACAGAACACAAAGTTGTTTGTCAGAATGCTTCATTGCAGTTTTTAACGAAAGATATTTCCTTTTTCCCCATAGCCCTCTAAGGGATTCCAAATATCACTTTGCCAATTCGACATGAACGGACTTAGCGATAGGCTTCTTGAAGGGAAAGATGTAACGCTGTGATATGAATTAACAGAACACAAAGCAGTTTCTCAGAAAGCTTCTTTCCAGTTTTTAACGGAAGATATTTCCTTTTTCACCGTAGCTCTCTATGGGCTTCCAAATATCACTTTGCAAATTCCACAAGAACAGTCTTTGCGAAAGGCTTCTTAAGGGGAAATCTGTAACTCTGTGAGATGAATTAACAGAACACAGAGCAGTTT
Source organism: Erythrocebus patas (assembly GCA_023783455.1). NCBI lineage: Eukaryota > Metazoa > Chordata > Mammalia > Primates > Cercopithecidae > Erythrocebus > Erythrocebus patas. The sequence goes on along the minus strand of JAKFHT010004401.1, from coordinate 223,542 downwards.
CTCAGAAAGGTTCTTTCTAGTTTTAACGAAAGATATTTCCTTTTCACCATAGCCCTCTAAGGGATTCCAAATATCACTTTGCCAATTCCACAAGAACAGTCTTAGCGAAAGGCTTCTTGAAGGAAAGATGTAACGCTGTGATATGAATTAACAGAACACAAAGCAGTTTCTCAGAAAGCTTCTTTCCAGTTTTTAACGGAAGATATTTCCTTTTTCACCATAGCCCTCTATGGGCTTCCAAATATCACTTTGCAAATTCCACAAGAACAGTCTTAGCGAAAGGCTTCTTGAGGGGAAAGCTGTAACTCTGTGAGATGAATTAACAGAACACAGAGCAGTTTCTCAGAAAGGTTCTTTCTAGTTTTTAACGGAAGTTATTTACTTTTTCACCATAGCCCTCTATGGGCTTCCAAATATCACTTTGCAAATTCCACAAGAGCAGCCTTAGCGAAAGGCTTCTTGAGTGGAAAGCTGTAACTCTGTGAGATGAACTATCAGAACACAAAGCAGTTTCTCAGAAAGCTTCTTTCCAGTTTTTAACGGAAGATATTTCCTTTTTCACCATAGCCCTCTATGGTCTTAGAAATATCACTGTGCAAATTCCGCAAGAACAGTCTTATCGAAAGGCTTTTTGAAGCGAAAGCTGAAACTCTGTGAGATGAATTAACAGAACACAAAGCAGTTTCTCAGGAAGCTTCTTCACAGTTTTTAACAGAAGATATTTCCTTTTTCACCATAGCCCTCTATGTTCTTCCAAATATCACTTCGCAAATTCCACAAGAACAGCCTTAGCGAAAGGCTTCCTGAAGGGAAAGCTGTAACTCTGTGAGATGATTTAACAGAAAACAAAGCAGTTTCTCAGAAAGCTTCTTTCGAGTTTTTAACGGAAGATATTTCCTTTTTCACCATAGCCCTCTATGGTCTTAGAAATATCACTGTGCAAATTCCGCAAGAACAGTCTTATCGAAAGGCTTTTTGAAGCGAAAGCTGAAACTCTGTGAGATGAATTAACAGAACACAAAGCAGTTTCTCAGGAAGCTTCTTCCAGTTTTTAACAGAAGATATTTCCTTTTTCACCATAGTCCTCTATGGGCTTCCAAATATCACTTGGCCAATACCACAAGAATAGCCTTAGCGAAAGGCTTCTGGAAGGGAAAGATGTAAATCTGTGAGATCAATTAACAGAACTCAAAGCAGTTTCTCAGAAAGATTCTTTCCTGTTTTTGACGGAAGATATTTCCTTTTTCACCATAGCCTTCCATGGGCTTCCAATTATCACATTCCATATTCCACAAGAACAGTCTTAGCGTAAGGAATCTTGAGAAGAAAGCTGTAACTCTGTGAGATGAATTAACAGAACACCAAGCAGTTCCTCAGAAAGCTTCTTTCCAGTTTTTTATGGAGGATATTTCCTTTTTCACCATAGCCCTCTATGGGCTTCCAAATATCACTTTGCCAATTCCACAAGAACAGCCTTAGCGAAAGGCTTCTTTCGGGGAAAAATGTAACTCTGTGAGATGAATTCACAGATCACAAAGAATTTTCTCGGAAAGCTTCTTTCCAGTTTTCATCTGAGGATATTTACTTTTTCGCCATACGCCTCTATGGGCTTCCAAATATCCCTTTGCAAATTCCACAAGATCAGTCTTAGGGAACGGCTTCTGGAGGGGAAAGCTGTAACTCTTTGAGATGAAATAACAGAACACAAAGCAGTTTCTCAGAAAGCTTCTTTCCAATTTTTAAGGGAAGATATTTCCTTTTTCACCATAGCCCTCCTTGGGCTTCCAAATATCTCTTCGCAAATTCCACAAGAACATTCTTAGCGAAAGGCTTCTTGAGGGGAAAGCTGTAACTCTGTGAGATGAATACACAGATGACAAATAAGTTTCTAAGAAAGCTTCTTTCTCATTTTGATCGGAGGATATTTCCTTTGGCCCTCTAGTCTTCCAAGGGATCCGAAATATGAGTTCTCAGATTCCACAGAAATAAGGGTGGCAAACAGCTGGATGAAATACAGCTGTAACTCAGTGAGTGAAAGTCACACAACACAAAGCAATTTCTCAGAAAGCTTCTTTCCAGTTTTCATCTGAGGATATTTTATTTTTCCCCATAGGCCTCTATGGGCTTCCAAATATCCCTTTGCAAATTCCACAAGAACAGTCTTACGAAATGGCTTCTGGAGGGGAAAGCTCAAACCGGACTCAAACCAGACCATACCGGCTCAAAACGTTTTTGACCGGCTCAAACCATACCAGACCGGCTCAACCTGATCAAACCGGACCAGACCGGCTCAAACCGGACTCAAACCGGGCAAGACAGGCTGAAAACGGTTTTGAACGGCTCAAACTGGATCAGACCATCTTAACCGGAGTCACACCAGACCAGACCGGCTCAAATCGTCTCAAAATGGACCACACGGCCTCAATCTGGATCAAACTGGACCAGACCAGCTCAAAACGGATCAATCCAGACCAGACCGGCAAGATGGGATCAAACCAGTTTTCACCAGCTCAAACCGGAGTCAAACCGGTAAAGACCGGCTCTAACCGTATCAAACCGGACCAGACTGGCTCAAAACGGATCAAACTGGACCAGTCCGGTTCCATCCGGTTTTGACTGTCTCAAACCGGACCAGACAGGCTCAAACCGGACCACACCATCTCAAACCGGTTATGACTGGCTCAAACCGGACTCAAACCTGACCAGACCGGCTCAAACCGGTTTTGACCGGTTCAATACTAACAAGACCGGTTCAAACCAGTTTTGACCATTTTAGACTGGCTCAAAATGGTTTCGACCGGCGCAAAGCAGACCAGACCGGCTCAAACCGTTTTTGACTGGCTCAAACCGGACCAGACCGGCTCAAATCGGATCAAACCGGACCAGACCAGCTCAAACCGGCTCAAACCAGACCAGCCCGGCTCAAACCGGCTCAAACCGACCAGACTGGCTCAAACCGGACCAGACCGGCTCAATACGGACCAGATCGCCTCAAACCGTTTTTGACCGTCTCAAACCACACCAGACCCGCTCAACCAGATCAAACCGGACCAGACCTGCTCAAACCGGACTCAAACCGGACCACACCAGCTGAAAACGGTTTTCACCACCTCAAACCGGAACAGACCGGCTCAAACATTTTTGTACTGGCTCACACCACACCAGACCGTCTGAAACCGGATCAAACCGGACCAGACCGGCTCAAACCGGACTCAAACTGAACCACACCGGCTGAAAACGGTTTTGACTGGCTCAAAGCGAACCAGACCGGCTTAACCGGAATCAAACTGGACCAGACCGGCTCAAACCGGCTCAAAACGGACCAGACGGGCTCGAACTGGATCAAACCAGACCAGACCGTCTCAAACCAGATCAATCCGGACCAGACCGGCTCAAACCGGTTATGACCAGCTCAATACAGTCCAGACCGGCTCAAACCGTTTTGACTGGCTCAAACCGGACCAGACCGGCTCAAACCGGACCAGACCGGCTCAAACCGGCTCAAACCGTACCAGACGAGACCGGCTCAAACCGGATCAAACCGGACCAGAACGGCTCAAACCGGATCAATACGAACCCGACCTTCTAGACCGGCTCATACCGGATTTAACCACTCAAACCGGACTCAAACCAGTTTTGACTGGCTCAAACTGGATCAAACCGACCAGACTGGCTCAAACCGTTTTGACTGGCTCAAACCGACTCAAACTGGACCAGACTGGTTCTAACCTGTTTTGACCGGCTCAAACCGGACCAGACCGGCTCAAACCGTTTTGACTGGCTCAAACCGGACCAGACTGGCCCAAATCAGATCAAACCGAACCAGACCGGCTCAAACAGGCTCAAACCGGACCAGACCGGCTCAAACCGGCTCAAACCGGCTCAAACCGGCTCAAACCGGACCAGACTGGCTCAAACCAGCTGAAACTGTTTTGATCAGCTCAAACCGCTCAAACCGGACTCAAACTGGACCAGACCGGCTCAAACCGGTTTTGACTGGCTCAAAGCGAACCAGACCGGCTTAACCGGAATCAAACTGGACCAGACCGGCTCAAACCGGCTCAAAACGGACCAGACGGGCTCGAACTGGATCAAACCAGACCAGACCGTCTCAAACCAGATCAATCCGGACCAGACCGGCTCAAACCGGTTATGACCAGCTCAATACAGTCCAGACCGGCTCAAACTGATTTTCACTGGTTCAAACTGGAGCACACCGGCTTAAACCGGTTTGGACCGGCTCAAACCGTACCAGACGAGACCGGCTCAAACCGGATCAAACCGGACCAGAACGGCTCAAACCGGACTCAAACCAGATCAAACCGGACCAGACCGGCTCAAACCGGACCAGACCGGCTCAAACCGGACTCAAACCAGTTTTGACTGGCTCAAACTGGATCAAACCGGACCAGACTGGCTCAAACCCGTTTTGACTGGCTCAAACCGGACTCAAACTGGACCAGACTGGTTCTAACCTGTTTTGACCGGCTGAAAGCGGACCAGTCCAGCTCAAACCTGTTTTGACTGGCTCAAAGCGGGCCAGACTGGCCCAAATCAGATCAAACCGAACCAGACCGGCTCAAACAGGCTCAAACCGGACCAGACCGGCTCAAACTGGCTCCAACCGGACTCAATCCGTAAGGGACCAGACTGGCTCAAACCAGCTGAAACTGTTTTGATCAGCTCAAACCGGCTCAAACCGGACCACACGGACTCAAACCGGATCAAATTAGACCAGACCAACTTAAACCGTATCAATCTGGACCAGACCGGCTAGACCAGCTAAAACCGGTTTTGACCGGCTCAAACTGGAACCAAACCAGTATTGACCTTCTCAAAGTGGATCAAACCGTACCAGACTGTCTCAAACCGAATCAAACCGGACCAGACCGGCACAAACCGGTTTTGAGGGGCTCAAACAGGACTCAAAACAGAGCAGACCGGCTCAAACTGGATCAATCCGGACCAGACAGGCTAGACCGGCTAAAGCCGGTTTTGACCAGCTCAAACCGGACTCAAAGTGGCTTTGACCGGCTCAAACCGGATCAAACCCTGACGAGACTGGCTCAAACCAGCTGAAACCGGACCACACGGACTCAAACCAGATCAAACCGGACCAGACCAGCTCACGCCGGATCATTCCGGACCAGACCAGACCAGACCGGCTGGAAACGGTTTTGACCGGCTCAATACGGATGAGACCGACTCAAACTGCACTCAAACCGGATGAGACCGGCTCAAACTGGTTTTGACCGGCTCAAAGCAGACCAGACCGGCTCAAACCGGATCAAACCGGACCAGACCGGCTCAAACCGGTTTGACCGGCTCAAACCGGACTCAAACCGGACCAGACCGGCTCAAACCGGATCAAACCGGACCAGACCAGACCAGACCGGCTCAAACCGGTTTGACCAGCTCAAACCGGCTCAAACTGGTTTTGACCGGCTCAAACCGGATCAAACCGGACCAGACTGGCTCAAACCAGCTGAAACCGGACCACACGGACTCAAACCAGATCAAACCGGACCAGACCAGCTCACGCCGGATCATTCCGGACCAGACCAGACCAGACCGGCTCAAACCGGTTTGACCGGCTCAAACCGGACCAGACCGGCTCAAACTGGACCAGACCGGCTCAAACCGGATGAGACCGGCTCAAACTGGTTTTGACCGGCTCAAAGCAGACCAGACCGGCTCAAACCGGATCAAACCGGACCAGACCAGCTCAAACCGGGTCAAACCGGACCAAACCGGCTCAAACCTAATCATACCAGAATATACCGGCTCAAACCGGATCAAACCGGACCAGACCGGCTCAAACCGCACCAGACCGCTCTTAGACTGGCTCAAACCAGGCCAGACCGGCTCAAATCGGATCATACTGGACCAGACCTGCTCAAACCGGATTTGACCGGCTCAAACCGGACTCAAACCGGAACAGACTGTACCAAACCGGTTTTGACTGGCTCAAACCGGACTCAAACTGATTTTGGCCGCATCATACCGGACCAGACCGTCTCAAACTGGTTTTGACCGGCTCAATCCCAACCAGACCGGCTCAAACTGTATCAAAACGGACCAGATCGGCTCAAACTGGTTTAGACCGGCTCAAATCGGATGAGACCGGTTCAAACCGGTTTTGAACTGCTCAAACCGGACCTGACCGGCACAAACCAGACTCAAACCGGACCAATCTGGCTCAAATGGGCTCAAATCGGACCAGACGGTCTCAAACCGGATCAAACTGGACCAGACCGGCTCAAACCTGATCAAAATGGACCAGACCAGCTCAAACCGGTTTTGACCTGCTCAAACAGGCCGTGACCGGCTCAAACCGGTTTTGACCAGCTCCAACCGGACCAGACTGGCTCAAACCGGTTTTCACCGGCTCAAAATGGATGCAAACCGGACCAGACCGGCTCAAACCTGTTTTGACCGTATTAGACCGGCTCAAATCGGTTTTTACCGGCTCAAACTGGACCACACCAGCTCAAACTGATTTTGACCGGCTTATACCAGACTCAAACCGGTTTTGACTGGATCAAACCAGGCCAGACCAGACCGGCTCAAACCAGTTTTGACCGGCTCCAACCGGACTAAAACCAGACCAGACCGGCTAAAACCGTTTTTGACTGGCTCAAACCACACCAGACAGGCTCAACAGGATCAAACTGGACCAGACCGGCTCAAACTGGACTCAAACCGGACCAGACCAACTGAAAACGGTTTTGACCAGCTCAAACCGGACCAGACAGGCTCAAAGCGGATCAAACCGGACCACACCGGCTCAAACCGGATCAATCCGAACCAGAGTGGCTAACCGGCTCAAACTGAATCAAAGCGGACCAGACCGGCTCTTAGACTGGCTCAAACCGGTTTTAACATCTCAGTACGGACCAAACTGGCTCAAATCGGATCAAACCGGACCAGACCGGCTCAAACCGGCTCAAACCAGACCCGACCGGGTCAAACCAGTATTCACCGGCTCCAAACGGGCTCAAACGGTTTTTTACCAGATCAAACCGAACCAGACCGGCTCAAACCGGACTCAAACTGGACCAGACCGGCTCAAACCAGTTTTGTCTGGCTCAAACCGGACCAAACCGGCTCAAACCAGTTTTGACCGCCTCAAACCAGACTCGAACCGGACCAGAATGGTTCAACCGGATAAAACTGGAGCAGACCGTCTCAAACCGGATCAAACCAGACGAGACCGGCTCAAAGCGGATCAAAGCAGACCAGAACGGCTCAAACCAGTTTTGACCACCTCAAACCGGACCAGACCGGCTTAACCGGACTCAAACCGCACCAGACCGGTTGAAACCGGCTCAAACCAGTCCAGACCGGCTCGAACCGGTTTTTAACAGCTCATACCGGACAAGACCGGCTCAAACCTGTTTTGCGTGGCTCAAACTGGACTCAAACCGGACCAGACCGGCTGAAACTTGTTTTCCCCAGCGCAAACCAGACTCAAAGTGGACCAGACCGGCTCAAACCTGTTTTTACAGGCTCAGTACGGACTCAAACCTGACCAGACCGGTTTGGACCGGCTAAAACCAGACTCAAACCGGACCAGACCGGCTCAAACCGGTTTTGACCGGCTAAAACCAGACCAGACCGGCTCAACCGGATCAAACTGGACCAGACCAGCTGAAACCGGATCAATCCAGACCAGACCGGCTGAAAACGGTTTTGACCGGCTCAAACCGGACCAGACCGGCTTAACCCGACTCAAACCGGACCAGACAGGCACAAACGGGCTCAAACCGGGCCAGACCAGCTGAAACCGGTTTTGACCGGCTCAAACCGGACTGGACCGACTCAAACCGGGTTTGATCGACTCAAACCGGACCACACCGGTTCAAACCGGTTTTGAGGGCCTCAAACCGGACTCCAACCAGACCAGACCGGCTCACCCCGGCTCAAACCGGACCACACGGACTCAAACCGTGTCAAACCGGAGCAGACCAACTCAAACCAGATCAAAAGGGACCAGACCGGCTGAAAACGATTTTGACCGGTTCAAACTGGAGAAGACCGGCTTATCCGGACTCATACCAGACAAGACCATCTCTAACCGGCTCAAACTGAGCCAGACGGGCTCAAACCAGATGAAACCGGACCAGACCGGCTCAAACCGGGTTTGAACAGCTCAAACCAGACTGAAACCGCACCAGACCGGCTCAAACCGGTTTTCAGCGGCTGAAACCGGACCAGACCGGCTCAAAACAGATCAATCCGGACCAGACCAGCTCAAACCAGATCAAAAGGGTCCAGACTGGCTGAAAACGATTTTGACCCGCTCAAACCGGAGAAGACCTTCCTAACCGGACTCATACCGGACAAGGCCGTCTCTAACCAGCTCAAACCGGACCACACGGGCTTGAACCGGATGAAACCGGACCAGACGGCTCAATCCGGGTTTGACCAGCTCAAACCGGACTGAAACCGCACCAGACAGGCTCAAACCAGTTTTGACTGGCTCAAACTGAACCAGACCGGCTCAAACCAGTTTTGACCAGCTCAATCTGGACCACACCAGCTCAAACTTGTTTTGACCGGCTTACGCCTGACTCAAACCGGTTTTGACCAATCAAACCAGGCCAGACCAGACCGGCTCAAACCGGATCAAAACGGACCAGACCGGTTCAAACCGGATAAATCCGACCAGACCGGCTAGACCGGCTCAAATAGGTTTTGACGGGCTCAAACCGGACTCTAACCGCTAAAACCGGTTTGACCGGCTCTAACTGTGTCAAACCGGTCCAGACTGGCTCAAAACGGATCAAACCGGACCAGACCGGTTCAAACCGGTTTTGATCGGCTCAAACTGGACCAGACAGGCTCAAACCGGACCACACCGTCTCAAACCGGTTATGACCGGCTCAAACTGGACTCAAACCTGACCAGACCGGCTCAAACCGGTTTTGACCGGTTCAATATGAACAAGACCGGCTCAAACCAGTTTTGACCATTTTAGACTGGCTCAAACCGGTTTCGACCGGCTAAAACCAGACCAGACCGGCTCAAACCATGTTTGACCGGCTCAAACGGACTCAAACCGACCAGACCGGCTCAAACCGCTCAAACCGGCTCAAACCGGACCAGACTAGCTCAAACGGGTTTTTACCAGCTCAATACGGACCAGATCGCCTCAAACTGGTTTTGACCGGCTCAAACCGGACTCAAACTGGACCAGACCAGCTCAAACCGGATAAATCCGGAGCAGACCAGCTTGACAGGCTCAAACTGGTTTTCACTGGCTCAAACCGGACTCAAACCGGTAAAGACCGGCCCTAACCATATCAAACCGGACCAGACTGGCTCCAACCGGATCAAAGCAGACCAGACCGTCTCAAGCCGGTTTTGACCGGCTCAAACTGAAACAGACCCGCTCAAACCGTACCACAACGACTCAAACCGGTTTGGACTGGCTCAAACCGTACCAGACGAGACCACCTCATACCAGATCAAACCGGACAAGAACGGCTCAAACCGGATCAATCCGAACCAGACCTTCTAGACAGGCTCAAACCGGATTTAACAGGCTCAAACCGGACTCCAACCGGTTTTGACCAGCTCAAAACGGACTCAAACCGGACCAGACCGGCTCTAACCGGTTTTGACCGGCTGAAACCAGACCAGACCAGCTCAAACCGGTTTTGACCGGCTCAAAGCGGGCCAGACCAGCCCAAATCAGATCAAAGCGGACCAGACTGGCTCAAACAGTCCCAAACCCGACCAGACCGTCTCAAACCCGCTCCAACCGGACGCAAACCATAAGGGACCAGACCGGCTCAAACCAGCTCAAACCGGTTTGACCAGCTCAAACCGGACTCAAACCGGACCAGACCGGCTCAAACCGGCTCAAACCGGACCACACGGACTCAAACCGGATCAAACTGGACCAGATCAGCTTAAACCGGATCAATCTGGACCAGACCGGCTAGACCAGCTAAAACCGGTTTTGACCGGCTCACACCAGACCCAAAACAGTATTGACCGGCTCAAACTGGATCAAACCGGACCATACCGTCTCAAACCGGATCAAACCAGACCAGACCGGCTCAAACCGGTTTTCAGCAGCTCAAACCTGACTCAAACAGGAGGAGACCGGCTCAAACCGGATCAATCTGGATCAGACAGGCTAGACTCGCTAAAACCGGATTTGACCGGCTCAAACCGGAATCAAAGTGGTTTTGACCGGCTCAAACCGGATCAAACCCGGACCAGATCGGCTCAAACTGCACCACACCACCTCAAATTGGTTTTGACCAGCTTATACCAGACTCAAAGCAGTTTTGACCGGATCAAACCAGGCCAGACCAGACTGGTTCAAACCGGATCAAACCGGTTTTGACCGGCTCTAACCGTATCAAACCGGACCAGACTGGCTCAAACTGGATCAAACCGGACTAGACCGGCTCAAAACGGTTTTGACTGGCTCAAACCGGACCAGACAGGATCAATCCCAACCACACCGGCTCAAACCAGTTTAGACAGGCTCAAACCGGCTCAAACCGGACCACACGGACTCAAACCGGATCAAACTGGACCAGATCAGCTTAAACCGGATCAATCTGGACCAGACCGGCTAGACCAGCTAAAACCGGTTTTGACCGGCTCACACCAGACCCAAAACAGTATTGACCGGCTCAAACTGGATCAAACCGGACCATACCGTCTCAAACCGGATCAAACCAGACCAGACCGGCTCAAACCGGTTTTCAGCAGCTCAAACCTGACTCAAACAGGAGGAGACCGGCTCAAACCGGATCAATCTGGATCAGACAGGCTAGACTCGCTAAAACCGGTTTTGACCGGCTCAAACCGGAATCAAAGTGGTTTTGACCGGCTCAAACCGGATCAAACCCGGACCAGATCGGCTCAAACTGCACCACACCACCTCAAATTGGTTTTGACCAGCTTATACCAGACTCAAAGCAGTTTTGACCGGATCAAACCAGGCCAGACCAGACTGGTTCAAACCGGATCAAACCGGTTTTGACCGGCTCTAACCGTATCAAACCGGACCAGACTGGCTCAAACTGGATCAAACCGGACTAGACCGGCTCAAAACGGTTTTGACTGGCTCAAACCGGACCAGACAGGATCAATCCCAACCACACCGGCTCAAACCAGTTTAGACAGGCTCAAACCGGACTCAAACCGGACCAGACTGGCTCAAACCGATTTTGACCAGCTCAATACGGACCAGATGGCCTCAAACCAGTTTTGACCGGCTCAAACCGGACTCAAACCGGACCAGACCGGCTCAAACCGTTTTTGACTGGCTCAAACCACACCAGACTGGCTCAACAGGATCAAACAGGACCAGACCGGCTCAAACCGGACTCAAACCCGACCAGACCAGCTGAACACGGTTTTGAACCGGCTCAAACCGGACCAGACTGCCTTAACCAGACTCAAACTGGAGCAGACCGGCTCAAACCGGCTCAAAACGGACCACACAGGCTCAAACCGGATCAAACCGGACCAGACTGGCTGAAACCGGACCAGACCGGCTCAAACCGGACCAGACCGGCTCAAACCGGTTTTGACGGCTCAAACCGGCTCAAACCGGACTCAAACCGGTAAAGACCGGCTCTAACCGTATCAAACCAGACCAGACTGGCTAAAAATGGATCAAACCGTACCAGACCGGCTCAAACCGGTTTTGACCGATTCAAACCAGACCAGACAGGCTCAAACCGGACCACACCGGCTCAAACCGGTTTTGACCGGCTCAAACTGGACTCAAACCTGACCAGACCGGCTCAAACCGTTTTGACTGGCTCAAACCGGATCAATCTGGACCAAACCGGCTCAAACCGGTTTTGACGGCTCAAACCGGTTTTGACCGGCTCAAAACGGTTTTGACTGGCTCAAACCGGACCAGACCGGCTCAAACCGGACTGAAACCGCACCAGACCTGTCAAACCGGTTTTCAGCGGCTGAAACCGGACCAGACCGGCTCAAAACCGACCAAACCAGACCACACTGGCTCAAACCGATTTTGACCGGATCAATCCGGACCAGACAGGATCAAACCGGACCACACCGGCTCAAACCGGTTTTGACAGGCTCAAACCGGACTCAAACCTAACCAGACTGCCTGAAAATGGTTTTGTCTGGCTCAAACCAGACCAGAGCGGATCAATCTGGACCAAACCGGCTCAAACTGGACTCAAACTGGACCAGACCTGCTGGAAACGGTTTTGACCGGCTCAAACCGGACTCAAACCGGACCAGACCGGCTCAAACTGGACAGATGGACTAGACTGGCTAAAACCGGTTTTGACCGGCTCAAATCAGACCAGACCATCACAAACTGGTTTTGACCTTCTCATACCGAACTCAAACCAGACAAGACCACCTCAAACCGGTTTTGACCGGCTCAAACCGGACCAGTCCGGCTCAAACCGGATCAGACCGGCTCAAACCTGATTGGACCATATTCAACCGGCTCAAACCAGTTTTGACGGGCTCAAGATGGACTCAAACTGGACCAGACCTGCTCAAACCGGTTTTGACCAGCTCAAACTGGACCAGACCAGCTCAAACCGGTTTTAACCGGCTCAAACTGGACCCGACAGGCTCAAACCGGTTTGGACCAGGTGAAACCAGACCAGACTGGCTCAACCGGATCAAACCGGAGGAGACCAGCTCAAGCCTGATCAAACCAGACAAGACAGGCTCAAACCGGATTAAACTGGACCAGATTGGCTCAATCCGGTTTTGACCGGCTCAAACTGGGCCAGACCAGATAGGCTCAAACCGGATTAAACCGAACCAGACCGGCTCAAACCAGATCAATCCTAACCAGCCCGGCTAGACCGAATCAAACCAGGTTTGAACGGCTCAAACCAGACTCAAACCGGTTTTGGCCGGCTCAAAACGGATCAAACCAGACGAGACCGGCTCAAACCTGTTTTGAACATATTAGACCCGCTCAAACTGGTTTTGACCGGCTGAAACCGGACCCGACTGGCTCAAACAGGACCAAACTGGACAAGAACGGCTGAAACCTGTTTTGACCGGCTCAAACCGGACTCAAACTGGACCAGGATGGCTCAAACCAGTTTTGACCGGCTCAAACCAGGCCAGACCGGCTCAAATCGGAACAAACCGGACCAGACTGGCTCAAACTGGCTGAAACCGGACCAGTCTGGCTTAAACCAGTTTTGACCAGCTCAAATGGGACTCAAACGGGTTTTGACTGGATCAAACCAGACCAGACCGGCTCAAACCTGTTTTCACCGGCTCAAACTGGACTCATAACGGACCAGACCGGCACAAACTGGTTTTGATCGGATCAAACAGGACTCAAAATGGACTAGACTGGCTAAAACCGTTTGACCTGCTCCAAACAAACCAGACCTGATCAAACGGGACCAGACCGGCTCAAACCATTTTGGACCGGCTCAAACTAGGCCAGATCGGCTGAAATCGGATCAAACCGGACCAGACCGGCTCAAACCAGCTCAATCCGGACCAGACCGGCTCAAACCGGTTTTGACCGGCTGAAACCGGACCAAAACAACTCAAACCGGTTTTGAGCGGCTCAAACTGTCCCAGACCAGCTCAAATCGGTTTTGACAGGCTCAACCCGGACTCAAACCGGACCAGACCAGCTCAAACCGCTTTTGACCGGCTCAAACCGGACCAGACCAGCTCAAAGCGGTTTGACCGTATCAAACCGGACTCAAACCAGTTTTCTCCGGATCAAACCGGACCAGTCCGACTCAAACCGGATGAAACCGGTCCAGACTGCCTCAAACCGGAACAGACTGGCTGAAACCTGTTTTGACTGGCTCAAATCGAATCAAACTGGACCAGACCGTCTGAGACCGGATCAAACCGGACCAGACCGGCTCAAACCGGATCAATCTGGACCAGAGCGGCTAGACCAGCACAAATTGGTTTTGACCGGAACAAACCGGACTCAAACCAGTTTTAACCGGCTCAAACCGTATCAAACCGGACCAGACTGGCTCCAACCGGTTTTGACCAGCTCAAACTGGACCAGACCCGCTCAAAACGTACCACAACGGATCATACCAGTTATGACCAGCTCAATAGAGACCAGACAGGCTCAAACCAGTTTTGACTGGCTCACACCTGACTCAAAAGGGTTTTGACGGGATCAAAACGGACCAGACCAGCTGAAAACGGTTTTGACCGGCTCAAACCGGACCAGAACGGCTTAACTGAACTCAAACAGGAGCAGACTGGCACAAACCGTCTCAAACCGGGCCAGACCGGCTGAAAACGGTTTTGACCGGCTCAAACTGGACCGGACCAACTCAAACCAGGTTTGACCGACTCAAACCGGACCACACCGGTTCAAACCGGTTTTGAGCGGCTCAAACCGGACTCAAACCGGACCAGAAAGGCTCAAACCGGCTCAAACCGGGCCAGACCAGCTCGAACCGGTTTTTACCACCTCATACCGGACCAGACCGGCTCAAACCGGTTTTGACCGGCTCAAACCGGCTCAAACTGGATCAATCCGGACCAGACCGGCTCAAACCGGTTTTGACCGCTCAAACTAGACTCAATGTGGACCAGACCGGCTCAAACCGGTTTTGACACGCTCAATACGGACCCAAACCCGACCAGACCGGTTTGGACCGGCTCAAACCAGACTCAAAGTGGACCAGACCGGCTCAACCCAGTTTTGACCAGCTGAAACCAAACCAGACCGGCTCAACCGGTTCAAACCGGACGAGACCGGCTCAAACTGGATCAATCCGGACCAGACCGGCGGAAAACGATTTTGACCGGCTCAAACCGGACCAGACCGGCTTAACCTGACTCAAACCAAACCAGACTGGCACAAACCGGCTCAAACGGGGCCAGACCAGCTGAAACCAGTTTTGACCGGCTCAAACCGGACCGGACCGACTCAAACCGGGTTTGACCGACTCTAACCGGACCACACCGGTTCAAACCAGTTTTGAGCGCCTCAAACCAGACTCAAACCGGACCAGACCGGCTCAAACCGGCTCAAACCGGACCACACGGACTCAAACCGTGTCAAACTGGACCAGACCAGCACAAACTGGATCAAAAGGGACCAGACCAGCTGAAAACGATTTTGACCGGCTCAAACCGGACCAGACCAGCTCAAACCAGACTCAAACCGGACCAGACCGGCTCAAACCGGACTCAAACCGGACCAGACCGGCTCAAACTGGATCAATCCGGACCAGACCGGCTCAAACTGGATCAATCCGGACCAGACCGCTCAAACCGGACCAGACCGGCTCAAACCAGACTCAAAGTGGACCAGACCGGCTCAAACCGGTTTTGACCAGCTGAAACCAGTTTTGACTGGCTCAAACCAGTTTTGACCGGCTCAAACCAAACCAGACCGGCTCAAACCGGTTTTGACCGGCTCAAACCGGACCAGACTGGCTCAAACCAGACCAGACCGGCTCAAACCGGTTTTGACCGCTCAAACCGGCTCAAACTGGATCAATCCGGACCAGACCGGCTCAAACCGGACCAGACCAGCTGAAACCAAACCAGACCGGCTCAAACCGGTTTTGACCGCTCAAACCAAACCAGACCGGCTCAAACTGGATCAAACCAGACCAGACCGGCTCAAACCGGACTCAAACCGGACCAGACTGGCTCAAACCGGACTCAAACCGGACCAGACCGGCTCAAACCGGTTTTGACCGGCTCAAACTGGACCGGACCAACTCAAACCAGGTTTGACCGACTCAAACCGGACCACACCGGTTCAAACCGGTTTTGAGCGGCTCAAACCGGACTCAAACCGGACCAGAAAGGCTCAAACCGGCTCAAACCGGGCCAGACCAGCTCGAACCGGTTTTTACCACCTCATACCGGACGAGATCGTCTCAAACCTCTTTTGACTGGCTCAAACCGAACTCAATCCAGACCAGACCAGCTGAAACTTGTTTTCACCAGCGCAAACTAGACTCAATGTGGACCAGACCGGCTCAAACCGGTTTTGACACGCTCAATACGGACCCAAACCCGACCAGACCGGTTTGGACCGGCTCAAACCAGACTCAAAGTGGACCAGACCGGCTCAAACCGGTTTTGACCGCTCAAACCGACCAGACCGGCTCAAACCGGCTCAAACCGGACCAGACCGGCTCAAACCGGATCAAACCGGACCAGACCAGCTGAAACCAGTTTTGACCGGCTCAAACGGACCAGACCGGCTTAACCTGACTCAAACCAAACCAGACTGGCACAAACCGTCTCAAACCGGGCCAGACCAGCTGAAACCAGTTTTGACCGGCTCAAACCGGACCGGACCGACTCAAACCGGGTTTGACCGACTCTAACCGGACCACACCGGTTCAAACCAGTTTTGAGCGCCTCAAACCAGACTCAAACCGGACCAGACCGGCTCAAACCGGCTCAAACCGGACCAGACTGGCTCAAACCAGTTTTGACCGGCTCAAACTGGACCAGACCAGCACAAACTGGATCAAAAGGGACCAGACCAGCTGAAAACGATTTTGACCGGCTCAAACTGGAGAAGACCAGCTTAACCGGACTCATACCGGACAAGACCATCTCTAACCGGCTCAAACCGGACCAGACGGGCTCAAACCGGATCAATCCAGAGCAGATCCACTCAAACCGGATCATTCTGGACCAGACCGGCTAGATCGGCTCAAACAGGACTCAAACTGGTCCAGACCGACTCAAATAGGTTTTCACCGTATTATCCTGGCTCAAACCAGTTATGACCGGCTCAAACCAAACCAGACCGGCTCAAACCGGTTGTGACCGACTCAAACCGCACCAGACTGGCTCAAACCAGACAAAACTGGCTCAAACTGGTTTTGACCGGCTCAAACCGGACTCAAATCCACTAGACAGGCTCAACCCAGACTCAAACCGAACAACACTGGCACAAACCGGTTTTGACCGGCTCAAATCCAACCAGAACGTCTCAAACTGGATCAAACCAGACCAGACCAGCTGAAACCTGTTTTGACCAGCTCAAACCAGACACAAACGGGACCAGACCGGATGAAACCTGTTTTGCCTGGCTCAAACCGGACACAACCCGGACCAGACTGGCTGAAACCTGTTTTGACTGGCTCAAACCTGACTCAAACCGGACCAGACCGACTCAAACCGGCTTTGACTGGCTTCCAAATATCCCTTTGCAAATTCCACAAGAACAGTCTTAGCGAATGGCTTCTTGAGAGGAAAGCTGTAACTCTGTGAGATGAATTCACAGAACACAAAGCAGTGCCTCAGAAAGCTTCTTTCCAGTTTTTATCTGAGGATATTTCCTTTTCACCATAGCCCTCCATGGGCTTCCAAATATCACTTTGCAAATTCCACAAGAACAGTCTTAGCGAAAGGCTTCTTGAGAGGAAAGCTGTAACTCTGTGAGATGAATTCACAGATCACAAAGAAGTTTCTCAGAAAGCTTCTTTCTCATTTTGATCGGAGGATATTTCCTTTGTCCTTATTGTCTTCCAAGGGATCCGAAATATCAGTTCTCAGATTCCACAGAAATAAGGCTAGCAAACAGCTCCACGAAATACAGCTGTAACTCAGTGAGTGGAAGTCACACATCACAAAGCAGTTTCTCAGAAAGCTTCTTTCCAGTTTTCATCTGAGGATATTTTCTTTTCACCATAGGCCTCTATGGGCTTCCAAATATCCTTTGCAAATTCCACAAGAACAGTCTTAGCGAAAGGCTTCTGGAGGAAAGCTGTAACTCAGTGAGATGAATTCACAGAACACAAAGCAGTTTCTCAGAAAGCTTCTTTCCAGTTTTTATCTGAGGATATTTCCTTTTCACCATAGCCCTCCATGGGCTTCCAAATATCACTTTGCAAATTCCACAAGAACAGTCTTAGCGAAAGGCTTCTTGAGGAAAGCTGTAACTCTGTGAGATGAATTCACAGATCACAAAGAAGTTTCTCAGAAAGCTTCTTTCTCATTTTGATCGGAGGATATTTCCTTTGGCCCTATAGTCTTCAAAGGGATCCGAAATATCAGTTCTCAGATTCCACAGAAATAAGGCTAGCAAACAGCTCCACGAAATACAGCTGTAACTCAGTGAGTGGAAGTCACACATCACAAAGCAGTTTCTCAGAAAGCTTCTTTCCAGTTTTCATCTGAGGATATTTTCTTTTCACCATAGGCCTCTATGGGCTTCCAAATATCCTTTGCAAATTCCACAAGAACAGTCTTAGCGAAAGGCTTCTTGAGGGGAAAGCTGTAACTCTGTGAGATGAATTCACAGAACACAAAGCAGTTTCTCAGAAAGCTTCTTTCCAGTTTTTATCTGAGGATATTTCCTTTTCACCATAGCCCTCCATGGGCTTCCAAATATCACTTTGCAAATTCCACAAGAACAGTCTTAGCGAAAGGCTTCTTGAGGGGAAAGCTGTAACTCTGTGAGATGAATTCACAGATCACAAAGAAGTTTCTCAGAAAGCTTCTTTCTCATTTTGATCTGAGGATATTTCCTTTGGCCCTATAGTCTTCAAAGGGATCCGAAATATCAGTTCTCAGATTCCACAGAAATAAGGCTAGCAAACAGCTCCACGAAATACAGCTGTAACTCAGTGAGTGGAAGTCACACATCACAAAGCAGTTTCTCAGAAAGCTTCTTTCCAGTTTTCATCTGAGGATATTTTCTTTTTCACCATAGGCCTCTATGTGGTTCCAAATATCCCTTTGCATATTCCACAAGAACAGTCTTAGCGAAAGGCTTCCTGAGCAGAAAGATGTAACTCTGTGAGATGAATTAAGAGAACACAACGCAGTTTCTCAGAAAGCTTCTTTCCAGTTTTTATCTGAGGATATTTCCCTTTTCACCATAGCCCTCCATGGGCTTCCAAATATCCCTTTGCAAATTCCACAAGAACAGTCTTAGCGAACGGCTTCTTGAGGAAAGCTGTAACTCTGTGAGATGAATTCACAGAACACAAAGCAGTTTCTCAGAAAGCTTCTTTCTCATTTTGATCGGAGGATATTTCCTTTTCACCATAGGCCTCTATGGGCTTCCAAATATCCTTTGCAAATTCCACAAGAACAGTCTTAGCGAAAGGCTTCTTGAGGAAAGCTGTAACTCTGTGAGATGAATTAACAGAACACAAAGCAGTTTCTCAGAAAGCTTCTTTCCAGTTTTCATCTGAGGATATTTTCTTTTCACCATAGCCTCTATGGGCTTCCAAATATCACTTTGCAAATTCCACAAGAACAGTCTTAGCGAAAGGCTTCTTGAGGGCAAAGCTGTAACTCTGTGAGATGAATTAACAGAACACAAAGCAGTTTCTCAGAAAGCTTCTTTCCAGTTTTCATCTGAGGATATTTTCTTTTCACCATAGCCTCCATGGGCTTCCAAATATCACTTTGCAAATTCCACAAGAACAGTCTTAGCGAAAGGCTTCTTGAGGAAAGCTGTAACTCTGTGAGATGAATTCACAGATCACAAAGAAGTTTCTCAGAAAGCTTCTTTCTCATTTTGATCGGAGGATATTTCCTTTGGCCCTATAGTCTTCAAAGGGATCCGAAATATCAGTTCTCAGATTCCACAGAAATAAGGCTAGCAAACAGCTCCACGAAATACAGCTGTAACTCAGTGAGTGGAAGTCACACATCACAAAGCAGTTTCTCAGAAAGCTTCTTTCCAGTTTTTATCTGAGGATATTTCCTTTTCACCATAGCCCTCCATGGGCTTCCAAATATCACTTTGCAAATTCCACAAGAACAGTCTTAGCGAAAGGCTTCTTGAGGAAAGCTGTAACTCTGTGAGATGAATTCACAGATCACAAAGAAGTTTCTCAGAAAGCTTCTTTCTCATTTTGATCGGAGGATATTTCCTTTGGCCCTATAGTCTTCAAAGGGATCCAAATATCAGTTCTCAGATTCCACAGAAATAAGGCTAGCAAACAGCTCCATGAAATACAGCTGTAACTCAGTGAGTGGAAGTCACACATCACAAAGCAGTTTCTCAGAAAGCTTCTTTCCAGTTTTCATCTGAGGATATTTTCTTTTCACCATAGGCCTCTATGGGCTTCCAAATATCACTTTGCAAATTCCACAAGAACAGTCTTAGCGAAAGGCTTCTTGAGGAAAGCTGTAACTCTGTGAGATGAATTCACAGAACACAAAGCAGTTTCTCAGAAAGCTTCTTTCCAGTTTTCATCTGAGGATATTTTCTTTTTCACCATAGCCCTCCATGGGCTTCCAAATATCACTTTGCAAATTCCACAAGAACAGTCTTAGCGAAAGGCTTCTTGAGGAAAGCTGTAACTCTGTGAGATGAATTCACAGATCACAAAGAAGTTTCTCAGAAAGCTTCTTTCTCATTTTGATCGGAGGATATTTCCTTTGGCCCTATAGTCTTCAAAGGGATCCGAAATATCAGTTCTCAGATTCCACAGAAATAAGGCTAGCAAACAGCTCCATGAAATACAGCTGTAACTCAGTGAGTGGAAGTCACACATCACAAAGCAGTTTCTCAGAAAGCTTCTTTCCAGTTTTCATCTGAGGATATTTTCTTTTCAGCATAGGCCTCTATGGGCTTCCAAATATCCTTTGCAAATTCCACAAGAACAGTCTTAGCGAAAGGCTTCTTGAGGAAAGCTGTAACTCTGTGAGATGAATTCACAGAACACAAAGCAGTTTCTCAGAAAGCTTCTTTCCAGTTTTTATCTGAGGATATTTCCTTTTCACCATAGCCCTCCATGGGCTTCCAAATATACCTTTGCAAATTCCACAAGAACAGTCTTAGCGAAAGGCTTCTTGAGGAAAGCTGTAACTCTGTGAGATGAATTCACAGATCACAAAGAAGTTTCTCAGAAAGCTTCTTTCTCATTTTGATCGGAGGATATTTCCTTTGGCCCTATAGTCTTCAAAGGGATCCGAAATATCAGTTCTCAGATTCCACAGAAATAAGGCTAGCAAACAGCTCCACGAAATACAGCTGTAACTCAGTGAGTGGAAGTCACACATCACAAAGCAGTTTCTCAGAAAGCTTCTTTCCAGTTTTCATCTGAGGATATTTTCTTTTCACCATAGGCCT
The DNA here is from genome assembly GCA_023783455.1 of Erythrocebus patas. Lineage (NCBI taxonomy): Eukaryota > Metazoa > Chordata > Mammalia > Primates > Cercopithecidae > Erythrocebus > Erythrocebus patas. Next base: position 202,493 of record JAKFHT010004401.1, on the reverse strand, counting down.
CTATGGGCTTCCAAATATCCCTTTGCAAATTCCACAAGAACAGTCTTAGCGAAAGGCTTCTTGAGGGAAAAGCTGTAACTCTGTGAGATGAATTCACAGAACACAAAGCAGTTTCTCAGAAAGCTTCTTTCCAGTTTTATCTGAGGATATTTCCCTTTTCACCATAGCCCTCCATGGGCTTCCAAATATCACTTTGCAAATTCCACAAGAACAGTCTTAGCGAAAGGCTTCTTGAGGAAAGCTGTAACTCTGTGAGATGAATTCACAGAACACAAAGCAGTTTCTCAAGCTTCTTTCCAGTTTTCATCTGAGGATATTTTCTTTTCACCATAGCCTCCATGGGCTTCCAAATATCAGTTCTCAGATTCCACAGAAATGAGACTACTAAACAGGTCCACGAAACACAGCTGTAAATCAGTGAGTGTAATTTACACATCACAAAACAGTTTCTCAGAAAGCTTCTTTCCAGTTTTCATCTAAGGATATTTTCTTTTTCTCCATAGGCCTGTATGGGCTTCCAAATATCCCTTTGGAAATTCCACAAGAAAAGTCGTAGCGAACGGCTTCTGGAGGGGAAACCTGTAACTCTGTGAGATGAATGCACAGAACACAAAGCAGTTTTTCAGAAAGCTTCTTTCCAGTTTTTATCTGAGGCTACTTCAATTTCTACCACAGCACTACATGGGCTTCCAAATATTCCCTTGCAAATTCCACAAGAACAGTCTTAGTGAAAGACTTCTTGAGGGGAATCCTGTAACTCTGTAAGATGAATTCAGAGATCACATAGAATTTTCTCAGGTATCTTCGTTCCAGTTTTCATCTGAGGATATTTTCTTTTCACCATAGGCCTCTATGCGCTTCCAAATATCAGTTCTCAGATTCCACAGAAATAAGGCTAGCAAACAGCTCCACGAAATACAGCTGTAACTCAGTGAGTGGAAGTCACACATCACAAAGCAGTTTCTCAGAAAGCTTCTTTCCAGTTTTCATCTGAGGATATTTTCTTTTCACCCTAGGCCTCTTTGGGCTTCCAAATATCCTTTTCAAATTCCACAAGAACAGTCTTAGCGAAAGGCTTCTTGAGGAAAGCTGTAACTCTGTGAGATGAAAAAACAGAACACAAAGCAGTTTCTCAGAAAGCTTCTTTCCAGTTTATATCTGGGGATATTTCCCTTTTCAACATAGCCCTACTTGGGGTTCCAAATATCGCTTTGCAAATTCCACAAGAACAGTCTTAGCGAAAGGCTTCTTGAGGGGAAAGCTGTAACTCTGTGAGATGAATTCACAGATCACAAAGAAGTTTCTCAGAAAGCTTCTTTCTCATTTTGATCAGAGGATATTTCCTTTGGCCCTATAGTCTTCAAAGGGATCCGAAATATCAGTTCTCAGATTCCACAGAAATAAGGCTAGCAAACAGCTCCACGAAATACAGCTGTAACTCAGTGAGTGGAAGTCACACATCACAAAGCAGTTTCTCAGAAAGCTTCTTTCCAGTTTTATCTGAGGATATTTCCATTTTCACCATAGCCCTCCATGGGCTTCCAAATATCCTTTGCAAATTCCACAAGAACAGTCTTAGCGAAAGGCTTCTTGAGGGAAAGCTGTAACTCTGTGAGATGAATTCACAGATCACAAAGAAGTTTCTCAGAAAGCTTCTTTCTCATTTTGATCAGAGGATATTTCCTTTGGCCCTATAGTCTTCAAAGGGATCCGAAATATCAGTTCTCAGATTCCACAGAAATAAGGCTAGCAAACAGCTCCACGAAATACAGCTGTAACTCAGTGAGTGGAAGTCACACATCACAAAGCAGTTTCTCAGAAAGCTTCTTTCCAGTTTTCATCTGAGGATATTTTCTTTTCACCATAGCCCTCCATGGGCTTCCAAATATCACTTTGCAAATTCCACAAGAACAGTCTTAGCGAAAGGCTTCTTGAGGGAAAGCTGTAACTCTGTGAGATGAATTCACAGATCACAAAGAAGTTTCTCAGAAAGCTTCTTTCCAGTTTTCATCTGAGGATATTTCCTTTTCACCATAGCCTCCATGGGCTTCCAAATATCACTTTGCAAATTCCACAAGAACAGTCTTAGCGAAAGGCTTCTTGAGGAAAGCTGTAACTCTGTGAGATGAATTCACAGATCACAAAGAAGTTTCTCAGAAAGCTTCTTTCCAGTTTTCATCTGAGGATATTTCCTTTTCACCATAGCCTCCATGGGCTTCCAAATATCAGTTCTCAGATTCCACAGAAATAAGGCTAGCAAACAGCTCCACGAAATACAGCTGTAACTCAGTGAGTGGAAGTCACACATCACAAAGCAGTTTCTCAGAAAGCTTCTTTCCAGTTTTCATCTGAGGATATTTCCCTTTTCACCATAGCCATCCATGGGCTTCCAAATATGCCTTTGCAAATTCCACAAGAACAGTCTTAGCGAAAGGCTTCTTGAGGAAAGCTGTAACTCTGTGAGATGAATTCACAGAACACAAAGCAGTTTCTCAGAAAGCTTCTTTCCAGTTTTCATCTGAGGATATTTCCTTTTCACCATAGCCTCCATGGGCTTCCAAATATCACTTTGCAAATTCCACAAGAACAGCTTCTGAGGAAAGCTGTAACTCTGTGAGATGAATTCACAGAACACAAAGCAGTTTCTCAGAAAGCTTCTTTCCAGTTTTATCTGAGGATATTTCCTTTTCACCATAGCCTCCATGGGCTTCCAAATATCACTTTGCAAATTCCACAAGAACAGTCTTAGCGAAAGGCTTCTTGAGGGAAAGCTGTAACTCTGTGAGATGAATTCACAGAACACAAAGCAGTTTCTCAGAAGCCTTTGCTAAGACTGTTCTTGTGGAATCTGAGAACTGATATTTGGATCCCTTTGAAGACTATAGGGCCAAAGGAAATATCCTCCGATCAAAATGAGAAAGAAGCTTTCTGAGAAACTTCTTTGTGATCTGTGAATTCATCTCACAGAGTTACAGCTTTCTCAAGAAGCCTTTGCTAAGACTGTTCTGTGGAATCTGAGAACTGATATTTGGATCCTTTGAAGACTATGGTGAAAAGAAAATATCCTCAGATGAAAACTGGAAAGAAGCTTTCTGAGAAACTGCTTTGTGATCTGTGAATTCATCTCACAGTTACAGCTTTCTCAAGAAGCCTTCGCTAAGACTGTTCTGTGGAATTTGCAAAGATATTTGGAAGCCCATAGAGGCCTATGGTGAAAAGGAAATATCTTCCGTTCAAAACTGGAAAGAAGCTTTCTGAGAAACTGCTTTGTGATGTGTGACTTCACTCACTGAGTTACAGCTTTCCTCCAGAAGCCGTTCGCTAAGACTGTTCTTGTGGAATCTGAGAACTGATATTTCGGATCCCTTTGAAGACTATGGTGAAAAGAAAATATCCTCAGATAAAACTGGAAAGAAGCTTGAGAAACTGCTTTGTGTTCTGTGAATTCATCTCACAGGTTACAGCTTTCCTCCAGAAGCCGTTCGCTAAGACTGTTCTGTGGAATTTGCAAACTGATATTTGGATCCTTTGAAGACTATAGGGCCAAAGGAAATATCCTCAGATAAAAACTGAAAGAAGCTTTCTGAGAAACTGCTTTGTGATCTGTGAATTCATCTCACAGAGTTACAGCTGTATTTCGTGGAGCTGTTTGCTAAGACTGTTCTGTGGAATTTGCAAACTGATATTTGGATCCCTTTGAAGACTATAGGGCCAAAGGAAATATCCTCAGATAAAAACTGAAAGAAGCTTTCTGAGAAACTGCTTTGTGATCTGTGAATTCATCTCACAGTTACAGCTTTCCTCCAGAAGCCGTTCGCTAAGACTGTTCTGTGGAATTTGCAAACTGATATTTGGAAGCCCATAGGGCTATGGTGAAAAGGAAATATCCTCAGATAAAAACTGAGAAAGAAGCTTTCTGAGAAACTGCTCTGTGTTCTGTTAATTCATCTCACAGGTTACAGCTTTCCTCAGAAGCCGTTCGCTAAGACTGTTCTGTGGAATCTGAGAACTGATATTTCGGATCCCTTTGAAGACTATAGGGCCAAAGGAAATATCCTCAGATAAAAACTGAGAAAGAAGCTTTCTGAGAAACTGCTTTGTGATGTGTGACTTCCACTCACTGAGTTACAGCTTTCTCAAGAAGCCTTCGCTAAGACTGTTCTGTGGAATCTGAGAACTGATATTTGGAAGCCCATAGAGGCTATGGTGAAAAGAAAATATCCTCAGATAAAACTGGAAAGAAGCTTTCTGAGAAACTGCTTTGTGATCTGTGAATTCATCTCACAGGTTACAGCTTTCCTCCAGAAGCCGTTCGCTAAGACTGTTCTGTGGAATTTGCAAACTGATATTTGGAAGCCCATGAGGCTATGGTGAAAAGGAAATATCCTCAGATAAAACTGGAAAGAAGCTTTCTGAGAAACTGCTTTGTGTTCTGTTAATTCATCTCACAGGTTACAGCTTTCCCTCAGAAGCCTTTGCTAAGACTGTTCTGTGGAATTTGAGAACTGATATTTGGATCCCTTTGAAGACTATAGGGCCAAAGGAAATATCCTCAGATAAAACTGGAAAGAAGCTTTCTGAGAAACTGCTTTGTGTTCTGTTAATTCATCTCACAGGTTACAGCTTTCCTCAGAAGCCGTTCGCTAAGACTGTTCTGTGGAATCTGAGAACTGATATTTGGAAGCCCATAGGGCTATGGTGAAAAGGAAATATCCTCAGATAAAAACTGAGAAAGAAGCTTTCTGAGAAACTGCTTTGTGATGTGTGACTTCACTCACTGAGTTACAGCTTTCCTCCAGAAGCCGTTCGCTAAGACTGTTCTGTGGAATCTGAGAACTGATATTTGGAAGCCCATGAGGCTATGGTGAAAAGAAAATATCCTCAGATAAAAACTGAAAGAAGCTTTCTGAGAAACTGCTTTGTGATGTGTGACTTCACTCACTGAGTTACAGCTTTCCTCAGAAGCCGTTCGCTAAGACTGTTCTGTGGAATCTGAGAACTGATATTTGGAAGCCCATGAGGCTATGGTGAAAAGAAAATATCCTCAGATAAAAACTGAAAGAAGCTTTCTGAGAAACTGCTTTGTGATCTGTGAATTCATCTCACAGTTACAGCTTTCCTCAGAAGCCGTTCGCTAAGACTGTTCTGTGGAATCTGAGAACTGATATTTGGAAGCCCATAGGGCTATGGTGAAAAGGAAATATCCTCAGATAAAAACTGAGAAAGAAGCTTTCTGAGAAACTGCTTTGTGATGTGTGACTTCACTCACTGAGTTACAGCTTTCCTCAGAAGCCGTTCGCTAAGACTGTTCTGTGGAATCTGAGAACTGATATTTGGAAGCCCATAGGGCTATGGTGAAAAGGAAATATCCTCAGATAAAAACTGAAAGAAGCTTTCTGAGAAACTGCTTTGTGATGTGTGACTTCACTCACTGAGTTACAGCTTTCCTCAGAAGCCGTTCGCTAAGACTGTTCTGTGGAATCTGAGAACTGATATTTGGAAGCCCATAGGGCTATGGTGAAAAGAAAATATCCTCAGATAAAAACTGAAAGAAGCTTTCTGAGAAACTGCTTTGTGATCTGTGAATTCATCTCACAGTTACAGCTTTCCTCAAGAAGCTGTTTGCTAAGACTGTTCTGTGGAATCTGAGAACTGATATTTGGATCCTTTGAAGACTATGGTGAAAAGGAAATATCCTCAGATAAAAACTGAAAGAAGCTTTCTGAGAAACTTCTTTGTGATCTGTGAATTCATCTCACAGGTTACAGCTTTCCTCAGAAGCCGTTCGCTAAGACTGTTCTGTGGAATTTGAGAACTGATATTTCGGATCCCTTTGAAGACTATAGGGCCAAAGGAAATATCCTCAGATAAAAACTGGAAGAAGCTTTCTGAGAAACTGCTTTGTGATCTGTGAATTCATCTCACTGAGTTACAGCTGTATTTCATGGAGCTGTTTGCTAGCCTTATTTCTGTGGAATCTGAGAACTGATATTTCGGATCCCTTTGAAGACTATAGGCCAAAGGAAATATCCTCCGATCAAAATGAGAAAGAAGCTTTCTGAGAAACTTCTTTGTGATCTGTGAATTCATCTCACAGAGTTACAGCTTTCCTCAAGAAGCTTTGCTAAGACTGTTCTTGTGGAATTTGCAAAGTGATATTTGGAAGCCCATGGAGGCTATGGTGAAAAGGGAAATATCCTCAGATAAAAACTGGAAAGAAGCTTTCTGAGAAACTGCTTTGTGTTCTGTGAATTCATCTCACAGAGTTACAGCTTTCCTCCAGAAGCCGTTCGCTAAGACTGTTCTTGTGGAATTTGCAAAGGGATATTTGGAAGCCCATAGAGGCCTATGGTGAAAAAGAAAATATCCTCAGATGAAAACTGGAAAGAAGCTTCTGAGAAACTGCTTTGTGATGTGTGACTTCCACTCACTGAGTTACAGCTGTATTTCGTGGAGCTGTTTGCTAGCCTTATTTCTGTGGAATCTGAGAACTGATATTTCGGATCCCTTTGAAGACTATAGGGCCAAAGGAAATATCCTCTGATGAAAATGAGAAAGAAGCTTTCTGAGAAACTTCTTTGTGATCTGTGAATTCATCTCACAGAGTTACAGCTTTCTCAAGAAGCCTTCGCTAAGACTGTTCTTGTGGAATTTGCAAAGTGATATTTGGAAGCCCATGGAGGCTATGGTGAAAAGGGAAATATCCTCAGATGAAAACTGGAAAGAAGCTTTCTGAGAAACTGCTTTGTGTTCTGTGAATTCATCTCACAGAGTTACAGCTTTCTCCTCTAGAAGCCGTTCGCTAAGACTGTTCCTGTGAAATTTGCAAAGGGATATTTGGAAGCCCCTAGAGGCCTATGGGGGAAAAGAAAATATCCTCCGATGAAAACTGGAAAGAAGCTTTCTGAGAAACTGCTTTGTGATGTGTGACTTCCACTCACTGAGTTACAGCTGTATTTCGTGGAGCTGTTTGCTAGCCTTATTTCTGTGGAATCTGAGAACTGATATTTCGGATCCCTTTGAAGACTGTAGGGCCAAAGGAAATATCCTCGGATGAAAATGAGAAAGAAGCTTTCTGAGAAACTTCTTTGTGATCTGTGAATTCATCTCCCAGAGTTACAGCTTTCCCCTCACGCTAAGACTGTTCTTGTGGAATTTGCAAAGTGATATTTGGAAGCCAATGGAGCGCTATGGTGAAAAGGGAAATATCCTCAGATGAAAACTGGAAAGAAGCTCTCTGAGAAACTGCTTTGTGTTCTGCGAATTCATCTCACAGAGTCACAGCTTTCCACTCCAGAAGCCGTTCGCTAAGACTGTTCTTGTGGAATTTGCAAAGGCATATTTGGAAGCCCATAGAGGCCTATGGCTAAAAAGAAAATATCCTCCGATGAAAACCGGTAAGGAGCTTTCTGACCAACTGCTTTGTGATGTGTGACTTCCACTCACTGAGATACAGCTGTATTTCGTGGAGCTGTTTGCTAGCCTTATTTCTGTGGAATCTGAGAACTGATATTTCAGATCCCTTTGAAGACTATAGGGCCAAAGGAAATATCCTCCGATGAAAATGAGAAAGAAGCTTTCTGAGAAACTTCTTTGTGATCTGTGAATTCATCTCACAGAGTTACAGCTTTCTCAAGAAGCCTTTCGCTAAGACTGTTCTTGTGGAATTTGCAAAGTGATATTTGGAAGCCCATGGAGGCCTATGGTGAAAAGGAAATATCCTCAGATAAAAACTGGAAAGAAGCTTTCTGAGAAACTGCTTTGTGTTCTGTGAATTCATCTCACAGAGTTACAGCTTTCCTCAGAAGCCGTTCGCTAAGACTGTTCTTGTGGAATTTGCAAAGGGATATTTGGAAGCCCATAGAGGCCTATGGTGAAAAGAAAATATCCTCAGATGAAAACTGGAAAGAAGCTTTCTGAGAAACTGCTTTGTGATGTGTGACTTCCACTCACTGAGTTACAGCTGTATTTCGTGGAGCTGTTTGCTAGCCTTATTTCTGTGGAATCTGAGAACTGATATTTCGGATCCCTTTGAAGACTATAGGGCCAAAGGAAATATCCTCCGATCAAAATGAGAAAGAAGCTTTCTGAGAAACTTCTTTGTGTTCTGTGAATTCATCTCACAGAGTTACAGCTTTCCTCAAGAAGCTGTTTGCTAGACTGTTCTTGTGGAATTTGCAAAGTGATATTTGGAAGCCCATGGAGGACTATGGTGAAAAGAAATATCCTCAGATAAAAACTGGAAAGAAGCTTTCTGAGAAACTGCTTTGTGTTCTGTGAATTCATCTCACAGAGTTACAGCTTTCTCAAGAAGCCGTTCACTAAGACTGTTCTTGTGGAATTTGCAAAGTGATATTTGGAAGCCCATGGAGGCTATGGTGAAAAGAAATATCCTCAGATAAAAACTGGAAAGAAGCTTTCTGAGAAACTGCTTTGTGATGTGTGAATTCATCTCACTGAGTTACAGCTGTATTTCATGGAGCTGTTTGCTAAGCCTTATTTCTGTGGAATCTGAGAACTGATATTTGGATCCCTTTGAAGACTATAGGGCCAAAGGAAATATCCTCAGATAAAAATGGAAAGAAGCTTTCTGAGAAACTTCTTTGTGTTCTGTTAATTCATCTCACAGAGTTACAGCTTTCCCTCAGAAGCTGTTTGCTAAGACTTATTTCTGTGGAATTTGCAAAGTGATATTTGGAAGCCCATAGAGGCTATGGTGAAAAGAAATATCCTCAGATAAAAACTGGAAGAAGCTTTCTGAGAAACTGCTTTGTGATGTGTGACTTCACTCACTGAGTTACAGCTGTATTTCGTGGAGCTGTTTGCTAGCCTTATTTCTGTGGAATCTGAGAACTGATATTTGGATCCCTTTGAAGACTATGGTGAAAAGGAAATATCCTCAGATAAAAACTGGAAGAAGCTTTCTGAGAAACTGCTTTGTGATGTGTGAATTCATCTCACAGAGTTACAGCTTTCCTCAGAAGCCTTTTGCTAAGACTGTTCTTGTGGAATTTGCAAAGTGATATTTGGAAGCCCATGGAGGGCTATGGTGAAAAGAAAATATCCTCAGATAAAAACTGGAAAGAAGCTTTCTGAGAAACTGCTTTGTGTTCTGTGAATTCATCTCACAGAGTTACAGCTTTCCTCAGAAGCCTTTGCTAAGACTGTTCTTGTGGAATTTGCAAAGGATATTTGGAAGCCCATAGAGGCCTATGGTGAAAAGGAAATATCCTCAGATGAAAACTGGAAAGAAGCTTTCTGAGAAACTGCTTTGTGATGTGTGACTTCCACTCACTGAGTTACAGCTGTATTTCATGGAGCTGTTTGCTAAGACTTATTTCTGTGGAATCTGAGAACTGATATTTCGGATCCCTTTGAAGACTATAGGGCCAAAGGAAATATCCTCAGATAAAACTGAGAAAGAAGCTTTCTGAGAAACTGCTTTGTGTTCTGTTAATTCATCTCACAGGTTACAGCTTTCCTCAAGAAGCCTTTCGCTAAGACTGTTCTTGTGGAATTTGCAAAGTGATATTTGGAAGCCCATGAGGCTATGGTGAAAAGGAAATATCTTCAGTTAAAAACTGGAAAGAAGCTTGAGAAACTGCTTTGTGTTCTGTTAATTCATCTCACAGGTTACAGCTTTCCTCAAGAAGCCTTTCACTAAGACTGTTCTTGTGGAATTTGCAAAGTGATATTTGGAAGCCCATAGAGGCTATGGTGAAAAGGAAATATCCTCAGATGAAAACTGGAAAGAAGCTTTCTGAGAAACTGCTTTGTGATCTGTGACTTCATCTCACTGAGTTACAGCTTTCCCTCAGAAGCCTTTGCTAAGACTGTTCTTGTGGAATTTGCAAAGTGATATTTGGAAGCCCATAGAGGCTATGGTGAAAAGAAATATCCTCAGATAAAAATGGAAAGAAGCTTTCTGAGAAACTGCTTTGTGTTCTGTGAATTCATCTCACAGAGTTACAGCTTTCCTCAAGAAGCCTTTCACTAAGACTGTTCTGTGGAATTTGCAAAGGATATTTGGAAGCCCATGAGGCTATGGTGAAAAGAAATATCCTCAGATGAAAACTGGAAAGAAGCTTTCTGAGAAACTGCTTTGTGATTCTGTGAATTCATCTCACAGAGTTACAGCTTTCCTCAGAAGCCTTTGCTAAGACTGTTCTTGTGGAATTTGCAAAGGATATTTGGAAGCCCATAGAGGCTATGGTGAAAAGAAAATATCCTCAGATGAAAACTGGAAAGAAGCTTTCTGAGAAACTGCTTTGTGATGTGTGAATTCATCTCACAGAGTTACAGCTTTCTCAAGAAGCCTTTCACTAAGACTGTTCTTGTGGAATTTGAGAACTGATATTTGGAAGCCCATAGGGCTATGGTGAAAAGGAAATATCCTCAGATAAAAACTGGAAAGAAGCTTTCTGAGAAACTGCTTTGTGATGTGTGAATTCATCTCACTGAGTTACAGCTGTATTTCATGGAGCTGTTTGCTAGCCTTATTTCTGTGGAATCTGAGAACTGATATTTGGAAGCCCATGGAGGCTATGGTGAAAAGAAAATATCCTCAGATGAAAACTGGAAGAAGCTTTCTGAGAAACTTCTTTGTGATCTGTGAATTCATCTCACTGAGTTACAGCTTTCTCAAGAAGCCTTTCACTAAGACTGTTCTTGTGGAATTTGCAAAGGATATTTGGAAGCCCATAGGGCTATGGTGAAAAGAAAATATCCTCAGATGAAAACTGGAAAGAAGCTTTCTGAGAAACTGCTTTGTGATGTGTGACTTCCACTCACTGAGTTACAGCTGTATTTCGTGGAGCTGTTTGCTAGCCTTATTTCTGTGGAATCTGAGAACTGATATTTGGATCCCTTTGAAGGCTATGGTGAAAAGGAAATATCCTCAGATAAAATGAGAAAGAAGCTTTCTGAGAAACTTCTTTGTGATCTGTGAATTCATCTCACAGAGTTACAGCTTTCCTCAAGAAGCCTTTCGCTAAGACTGTTCTTGTGGAATTTGCAAAGGATATTTGGAAGCCCATGGAGGCTATGGTGAAAAGAAATATCCTCAGATGAAAACTGGAAAGAAGCTTTCTGAGAAACTGCTTTGTGATTCTGTGAATTCATCTCACAGAGTTACAGCTTTCCTCAAGAAGCCTTTCGCTAAGACTGTTCTGTGGAATTTGCAAAGGATATTTGGAAGCCCATAGAGGCTATGGTGAAAAGAAATATCCTCAGATGAAAACTGGAAAGAAGCTTTCTGAGAAACTGCTTTGTGATGTGTGACTTCCACTCACTGAGTTACAGCTGTATTTCGTGGAGCTGTTTGCTAGCCTTATTTCTGTGGAATCTGAGAACTGATATTTGGATCCCTTTGAAGACTATAGGGCCAAAGGAAATATCCTCAGATAAAATGAGAAAGAAGCTTTCTGAGAAACTTTTGTGATCTGTGAATTCATCTCACAGAGTTACAGCTTTCCTCAGAAGCCTTCGCTAAGACTGTTCTTGTGGAATTTGCAAAGGATATTTGGAAGCCCATAGAGGCTATGGTGAAAAGAAATATCCTCAGATGAAAACTGGAAAGAAGCTTTCTGAGAAACTGCTTTGTGATGTGTGAATTCATCTCACAGAGTTACAGCTTTCTCAAGAAGCCTTTCACTAAGACTGTTCTTGTGGAATTTCAAAGTGATATTTGGAAGCCCATAGGGCTATGGTGAAAAGGAAATATCCTCAGATAAAAACTGGAAAGAAGCTTTCTGAGAAACTGCTTTGTGATGTGTGAATTCATCTCACTGAGTTACAGCTGTATTTCATGGAGCTGTTTGCTAGCCTTATTTCTGTGGAATCTGAGAACTGATATTTGGAAGCCCATGGAGGCTATGGTGAAAAGAAAATATCCTCAGATGAAAACTGGAAGAAGCTTTCTGAGAAACTTCTTTGTGATCTGTGAATTCATCTCACTGAGTTACAGCTTTCCTCAGAAGCCTTTCGCTAAGACTGTTCTTGTGGAATTTGCAAAGGATATTTGGAAGCCCATAGGGCTATGGTGAAAAGAAATATCCTCAGATGAAAACTGGAAAGAAGCTTTCTGAGAAACTGCTTTGTGATGTGTGACTTCCACTCACTGAGTTACAGCTGTATTTCCTGGAGCTGTTTGCTAGCCTTATTTCTGTGGAATCTGAGAACTGATATTTCGGATCCCTTTGAAGACTATGGTGAAAAGGAAATATCCTCAGATAAAACTGAGAAAGAAGCTTTCTGAGAAACTTCTTTGTGATCTGTGAATTCATCTCACAGAGTTACAGCTTTCCCTCAAGAAGCCTTTGCTAAGACTGTCTTGTGGAATTTGCAAAGTGATATTTGGAAGCCCATGGAGGCTATGGTGAAAAGAAATATCCTCAGATAAAAACTGGAAAGAAGCTTTCTGAGAAACTGCTTTGTGTTCTGTGAATTCATCTCACAGAGTTACAGCTTTCCTCAAGAAGCCTTTCACTAAGACTGTTCTTGTGGAATTTGCAAAGGATATTTGGAAGCCCATAGAGGCCTATGGTGAAAAGAAATATCCTCAGATGAAAATGGAAAGAAGCTTTCTGAGAAACTGCTTTGTGATGTGTGACTTCCACTCACTGAGTTACAGCTGTATTTCGTGGAGCTGTTTGCTAGCCTTATTTCTGTGGAATCTGAGAACTGATATTTGGATCCCTTTGAAGACTATGGTGAAAAGGAAATATCCTCAGATAAAACTGAAAGAAGCTTTCTGAGAAACTGCTTTGTGTTCTGTGAATTCATCTCACAGAGTTACAGCTTTCCTCAAGAAGCCTTTCACTAAGACTGTTCTTGTGGAATTTGCAAAGGATATTTGGAAGCCCATAGAGGCCTATGGTGAAAAGAAATATCCTCAGATGAAAATGGAAAGAAGCTTTCTGAGAAACTGCTTTGTGATGTGTGACTTCCACTCACTGAGTTACAGCTGTATTTCGTGGAGCTGTTTGCTAACCTTATTTCTGTGGAATCTGAGAACTGATATTTGGATCCCTTTGAAGACTATGGTGAAAAGGAAATATCCTCAGATAAAACTGAAAGAAGCTTTCTGAGAAACTGCTTTGTGATCTGTGAATTCATCTCACAGAGTTACAGCTTTCCTCAAGAAGCCTTTCACTAAGACTGTTCTGTGGAATTTGCAAAGTGATATTTGGAAGCCCATAGGGCTATGGTGAAAAGGAAATATCCTCAGATGAAAACTGGAAGAAGCTTTCTGAGAAACTGCTTTGTGTTCTGTGAATTCATCTCACAGAGTTACAGCTTTCCCTCAGAAGCCTTTCGCTAAGACTGTTCTTGTGGAATTTGCAAAGGATATTTGGAAGCCCATAGAGGCTATGGTGAAAAGAAATATCCTCAGATGAAAACTGGAAAGAAGCTTTCTGAGAAACTTCTTTGTGTTCTGTGAATTCATCTCACAGGTTACAGCTTTCCTCAAGAAGCTTTTGCTAAGACTGTTCTTGTGGAATTTGCAAAGTGATATTTGGAAGCCCATAGGGCTATGGTGAAAAGAAATATCCTCAGATAAAAATGGAAAGAAGCTTTCTGAGAAACTTCTTTGTGATCTGTGAATTCATCTCACTGAGTTACAGCTGTATTTCCTGGAGCTGTTTGCTAAGACTGTTCTGTGGAATTTGAGAACTGATATTTGGATCCCATGAAGACTATGGTGAAAAGGAAATATCCTCAGATAAAAACTGGAAAGAAGCTTTCTGAGAAACTGCTTTGTGTTCTGTTAATTCATCTCACAGAGTTACAGCTTTCCCTCAGAAGCCGTTCGCTAAGACTGTTCTTGTGGAATTTGCAAAGGATATTTGGAAGCCCATAGAGGCTATGGTGAAAAGAAATATCCTCAGATGAAAACTGGAAAGAAGCTTTCTGAGAAACTGCTTTGTGATGTGTGACTTCACTCACTGAGTTACAGCTGTATTTCGTGGAGCTGTTTGCTAAGACTTATTTCTGTGGAATCTGAGAACTGATATTTGGATCCTTTGAAGACTATGGTGAAAAGAAATATCCTCAGATAAAATGAGAAAGAAGCTTGAGAAACTGCTTTGTGATGTGAATTCATCTCAGAGTTACAGCTTTCCTCAGAAGCCTTTGCTAAGACTGTTCTGTGGAATCTGAGAACTGATATTTGGAAGCCCATGGACTATGGTGAAAAGGAAATATCCTCAGATCAAAATGAGAAAGAAGCTTGAGAAACTGCTTTGTGATGTGAATTCATCTCACTGAGTTACAGCTTTCCTCAGAAGCTGTTTGCTAGACTGTTCTTGTGGAATCTGAGAACTGATATTTGGAAGCCCATAGAGGCCTATGGTGAAAAGAAAATATCCTCAGATGAAAACTGGAAAGAAGCTTGAGAAACTGCTTTGTGATGTGTGACTTCCACTCACTGAGTTACAGCTGTATTTCGTGGAGCTGTTTGCTAGCCTTATTTCTGTGGAATTTGAGAACTGATATTTGGATCCCTTTGAAGACTATGGTGAAAAGGAAATATCCTCAGATGAAAACTGAGAAAGAAGCTTTCTGAGAAACTTCTTTGTGTTCTGTGAATTCATCTCACAGTTACAGCTTTCCTCAGAAGCCTTTCGCTAAGACTGTTCTTGTGGAATTTGCAAAGTGATATTTGGAAGCCCATAGAGGGCTATGGTGAAAAGAAATATCCTCAGATAAAAACTGGAAAGAAGCTTTCTGAGAAACTGCTTTGTGATGTGTGACTTCCACTCACTGAGTTACAGCTGTATTTCATGGAGCTGTTTGCTAGCCTTATTTCTGTGGAATCTGAGAACTGATATTTGGATCCCTTTGAAGACTATAGGGCCAAAGGAAATATCCTCCGATAAAAATGAGAAAGAAGCTTTCTGAGAAACTTCTTTGTGATCTGTGAATTCATCTCACAGAGTTACAGCTTTCCCCTCAAGAAGCCTTTCGCTAAGACTGTTCTTGTGGAATTTGCAAAGTGATATTTGGAAGCCCATGGAGGGCTATGGTGAAAAGGAAATATCCTCAGATAAAAACTGGAAAGAAGCTTTCTGAGAAACTGCTTTGTGATCTGTGAATTCATCTCACAGAGTTACAGCTTTCCCTCAAGAAGCCTTCGCTAAGACTGTTCTTGTGGAATTTGCAAAGTGATATTTGGAAGCCCATAGGGCTATGGTGAAAAGGAAATATCCTCAGATAAAAACTGGAAAGAAGCTTTCTGAGAAACTGCTTTGTGATCTGTGATTCATCTCACAGAGTTACAGCTTTCCTCAGAAGCTGTTTGCTAAGACTGTTCTTGTGGAATTTGCAAAGGATATTTGGAAGCCCATAGAGGCCTATGGTGAAAAGGAAATATCCTCAGATGAAAACTGGAAGAAGCTTTCTGAGAAACTGCTTTGTGTTCTGTGAATTCATCTCACAGAGTTACAGCTTTCTCAAGAAGCTTTTGCTAAGACTGTTCTGTGGAATTTGAAAGTGATATTTGGAAGCCCATAGAGGCTATGGTGAAAAGAAAATATCCTCAGATAAAAACTGGAAAGAAGCTTTCTGAGAAACTGCTTTGTGATGTGTGACTTCCACTCACTGAGTTACAGCTGTATTTCGTGGAGCTGTTTGCTAGCCTTATTTCTGTGGAATCTGAGAACTGATATTTCGGATCCCTTTGAAGACTATAGGTCCAAAGGAAATATCCTCAGATAAAAACTGGAAAGAAGCTTTCTGAGAAACTCTTTGTGATCTGTGATTCATCTCACAGAGTTACAGCTTTCCTCAAGAAGCCTTTGCTAAGACTGTTCTTGTGGAATTTGCAAAGATATTTGGAAGCCCATGAGGCTATGGTGAAAAGAAAATATCCTCAGATAAAAACTGGAAAGAAGCTTTCTGAGAAACTGCTTTGTGTTCTGTTAATTCATCTCACAGAGTTACAGCTTTCCTCTCAAGAAGCCGTTTGCTAAGACTGTTCTTGTGGAATTTGCAAAGTGATATTTGGAAGCCCATGGAGGCTATGGTGAAAAAAAATATCCTCAGATAAAAACTGGAAAGAAGCTTTCTGAGAAACTGCTTTGTGATGTGTGACTTCCACTCACTGAGTTACAGCTGTATTTCGTGGAGCTGTTTGCTAGACTTATTTCTGTGGAATCTGAGAACTGATATTTGGATCCTTTGAAGACTATGGTGAAAAGGAAATATCCTCAGATAAAATGAGAAAGAAGCTTTCTGAGAAACTCTTTGTGATCTGTGAATTCATCTCACAGAGTTACAGCTTTCCTCAAGAAGCCTTTCACTAAGACTGTTCTTGTGGAATTTGAAAGTGATATTTGGAAGCCCATGGACTATGGTGAAAAGAAAATATCCTCAGATAAAAACTGGAAAGAAGCTTTCTGAGAAACTGCTTTGTGATGTGTGACTTCCACTCACTGAGTTACAGCTGTATTTCATGGAGCTGTTTGCTAAGACTGTTCTTGTGGAATCTGAGAACTGATATTTGGATCCTTTGAAGACTATGGTGAAAAGAAATATCCTCAGATAAAAACTGGAAAGAAGCTTTCTGAGAAACTCTTTGTGATCTGTGAATTCATCTCACAGAGTTACAGCTTTCCCTCAAGAAGCCTTTGCTAAGACTGTTCTTGTGGAATTTGCAAAGTGATATTTGGAAGCCCATGGAGGCTATGGTGAAAAGAAATATCCTCAGATAAAAACTGGAAAGAAGCTTTCTGAGAAACTGCTTTGTGTTCTGTGAATTCATCTCACAGAGTTACAGCTTTCCTCAGAAGCCGTTGCTAAGACTGTTCTTGTGGAATTTGCAAAGTGATATTTGGAAGCCCATAGAGGCCTATGGTGAAAAGAAAATATCCTCAGATGAAAACTGGAAAGAAGCTTTCTGAGAAACTGCTTTGTGATGTGTGACTTCACTCACTGAGTTACAGCTGTATTTCGTGGAGCTGTTTGCTAAGACTTATTTCTGTGGAATCTGAGAACTGATATTTGGATCCTTTGAAGACTATAGGGCCAAAGGAAATATCCTCAGATGAAAATGAGAAAGAAGCTTTCTGAGAAACTGCTTTGTGTTCTGTGAATTCATCTCACAGAGTTACAGCTTTCCTCCAGAAGCTGTTCGCTAAGACTGTTCTTGTGGAATTTGCAAAGGGATATTTGGAAGCCCGTAGAGGCCTATGGTGAAAAGAAAATATCCTCAGATGAAAACTGGAAAGAAGCTTTCTGAGAAACTGCTTTGTGATGTGTGACTTCCACTCACTGAGTTACAGCTGTATTTCGTGGAGCTGTTTGCTAGCCTTATTTCTGTGGAATCTGAGAACTGATATTTTGGATCCCTTTGAAGACTATAGGGCCAAAGGAAATATCCTCCGATAAAATGAGAAAGAAGCTTTCTGAGAAACTTTTGTGATCTGTGAATTCATCTCACAGAGTTACAGCTTTCCTCAAGAAGCCTTTCGCTAAGACTGTTCTTGTGGAATTTGCAAAGTGATATTTGGAAGCCCACGGAGGCTATGGTGAAAAGGAAATATCCTCAGATAAAAACTGGAAAGAAGCTTTCTGAGAAACTGCTTTGTGTTCTGTGAATTCATCTCAGAGAATTACAGCTTTCCTCCAGAAGCCGTTCGCTAAGACTGTTCTTGTGGAATTTGCAAAGGGATATTTGGAAGCCCATAGAGGCCTATGGTGAAAAAGAAAATATCCTCAGATGAAAACTGGAAAGAAGCTTTCTGAGAAACTGCTTTGTGATGTGTGACTTCACTCACTGAGTTACAGCTGTATTTCGTGGAGCTGTTTGCTAAGCCTTATTTCTGTGGAATCTGAGAACTGATATTTGGATCCCTTTGAAGACTATAGGGCCAAAGGAAATATCCTCAGATGAAAATGAGAAAGAAGCTTGAGAAACTTCTTTGTGATCTGTGAATTCATCTCACAGAGTTACAGCTTTCCTCAAGAAGCCTTTCGCTAAGACTGTTCTTGTGGAATTTGCAAAGGATATTTGGAAGCCCATGGAGGCTATGGTGAAAAGGAAATATCCTCAGATAAAAACTGGAAAGAAGCTTTCTGAGAAACTGCTTTGTGTTCTGTGAATTCATCTCACAGAGTTACAGCTTTCCTCCAGAAGCCGTTCGCTAAGACTGTTCTTGTGGAATTTGCAAAGGATATTTGGAAGCCCATAGAGGCCTATGGTGAAAAGAAAATATCCTCAGATGAAAACTGGAAAGAAGCTTTCTGAGAAACTGCTTTGTGATGTGTGACTTCACTCACTGAGTTACAGCTGTATTTCGTGGAGCTGTTTGCTAAGCCTTATTTCTGTGGAATCTGAGAACTGATATTTGGATCCCTTTGAAGACTATAGGGCCAAAGGAAATATCCTCAGATGAAAATGAGAAAGAAGCTTGAGAAACTTCTTTGTGATCTGTGAATTCATCTCACAGAGTTACAGCTTTCCTCAAGAAGCCTTTCGCTAAGACTGTTCTTGTGGAATTTGCAAAGGATATTTGGAAGCCCATGGAGGCTATGGTGAAAAGGAAATATCCTCAGATAAAACTGGAAAGAAGCTTTCTGAGAAACTGCTTTGTGTTCTGCGAATTCATCTCACAGTTACAGCTTTCAACTCCAGAAGCTGTTCGCTAAGACTGTTCTTGTGGAATTTGCAAAGGAATATTTGGAAGCCCTTAGAGGCCTATGGTGAAGAAGAAAATATCCTCAGATGAAAACTGGAAGGAAGCTTTCTGAGAAACTGCTTTGTGATGTGTGACTTCCACTCACTGAGTTACAGCTGTATTTCGTGGAGCTGTTTGCTAGCCTTATTTCTGTGGAATCTGAGAACTGATATTTGGATCCCTTTGAAGACTATAGGCCAAAGGAAATATCCTCCGATCAAAATGAGAAAGAAGCTTGAGAAACTTCTTTGTGATCTGTGAATTCATCTCACAGAGTTACAGCTTTCCTCAAGAAGCCTTCGCTAAGACTGTTCTTGTGGAATTTGCAAAGTGATATTTGGAAGCCCATGGAGGCTATGGTGAAAAGGAAATATCCTCAGATAAAACTGGAAAGAAGCTTTCTGAGAAACTGCTTTGTGTTCTGTGAATTCATCTCACAGAGTTACAGCTTTCCTCAAGAAGCCTTCGCTAAGACTGTTCTTGTGGAATTTGCAAAGGATATTTGGAAGCCCATGGAGGCCTATGGTGAAAAGAAAATATCCTCAGATGAAAACTGGAAAGAAGCTTTCTGAGAAACTGCTTTGTGATGTGTGACTTCCACTCACTGAGTTACAGCTGTATTTCGTGGAGCTGTTTGCTAGCCTTATTTCTGTGGAATTTGAGAACTGATATTTGGATCCCTTTGAAGACTATAGGGCCAAAGGAAATATCCTCAGATAAAATGAGAAAGAAGCTTTCTGAGAAACTCTTTGTGATCTGTGAATTCATCTCACAGAGTTACAGCTTTCCTCAAGAAGCTTTGCTAAGACTATTCTTGTGGAATTTGCAAGAGGATATTTGGAAGCCCATGGAGGGCTATGGTGAAAAGGGAAATATCCTCAGATGAAAACTGGAAAGAAGCTTTCTGAGAAACTGCTTTGTGTTCTGTGAATTCATCTCACAGAGTCACAGCTTTGCCCTCCAGTACCCTTTGCTAAGACTGTTCTTGTGGAATTTGCAAAGGGATATTTGGAAGCCCATAGAGGCCTATGGTGAAAAGAAAATATCCTCAGATGAAAACTGGAAAGAAGCTTTCTGAGAAACTGCTTTGTGATGTGTGACTTCCACTCACTGAGTTACAGCTGTATTTCGTGGAGCTGTTTGCTAGCCTTATTTCTGTGGAATCTGAGAACTGATATTTCGGATCCCTTTGAAGACTATAGGGCCAAAGGAAATATCCTCCGATCAAAATGAGAAAGAACCTTTCTGAGAAACTTCTTTGTGATCTGTGAATTCATCTCACAGAGTTACAGCTTTCCCCTCAAGAAGCCTTTCGCTAAGACTGTTCTTGTGGAATTTGCAAAGTGATATTTGGAAGCCCATGGATGGCTATGGTGAAAAGAGAAATATCCTCAGATAAAAACTGGAAAGAAGCTTTTTGAGAAACTGCTTTGTGTTCTGTGACTTCATCTCACTGAGTTACAGCTTTCCTCAGGAGCTGTTTGCTAAGCCTTATTTCTGTGGAATTTGAGAACTGATATTTGGATCCCTTTGAAGACTATAGGGCCAAAGGAAATATCCTCAGATCAAAATGAGAAAGAAGCTTGAGAAACTTCTTTGTGTTCTGTGAATTCATCTCACAGAGTTACAGCTTTCCCTCAAGAAGCTTTTGCTAAGACTTATTTCTGTGGAATTTGCAAACTGATATTTGGAAGCCCATGGAGGCTATGGTGAAAAGAAAATATCCTCAGATAAAACTGGAAAGAAGCTTCTGAGAAACTGCTTTGTGATGTGTGACTTCCACTCACTGAGTTACAGCTGTATTTCCTGGAGCTGTTTGCTAGCCTTATTTCTGTGGAATCTGAGAACTGATATTTCGGATCCCTTTGAAGACTATAGGGCCAAAGGAAATATCCTCAGATCAAAATGAGAAAGAAGCTTTCTGAGAAACTTCTTTGTGATCTGTGAATTCATCTCACAGAGTTACAGCTTTCCCTCAGAAGCCTTCGCTAAGACTGTTCTGTGGAATTTGCAAAGGATATTTGGAAGCCCATAGAGGCCTATGGTGAAAAGAAAATATCCTCAGATGAAAACTGGAAGAAGCTTTCTGAGAAACTGCTTTGTGATGTGTGACTTCACTCACTGAGTTACAGCTGTATTTCGTGGAGCTGTTTGCTAGCCTTATTTCTGTGGAATCTGAGAACTGATATTTGGATCCTTTGAAGACTATAGGTGAAAAGGAAATATCCTCAGATGAAAATGAGAAAGAAGCTTTCTGAGAAACTTCTTTGTGTTCTGTGAATTCATCTCACAGTTACAGCTTTCTCAAGAAACCTTTTGCTAAGACTGTTCCTGTGCAATTTTGAAACTGGTATTTGGAAGCCCATGGATGGCTATGGTGAAATGAAAATATCCTCTGATAAAAACTGGGAAGAGGCTTTCTGAGAAACTGCTTTGTGTTCTGTTGATTCATCTCACAGATTTACAGTTTTCCCCTCAAGAAGCTGTTTGCTAAGACTGTTCTTGTGGAATTTGCAAAGTAATATTTGGAAGCCCATAGAGGCCTATGGTGAAAAGAAAATATCCTCAGATGAAAACTGGAAAGAAGCTTTCTGAGAAACTGCTTTGTGATGTGTGACTTCCACTCACTGAGTTACAGCTGTATTTCATGGAGCTGTTTGCTAGCCTTATTTCTGTGGAATCTGAGAACTGATATTTCGGATCCCTTTGAAGACTATAGGGCCAAAGGAAATATCCTCCGATCAAAATGAGAAAGAAGCTTTCTGAGAAACTTCTTTGTGATCTGTGAATTCATCTCACAGAGTTACAGCTTTCCCTTCCAGAAGCCGTTCGCTAAGACTGTTCTTGTGGAATTTGCAAAGGGATATTTGGAAGCCCATAGAGGCTATGGTGAAAAGAAATATCCTCAGATGAAAACTGGAAGAAGCTTTCTGAGAAACTGCTTTGTGATGTGTGACTTCACTCACTGAGTTACAGCTGTATTTCATGGAGCTGTTTGCTAGCCTTATTTCTGTGGAATCTGAGAACTGATATTTGGATCCTTTGAAGACTATGGTGAAAAGAAAATATCCTCAGATGAAAATGAGAAAGAAGCTTTCTGAGAAACTTCTTTGTGTTCTGTGAATTCATCTCACAGTTACAGCTTTCCTCAGAAGCTGTTTGCTAAGACTTATTTCTGTGGAATTTGCAAAGTGATATTTGGAAGCCCATGGAGGCTATGGTGAAAAGAAAATATCCTCAGATAAAAACTGGAAAGAAGCTTTCTGAGAAACTGCTTTGTGTTCTGTGATTCATCTCACAGAGTTACAGCTTTCCTCCAGAAGCTGTTCGCTAAGACTGTTCTTGTGGAATTTGCAAAGGATATTTGGAAGCCCATGGAGGCCTATGGTGAAAAGAAAATATCCTCAGATGAAAACTGGAAAGAAGCTTTCTGAGAAACTGCTTTGTGATGTGTGACTTCCACTCACTGAGTTACAGCTGTATTTCCTGGAGCTGTTTGCTAAGACTGTTCTGTGGAATCTGAGAACTGATATTTGGATCCTTTGAAGACTATAGGGCCAAAGGAAATATCCTCCGATCAAAATGAGAAAGAAGCTTTCTGAGAAACTGCTTTGTGTTCTGTGAATTCATCTCACAGAGTTACAGCTTTCCTCAAGAAGCCTTTGCTAAGACTGTTCTTGTGGAATTTGCAAACTGATATTTGGAAGCCCATAGGGCTATGGTGAAAAGGAAATATCCTCAGATAAAAACTGAAAGAAGCTTTCTGAGAAACTTCTTTGTGTTCTGTGAATTCATCTCACAGAGTTACAGCTTTCCTCAGAAGCCTTTCGCTAAGACTGTTCTTGTGGAATTTGCAAACTGATATTTGGAAGCCCATGAGGCTATGGTGAAAAGGAAATATCCTCAGATAAAAACTGGAAGAAGCTTTCTGAGAAACTGCTTTGTGATGTGTGAATTCATCTCACTGAGTTACAGCTGTATTTCGTGGAGCTGTTTGCTAAGACTGTTCTGTGGAATTTGCAAAGATATTTGGAAGCCCATGGAGGCTATGGTGAAAAGGAAATATCCTCCGATCAAAATGAGAAAGAAGCTTTCTGAGAAACTTCTTTGTGTTCTGTGAATTCATCTCAGAGTTACAGCTGTATTTCGTGGAGCTGTTTGCTAAGACTGTTCTTGTGGAATTTGCAAAGTGATATTTGGAAGCCCATGGAGGCTATGGTGAAAAGGAAATATCCTCAGATGAAAATGGAAAGAAGCTTTCTGAGAAACTGCTTTGTGTTCTGTGAATTCATCTCACAGAGTTACAGCTTTCCTCCAGAAGCCGTTCGCTAAGACTGTTCTTGTGGAATTTGCAAAGGATATTTGGAAGCCCATAGAGGCTATGGTGAAAAGAAAATATCCTCAGATGAAAACTGGAAAGAAGCTTTCTGAGAAACTGCTTTGTGATGTGTGAATTCATCTCACTGAGTTACAGCTGTATTTCGTGGAGCTGTTTGCTAAGACTGTTCTGTGGAATTTGAGAACTGATATTTGGATCCCTTTGAAGACTATGGTGAAAAGAAAATATCCTCAGATGAAAACTGGAAAGAAGCTTTCTGAGAAACTGCTTTGTGATCTGTGAATTCATCTCACAGTTACAGCTTTCCTCAGAAGCCTTTCGCTAAGACTGTTCTGTGGAATTTGAAAGTGATATTTGGATCCCTTTGAAGACTATGGTGAAAAGAAAATATCCTCAGATAAAAACTGGAAAGAAGCTTTCTGAGAAACTGCTTTGTGTTCTGTGAATTCATCTCACAGAGTTACAGCTTTCCTCAGAAGCCTTTCGCTAAGACTGTTCTTGTGGAATTTGCAAAGGATATTTGGAAGCCCATAGGGCTATGGTGAAAAGAAAATATCCTCAGATGAAAACTGGAAAGAAGCTTTCTGAGAAACTGCTTTGTGATGTGTGACTTCACTCACTGAGTTACAGCTGTATTTCGTGGAGCTGTTTGCTAAGACTTATTTCTGTGGAATTTGAGAACTGATATTTGGATCCCTTTGAAGACTATAGGGCCAAAGGAAATATCCTCCGATCAAAATGAGAAAGAAGCTTTCTGAGAAACTTCTTTGTGATCTGTGAATTCATCTCAGAGTTACAGCTTTCCTCAGAAGCCTTTCGCTAAGACTGTTCTGTGGAATTTGAGAACTGATATTTGGAAGCCCATGGAGACTATGGTGAAAAGGAAATATCCTCCGATCAAAATGAGAAAGAAGCTTTCTGAGAAACTGCTTTGTGATCTGTGACTTCATCTCACAGAGTTACAGCTTTCCTCAAGAAGCCTTCGCTAAGACTGTTCTTGTGGAATTTGAAAGGATATTTGGAAGCCCATGGAGGTGCTTGAGCCAGTCTGGTCCGGTTTGAGTCTGGTTTGAGCCAGTCAAAACCGGTTTGAGCCAGTCAAAACCGGTTTGAGCCAGTCAAAACCGGTTTGAGCCAGTCAAAACCGGTTTGAGCCAGTCAAAACCGGTTTGAGCCAGTCAAAACCGGTTTGAGCCAGTCAAAACCGGTTTGAGCCAGTCAAAACCGGTTTGAGCCAGTCAAAACCGGTTTGAGCCAGTCAAAACCGGTTTGAGCCAGTCTGGTCCGGTTTGAGTCTGGTTTGAGCCAGTCAAAACCGGTTTGAGCCAGTCTGGTCCGGTTTGAGTCTGGTTTGAGCCAGTCTGGTCCGGTTTGAGTCTGGTTTGAGCCAGTCAAAACCGGTTTGAGCGGTCAAAACCGGTTTGAGCCAGTCAAAACCGGTTTGAGCCAGTCAAAACCGGTTTGAGCGGTCAAAACCGGTTTGAGCCAGTCAAAACCGGTTTGAGCCAGTCAAAACCGGTTTGAGCCAGTCAAAACCGGTTTGAGCCAGTCAAAACCGGTTTGAGCCAGTCAAAACCGGTTTGAGCCAGTCTGGTCCGGTTTGAGTCTGGTTTGAGCCAGTCAAAACCGGTTTGAGTCTGGTTTGAGCCAGTCTGGTCCGGTTTGAGTCTGGTTTGAGCCAGTCAAAACCGGTTTGAGCCAGTCTGGTCCGGTTTGAGTCTGGTTTGAGCCAGTCAAAACCGGTTTGAGCCAGTCAAAACCGGTTTGAGCCAGTCTGGTCCGGTTTGAGTCTGGTTTGAGCCAGTCAAAACCGGTTTGAGCCAGTCTGGTCCGGTTTGAGTCTGGTTTGAGCCAGTCAAAACCGGTTTGAGCCAGTCTGGTCCGGTTTGAGTCTGGTTTGAGCCAGTCAAAACCGGTTTGAGCCAGTCAAAACCGGTTTGAGCGGTCAAAACCGGTTTGAGCCAGTCAAAACCGGTTTGAGCGGTCAAAACCGGTTTGAGCGGTCAAAACCGGTTTGAGCCAGTCAAAACCGGTTTGAGCCAGTCAAAACCGGTTTGAGCCAGTCAAAACCGGTTTGAGCCAGTCAAAACCGGTTTGAGCCAGTCTGGTCCGGTTTGAGTCTGGTTTGAGCCAGTCAAAACCGGTTTGAGCCAGTCAAAACCGGTTTGAGCCAGTCTGGTCCGGTTTGAGTCTGGTTTGAGCCAGTCTGGTCCGGTTTGAGTCTGGTTTGAGCCAGTCAAAACCGGTTTGAGCCAGTCTGGTCCGGTTTGAGTCTGGTTTGAGCGGTCAAAACCGGTTTGAGCGGTCAAAACCGGTTTGAGCCAGTCAAAACCGGTTTGAGCCAGTCAAAACCGGTTTGAGCCAGTCAAAACCGGTTTGAGCCAGTCTGGTCCGGTTTGAGTCTGGTTTGAGCCAGTCAAAACCGGTTTGAGCCAGTCTGGTCCGGTTTGAGTCTGGTTTGAGCCAGTCAAAACCGGTTTGAGCCAGTCTGGTCCGGTTTGAGTCTGGTTTGAGCCAGTCAAAACCGGTTTGAGCCAGTCTGGTCCGGTTTGAGTCTGGTTTGAGCCAGTCAAAACCGGTTTGAGCGGTCAAAACCGGTTTGAGCCAGTCAAAACCGGTTTGAGCCAGTCAAAACCGGTTTGAGCCAGTCTGGTCCGGTTTGAGTCTGGTTTGAGCCAGTCAAAACCGGTTTGAGCCAGTCAAAACCGGTTTGAGCCAGTCAAAACCGGTTTGAGCCAGTCTGGTCCGGTTTGAGTCTGGTTTGAGCCAGTCAAAACCGGTTTGAGCGGTCAAAACCGGTTTGAGCCAGTCAAAACCGGTTTGAGCCAGTCTGGTCCGGTTTGAGTCTGGTTTGAGCCAGTCTGGTCCGGTTTGAGTCTGGTTTGAGCCAGTCAAAACCGGTTTGAGCCAGTCAAAACCGGTTTGAGCCAGTCTGGTCCGGTTTGAGCCAGTCTGGTCCGGTTTGAGTCTGGTTTGAGCGGTCAAAACCGGTTTGAGCCAGTCTGGTCCGGTTTGAGTCTGGTTTGAGCCAGTCTGGTCCGGTTTGAGTCTGGTTTGAGCGGTCAAAACCGGTTTGAGCCGGACTGGTCCTATTTGAGCTGGCTTGAGCCAGTCTGGTCCGGTTTGAGCCAGTCAAAACCGGTTTGAGCCAGTCTGGTCCGGTTGGAGTTCGGTTTGAGCCGTTCAAAACCGGTTTGATCCAGTCTGGTCCAGTTTGATCTGTTCAAAACTGGTTTGAGTATGGTTTAAGCCGGTCAAAACCAGTTTGAGGCAGTCTGCTCCGGTTTGATCTGGTTAAAACCGGTTTGAGTGTGGTTTGAGCCCGTCAAAATCGGTTTGAGCCGGTCAGCTTCGGTTTTTGCTAGGTGAAACCGGTTTTAGCTGGTCTAATATGTTCAAAACAGGTTTGAGGATGTCTGGTCAGGTCTGGTCTGGTTTGTGCCAGTCAAAAGCGATGTGAGCGGGTCTGGTCCGGTTTGAGTCTGGTTTGAGCCGGTCAAAACTGGTTTCAGCCAGTCTGGTCCAGTTTGAGCCGGTCTGGTCGGGTTTGAGCCGGTCAAAACCTGTTTGAGTCAGTCTGATCTGGTTTGAGCCGGTCTAAATCAGTCAAAACAGGTTTGAGCCGGTCTGGTCCGGTTTCATCCAATGTAATGTGATCTAAACCAGTTTGAGTCTTTTGGATCCTGTGTGGTCCGGTTTAAGCCGGTCAAAACCGGTGTGATCCTGTTTGAGCCAGTCAAAACCGGTTTGATACGGTTTGATTCAGTCTGGTCCGGATTGAGCGGGTTGGATCCGGTCTATCCAGTTTGATCCGGTCCAATCCAGTTTGAGCTGCTCAAAACCGGTTTGATCCAGTGGCTTGATCCGGTCTAATCTGGTTTGAGCCAGTCTGGTCTGGTTTGATATGGCTTGAGCCGGTCTGGCCCGGTTTGATTCGGTTAAAACCGGTTTGAGCCGGTCTGGTCCGGTTTGAGTCTGGTTTGAGCCCGTCAAAATCTGTTTGAGCCGGTTGAATACGGTCCATACAGGTTTGAGCCGGTCTGATACGGTTTGAGCCGGTCTGGACTGGTTTTAGCTGGTCAAAACGGGTTTGAGACGGTCTGGTCTGGTTTGAGTCTGGTATGAGCCGGTCAAAACTGGTGTGTGCTGGTCTGGTCCTATTTGAGCTGGTCAAAACCCGTTTGAGCCAGTCTGGTCCTGTTTGAGCTGGTGTGGTCCGATTTGCACTGGTCTGCTCCGGTTTGAGCTGGTTTGGTCTTGTTTGAGCCGGTCAAAACTGGTTTGAGCCGCGTGGGTCGGGTTTGAGCCGGTCAAAACCGTTTTGAGCTGGTCTGGTCCGTATTGAGCTGGACAAAACCGGTTTGAGCCGGTCTGGTCTGGTTTGAGTCCGGTTTGAGCCAGTCAAAACCGGTTGGAGACGGTGTGGACCGGTTTGAGTCCGGCTTGAGTCCGTCAAAACCGGTTTGAGCGGTTGAATACGGTCCAAACAGGTTTGAGCCGGTCTGATCCGGTTTGAGCCGGTCTGGACCGGTTTGAGCCGGTCCAAACCGGTTTGAGGCGGTCTTGTCCGGTTTGAGTCTGGTATGAGAAGGTCAAAACCGGTTTGTGATGGTCTGGTCCGATTTGAGCCGGTCAAAACTGGTTTTAGCCAGTCTAGTCGGTAAGGTCCGGTTTGAGCCGGTCTGGTCCGGTTTGAGTCCGGTTTGAGCCGGTCAAAACCGTTTTCAGCCGGTCTGGTCTGGTTTGAGTCCGGTTTGAGCGGTTTGGTCCAGTTTGAGCCGGTCTGGTCTGGTTTGAGCTGGTTAAAACCATTTTCAGCCGGTCTGGTCAGGTTTGACTCCGGTTTGAGCCTGTCAAAACCGGTTTGAAGTGGTGTGGTCCGGTTTGATCCTGTCTGGTCCGGTTTGATCCGGTCAAAATAGGTTTGAGCCAGTCTGGTCCGGTTGGATACGTTTTGAGCCGGTCTGGTCCGGTTTCAGCCGCTGAAAACGGGTTTGAGCCGGTCTGGTGCAGTTTCAGTCCGGTTTGAGCTGGTCTGCTCCGGTTTGAGCGGGTCGAACCCGGTTTGAGCCAGTCTAAAACGGTCAAAACAGGTTTGAGCCGGTCTTGATCGTATTGAACCGGTCAAAACCGGTTTGAGCCGGTCTGGTCAGGTTTCAGTCCAATTTGAGCCAGTCAAAACCGTTTTGAGCTGGTCTGGTCTGGTTTGAGTCGGTTTGAGCTGGTTAAAACCATTTTCAGCCGGTCTGGTCTGGTTTGAGCCGGTCAAAACCGGTTTGAGCTGGTCTGGTCCGTATTGAGCTGGACAAAACCGGTTTGAGCCGGTCTGGTCTGGTTTGAGTCCGTTTGAGCGGTCAAAACCGGTTGGAGCAGTGTGGACCGGTTTGAGTCCGGTTTGAGCCAGTCAAAACCGGTTTGAGTCTGGTTTGAGCCGGTCAAAACCGTTTGAGCCAGTCTGATGCGGTTTGAGACGGACTGGACCGGCTTGAGCGGTCAAAACCGGTTTGAGCGGTCTGGTCAGGTTTGACTCGGTTTGAGCCTGTCAAAACCGGTTTGAGCTGGTCTGGTCCGTTTGAGCGGTCAAAACTGGTTTGAGCCAGTCTGGTCTGGTTTGAGTCGGTTTGAGCCGGTCTGGTCCGGTTTGAGTCCGTTTGAGCGGTCAAAACCGTTTTCAGCCGGTCTGGTCTGGTTTGAGTCCGGTTTGAGCGGTTTGGTCAGTTTGAGCGGTCTGGTCTGGTTTGAGCTGGACAAAACCGGTTTGAGCCGGTCTGGTTTGGTTTGAGTCCAGTTTGATACGGTCAAAACCGGTTTGAGCCGGTGTGGTCCGGTTTGAGTCCGGTTTGAGCCAGTCAAAACCGGTTTGAGTCTGGTTTGAGCCGGTCAAAACCGGTTTGAGCCAGTCTGATGCGGTTTGAGACGGACTGGACCGGTTTGAGCCGGTCAAAACCGGTTTGAGGCGGTCTTGTCCGGTTTGAGTCCGGTATGAGAAGGTCAAACCCGGTTTGTGCTGGTCTGGTCCGATTTGAGCTGGTCAAAACCGGTTTTAGCCTGTCTAGTCGGTCTGGTCCGGTTTGAGACCGGTTTCAGCCGGTCAAAACGGTTTTCAGCCGGTCTGGTCTGGTTTGAGTCCGGTTTGAGTCCGGTTTGAGTCAGTTTGAGCGGTCTGGTCTGGTTTGAGCTGGTCAAAACCGGTTTGAGCTGGTCTGGTCCGGTTTGAGTCAGTTTGAGCGGTCAAAACCGGTTTGAAGTGGTGTGGTCGGTTTGATCCTGTCTGGTCCGGTTTGATCCGGTCAAAACGGTTTGAGCCGGTCTGGTCTGGTTTGATCCGTTTGAGCGGTCTGGTCCGGTTTCAGCCGCTGAAAACGGGTTTGAGCCGGTCTGGTGCAGTTTCAGTCCGGTTTGAGCTGGTCTGCTCCGGTTTGAGCGGGTCGAACCCGGTTTGAGCCAGTCTAAAACGGTCAAAACAGGTTTGAGCCGGTCTTGATCGTATTGAACCGGTCAAAACCGGTTTGAGCCGGTCTGGTCAGGTTTCAGTCCAATTTGAGCCAGTCAAAACCGTTTTGAGCTGGTCTGGTCTCGTTGGAGTCCGGTATGAGCCGGTTAAACCTGGTTGGAGCCGGTCTGGTATGGTTTGAGCTGGTCAAAACCGGTTTGAGTCGGTCTGGTATGGTTTGAGCTGGTCAAACCGGTGTGAGTCAGTCTGGTCCGGTTTGAGCCGGTCAAAACCGGTTGGATCCGGTCTGGTCCGGTTTGAGCTGGTATGAGCCAATCTGGTCAGGTTTGATCCGATTTGAGCCGATCTGGCCTGGTTTGAGCTGGTGAAAAACGGTTTGAGCCGGTCTGGTCCGGTTTGAGCTAGTCTGGTCCGGTTGGAGCTGGTCAAACCCGGTTAGAGCCAGTCTAGTCTGATTTGAGTCCTGTTTGATCCGGTCAAAACCGGTTTGTGCCAGTCTGGTCCGGTTTGAGTCTGATTTGATCCGGTCAAAACTGGTGTGAGCTGGTGTGGTCCGGTTGGAGTCCAGTTTGAGCCGGTCAAACCCGGTTTGAGCCTGTCTGGTCTGTACTGAGCTGGTCATAACCGGTTTGAGCCGGTCTGGTCCGGTGTGAGTCCATTTTGAGCTGGTCAAAACCGGTATGAGCCGTTGTGGTACGGTTTGAGCAGGTCTGGTCCGGTTTGAGCCAGTCAAAACCGGTTTGAGCCGGTCTGGTCCAGTTTGATCCGGTTGGAGCCAGTCTGGTCCTGTTTGATACGGTTTGAGCCGGTCAAAACCGGTTTGTGTCCGGTTTGTGTCTGGTTTGTGCCGGTCAAAACCGGTTTGAGCTGGTCTAGCTGCTCTGGTCTGGATTGATCCGTTTTGAGCCGGTCTGGTCTGGTTTTATCCAGTCTGAGCCGGTCTTGTCCGGTTTGATTCGATTTGAGCCGGTCAAAACTTGTTTGAGCCGGTCTGGTTCGGTTTGAGGCAGTCTGGACTGGTTTCACCCGGTTTGAGTTGGTCTGGTCCGATTGGAGCTGGCGAAAACCGGTTTGAGCCGGTGTGGTCCGGTTTGAGTCCAGTTTCACCCGGTGAAAACCGGTCTGAGACGGTCTGGTACGGTTTGATCTGATCAAAACTGGTTTTAGCTGGTCTGGTCTGATTTGATCTGGTCAAAACTGGTTTGAGTCCGGTTTGATCCGGTCAAACCGGTTTTAGCCTGTTTGTTCCGGTTTGAGCTGGTCAAAACCGGTTTGAGCTGGTCTGGTCCGGTTTGAGTCTGATTTGAGCCTTTCAAAACCGGTTTGAGCTGGTCTGGGACAGTTTGAGCCGGTCAAAACCGGTTTGAGTCAGTCCGGTCCATTTTGAGCCGGTCAAAACCGGTTGGATCCGGTCTGGTCCGGATTGAGCTGGTTTGAGCCGGTCTGGTCTGGTTTGATCCGATTTGAGCCGATCTGGCCTAGTTTGAGGTGGTCAAAAATGGTTGGAGCTGGTCTGGTCCCGTGTGAGCCGGTCTGGTCCGTTTGGAGCTGGTCAAAACCGGTTTGAGCCGATCTAGTCCGGTTTGAGTCCTGTTTGATCCGATCAAAACCGGTTCTTGCTGGTCTGGTCCGGTTTGAGTATGGTTTGAGCCCGTCAAAGCAGGTTTGAACCGGTCTGGTCCTGTTTGATTCGGTCAAAACCCATTTGAGTCCCGTTTGAGCCGGTCAAAACCGGTTTGAGCCGGTCTGCTCTGGTTTCAGCCAGTTTGAGCCGGTCTGGTCCGGTATGGTCCGACTTGAGCCGGTCTGGCCAGGTTTGAGCCGGTCAAAATCGGTTTGAGCCGTTCTGGTTCGGTTTGAGTCCGGTTTGAGCCAGTCAAAACAGGTTTCAGCCAGTCTGGTACAGTTTGATCCTGTTTGAGCCAGTCTGGTCCGGCTTGAGCTGGTCGAAACCAGTTTGAGCCGTTCTAATACGTTCAAAACAGGTTTGAGCCGGTCTGGTCCGGTTTGATCCGGTTCGAGAAGGCCAAAACCGGTTGAGTCCGGTTTGAGCCGGTCAAAACTGGTTTGAGTCGGTCTAGCCAGTCTGGTTCAGATTGATTTCGTTTGAGCTGGTATGGTCCAGTTTGATCCGGTTTGAGCCGGTCTGGTCTGGCATGGTTTGAGCCGGTCAAAACCGGTTTGAGCCGGTCTGGTCCGGTTTGAATTCGGTTTGAGCCGGTCGAAACTGGTTTGAGCCGGTTTGGTCTGGTTTGATCCGTTTTGAGGCGGTCTGGTCCGGTTTGATCAGGCTTGAGCTGGTCTGCTCCTATTTGATCCGGTTGAGCCAGTCTGGTCTGGTTTGAGCCGGTCAAAACCGGTTTGAGCCAGTCGGGTCTGGTTTGAGCCGGTCAAAACCGTTTTGAGCTGGTCTGGTCCGTATTGAGCTGGTCAAAACCGGTTTGAGCCGGTCTGGTCTGGATTGAGTCCAGTTTGAGCCGGTCAAAACCGGTTTGAGCCGTTCTGGTTCGGTTTGAGTCCGGTTTGAGCCAGTCAAAACAGGTTTCAGCCGGTCTGGTACAGTTTGATCCTGTTGAGCCAGTCTGGTCCGGCTTGAGCCGGTCGAAACCAGTTTGAGCCGTTCTAATACGTTCAAAACAGGTTTGAGCCGGTCTGGTCCGGTTTGATCCGGTTCGAGAAGGCCAAAACCGGTTGAGTCCGGTTTGAGCCGGTCAAAACTGGTTTGAGTCGGTCTAGCCGGTCTGGTTCAGATTGATTTCGTTTGAGCTGGTATGGTCCAGTTTGATCCGGTTTGAGCCGGTCTGGTCTGGCATGGTTTGAGCCGGTCAAAACCGGTTTGAGCCGGTCTGGTCCGGTTTGAATTCGGTTTGAGCTGGTCGAAACCGGTTTGAGCCGGTTTGGTCTGGTTTGATCCGTTTTGAGGCGGTCTGGTCCGGTTTGATCAGGCTTGAGCCGGTCTGCTCCTATTTGATCCGGTTGAGCCGGTCTGGTCTGGTTTGAGCCGGTCAAAACCGTTTTGAGCTGGTCTGGTCCGTATTGAGCTGGTCAAAACCGGTTTGAGCCGGTCTGGTCTGGATTGAGTCCGGTTTGAGCCGGTCAAAACCGGTTTGAGCCGGGGTGGTCCAGTTTGAGTCCGGCTTGAGCCCGTCAAAACCGGTTTGAGCCGGTTGAATATGGTCCAAACAGGTTTGAGCCGGTCTGATCCTGTTAGAGCCGGACTGGACCGGTTTGAGCTGGTCAAAACTGGTTTGAGAAGGTCTTGTCAGTTTGAGTCGGTTTGAGCCGGTCAAAACCGGTTTGAGCCAGTCGGGTCTGGTTTGAGCCGGTCAAAACCGTTTTGAGCTGGTCTGGTCCGTATTGAGCTGGTCAAAACCGGTTTGAGCCGGTCTGGTCTGGATTGAGTCCAGTTTGAGCCGGTCAAAACCGGTTTGAGCCGTTCTGGTTCGGTTTGAGTCCGGTTTGAGCCAGTCAAAACAGGTTTCAGCCGGTCTGGTACAGTTTGATCCTGTTGAGCCAGTCTGGTCCGGCTTGAGCCGGTCGAAACCAGTTTGAGCCGTTCTAATACGTTCAAAACAGGTTTGAGCCGGTCTGGTCCGGTTTGATCCGGTTCGAGAAGGCCAAAACCGGTTGAGTCCGGTTTGAGCCGGTCAAAACTGGTTTGAGTCGGTCTAGCCGGTCTGGTTCAGATTGATTTCGTTTGAGCTGGTATGGTCCAGTTTGATCCGGTTTGAGCCGGTCTGGTCTGGCATGGTTTGAGCCGGTCAAAACCGGTTTGAGCCGGTCTGGTCCGGTTTGAATTCGGTTTGAGCTGGTCGAAACCGGTTTGAGCAGTTTGGTCTGGTTTGATCCGTTTGAGGCGGTCTGGTCCGGTTTGATCAGGCTTGAGCGGTCTGCTCCTATTTGATCCGGTTGAGCGGTCTGGTCTGGTTTGAGCGGTCAAAACCGTTTTGAGCTGGTCTGGTCCGTATTGAGCTGGTCAAAACCGGTTTGAGCCGGTCTGGTCTGGATTGAGTCCGGTTTGAGCCGGTCAAAACCGGTTTGAGCCGGGGTGGTCCAGTTTGAGTCCGGCTTGAGCCCGTCAAAACCGGTTTGAGCCGGTTGAATATGGTCCAAACAGGTTTGAGCCGGTCTGATCCTGTTAGAGCCGGACTGGACCGGTTTGAGCTGGTCAAAACTGGTTTGAGAAGGTCTTGTCCAGTTTGAGTCCGGTATGAGACGGTCAGAACCGGTTTGAGACAGTCTGGTCCCATTTGAGCCGGTCAAAACCGGTTTTAGCCGGTCTAGTCGGTGTGGTCCGGTTTTAGCCGGTCTGGTCCGGTTTGAGTCTGGTTTGAGCCAGTCAAAACCGGTTTGAGCTGGTTTGAGCCGGTCTGGTCTGGTTTGATCCGATTTGAACCTGTCTGGTCCGAATTGAGCCGGTCAAAACCAGTTTGAGCTGGTTTGAGCCGGTCTGGTCCGTTCCAATTTGAGTTCGGTTTGAGCCGGTTTGAGCCGATCTGGTCGGGTTTGAGTCCGGTTTGAGCTGGTCAAAACCGGTGGAGCTGGTTTGAGCTGGTCTGGTCCATTCTGATTTGTGTCTGGTTTGAGCTGGTTTGAGCCGGTCTGGTCTGGTTTCAGCCTGTTTAAGCCGGTCTGGTCCGGTTTGATCAGATTTGAGCTGGTCTGGCCCAATTTGAGCCGGTCAAAACCAGATTGAGCCGGTGTGGTTTGGTTTGAGCCGATCAAAACTGGTTTGAGCCGGTCTAATACGGTCAAAACAGGTTTGAGCTGGTGTGGTCAGGTTTGAGTCTGGTTTGAGCCGGTCCAAACCAGTTTTAGCCTGTCTAGCCGTTCTGGTCCGGAGTGATTCGGTTTGAGCCGGTCTGGTCCAGTTTGATCTGGTTTGAGACCGTCTGGTCCGGTTTGAGCCAGTTAGAGACGGTCTTGTCCAGTATGAGTCCGGTTAAGCCAGTCTGGTCCGGTTTGAACCAGTCAAAACCGTTTTCAGCCGGTATCATCCGGTTTGAACAGGTTTGAGCCGGTCTGGTCCGGTTTGATGCGGATTGAGTCCGTGTGGTCCAGTTTGAGTCTGGTTTGAGCCGGTCTTGTCTGGTTTGAGTCCGGTTTGAGCCAGTCAAAACCGGTTTGAGCCGCTCTTGTCTGGTTTAATCCTGTTTCAGCCAGTCTGGTCCGGTTTGATACGATTTGAGCCAGTCAAAATCGGTTTGAGTGCGGTTTGAGCCGGTCAAAACCGGTGTGAGCCAGTCTAGCCGGTCTGGTCTGGATTGATCCAGTTTGAGCCGGTCTGGTCCGCTTTGATCCGGTTTGAGCCCGTCTGGCCGGGTTTGACCCAGTTTGAGTCGGTCTTGTCCGGTTAAGCCGGTCTGGTCAGGTTTGAGTTGGTCAAAACCGTTTTCAGCCGGTCTAGTCTGGTTTGAGTCCGGTTTGAGTCGGTCAAAAGAGGTTTGAGTCGGTCTCGTCCGGTTTGAACTGGTAAAAACCGGCTTGAGCCGGTCTGGCCCAGTTTGAGCCAGTTTGAGCCAGTCTGGTCCAGTTTGAGTCCGGTTAAGCCGGTCTGGTGCAGTTTGAGTCAGTCAAAACCGGTTTGAGCCAGTCTGCTCCTGTTTGATCTGGTTGAGCCGGTCTGGTCTGGTATAAGCCAGTACAAACGGGTTTGAGCTCGTCTGGTCCGGTTTGAACTGGTCAAAACCGGTTTCAGCCGGTCTGGCCTGGTTTGATCCGGTTTGAGGCGATCGGGTCCGGTTTGTTACGGATGAGCCGGTCTGGTCTGGTTTGAGCCGGTCCACACCGGTTTGATCCGGTCTGGTCCGGTTTGAGCCCGGTTTGAGCCAGTCAAAACCGGTTTGGGCCGGTTGAATACGGTCCAAAATAGTTTGAGCTGGTCAAAACTGGTTTGAGCCGGTCTGGTCTGGTTTGAGTCCTATTTGAGCCAGTCTGCTCCCGTTTGATGCGGTTTGAGCCCGTCTGGTCATCTTTAAGATGGTTTGAGCCGGTCTGGTCCGGTTTGAGTCCGCTTTGAGCCAGTCTGCTCCGGTTTGAGCCGGTCAAACCTGTTTCAGCCAATCTGGTCTGGTCTGACTGCGTTTTTAGCCGGTCAAAACCGGTTTGAGCCGTTCTGGTCCGGTTTCATCTGGTCAAAACCCATTTCAGTCCGGATTGAGCCGGTCTGGTCCCGATTGAGCCGGTCTGAGCCGGTCTGGTCTGGTTTGAGACGGTCAACCTGGTTTGAGCCAGTCTGTTCCGGTTTTAGTCCGTTTAATCTGGTCTGGTCCGGTTTCAGCCGGTCAAAATCGTTTTCAGCCGGTCTCGTCTGGTTTGAGTCCGGTATGAACCGGTCTGGTCCCATTGGATCCGGTTGAGCCGGTCTGGTCTGGTTTTAGCTGGTAAAAACCGGTTTGAGATGGCCTGGTCCGGTTTGATCCGCTTTGAGCCGGTGTGGTCCGGTTTGAGCCGGTCAAAACCGGTTTGAGCCGGTCTAGTCCGGTTTGAGCCCTTCTGGTCCAGTTTGAGCTGGTCAAAACTGGTTTGAGCCGGTCTGGTCTGGTTTGAGCCGGTCAAAACCGGTCTGAGCCGGTCTGGTCAGGTCTGGTCTGGTTTGAGGCGGTCAGAACCGGTTTGAGCCGGTCGGGTCCAGTTTGAGTCCGGTTTGAGACGGTCAACACCGGTTAGAGCCAGTCTGATCTGGTTTGAGCCAGTTAAAACTGGTTTGAGCTGGTCTGGTCCACTTTGAGTCCGGTTTGAGCCAGTGAACGCTGGTTAGAGCCGGTTGGCTCCGGTTTCAGCTGGTCAAAACCGGTGTGAGGTGGTCTGGTCCGGTTTGACCCGGTTTGAGCCGGTAAAAAGCGGTTTGAGGCGGTCTGGTCCAGTTTGATCTGATTTGAACTGGTCTGGTCCGGTTTGAGCCGGTCAAAACCGGTTTAAGCTGGTTTAAGCCGGTCTGGTCCATTCCAATTTGAGTTCGGTTTGAGCCGGTCTGGTCGGGTTTGAGTCTGGTTTGAACTGGTCAAAACAAGTTGGAGCTGGTTTTGAGTCAGGTTTGAGCCGTTTGAGCCGGTCAAAACCGGTTTGAGCGGTCTGGTCCAGTTTGATCCGCTTTGAGCCGGTCTGGTCCGGTTTGAGCCGGTCAAAACCGGTTTGAGCCGGTCTAGTCCGGTTTGAGCCCTTCTGGTCCAGTTTGAGCTGGTCAAAACTGGTTTGAGCCGGTCTGGTCTGGTTTGAGCCGGTCAAAACCGGTCTGAGCCGGTCTGGTCAGGTCTGGTCTGGTTTGAGGCGGTCAGAACCGGTTTGAGCCGGTCGGGTCCAGTTTGAGTCCGGTTTGAGACGGTCAACACCGGTTAGAGCCAGTCTGATCTGGTTTGAGCCAGTTAAAACTGGTTTGAGCTGGTCTGGTCCACTTTGAGTCGGTTTGAGCCAGTGAACGCTGGTTAGAGCCGGTTGGCTCCGTTTCAGCTGGTCAAAACCGGTGTGAGGTGGTCTGGTCGGTTTGACCCGGTTTGAGCCGGTAAAAAGCGGTTTGAGGCGGTCTGGTCCAGTTTGATCTGATTTGAACTGGTCTGGTCCGGTTTGAGCCGGTCAAAACCGGTTTAAGCTGGTTTAAGCCGGTCTGGTCCATTCCAATTTGAGTTCGGTTTGAGCCGGTCTGGTCGGGTTTGAGTCTGGTTTGAACTGGTCAAAACAAGTTGGAGCTGGTTTTGAGTCAGGTTTGAGCCGGTTTGAGCCGGTCTGGTCTGGTTTCAGCCTGTTTGAGCCGGTCTGGTCCGGTTTGATCCGATTTGAGCCGGTATGGCCCGATTTGAGCCGGTCAAAACCTGATTGAGCCAGTCTGATTCGGTTTGAGCCGATCAAAACCGGTTTGAGCTGGTCAAATACGGTCAAAACAGGTTTGAGTCAGTCTGGTCAGGTTTGAGACTGGTTTGAGCCGGCAAACCAGTTTGAGCCGGTCTAGCTGGTCTGGTCCGGATTGATCCGATTTGAGCCGGTCTGGTCAGGTTTGATCTGGTTTGAGACCGTTTGGTCTGGTTTGAGCCGGTTAGAGACGGTCTTGTCCGGTATGAGTCCGGTTAAGCCAGTCTGGTTTGGTTTGAACCGGTCAAAATCGTTTTCAGCCGGTCTGGTCCGGTTTGAGTTCTGTTTGAGCCGGTCTGTTCCGGTTTGATCCGGTTTGAGCCGGTCTTGTCTGGTTTGAGACGGTCAAAACCGGTTTGAGACGATCTGGTCCCGTTTGATCCGCTTTGAGCCGGTCTGGCCCGGTTTGAGCCGGTCAAAACAGGTTTGAGCCAGTCTGGTCCGGTTTGAGCCGCTCTGGTCCCATTTGAGCCGGTCAAAACCGGTTTGAGCCGGTCTGGTCTGGTTTGAGCCGGTCAAAACTGGATTGAGCCGGTCTGGTCCGGTTTGAGCCAGTCAAATGCTGTTTGAGCTGGTCTGGTCCGGTTTGAGTCTGGATTGAGCTGGTCTGGTCTGGTTTGAGCCGGTCAAAACCATTTTCAGCCGGTCTAATACGCATAAAACAGGTTTGAGCCGGTCTGGTCCGGTTTGATCCGATTTGAGCCGGTCAAAACCGGTTTGAGTCCGTTTTGAGCCCGTCAAAACAGGTTAGAGTCCGGTTTGACCCGGTCAAAACCGGTTTTAGCTGGTCTAGCTTCTCTGGTCCTGATTGATCCGTTTTTTTTAGTCGGTCAAATCCTCTTTGAACTGGTCTGGTCCGTTTTGAGCCTGTTTGAGCCTGTCTGTTATGGTTCGAGCCGTTCAACACAGGTTTGAGCCAGTCTGGTCCGGTTTGATCCGGTTTGAGCCGGTGAAAACCAGTTTGAGATGGTCTGTTCCGGTATGAGTCCGCTTTGAGCCAGTCAAAGCCGGGTTGAGACGGGCTGGTCTGGTTTGAGCCGGTCAAATCCTGTTTGAGCTGGTCGGGTCCGGTTTGAGCCAGTTTGAGCCGGTCTGTTCCGGTTTGAGCTGGTCAACACTGGTTTGACCCGGTCTGGTCCGGTGTGAGCCAGTCAAAATGGGTTTGAGCCAGTCTCGTCTGGTTTGATCTGGTTTGAGCCGGTCTGTACCGGTTTGATCAGAATTGAGCCGGTCTGGTCCGTATTGAGACGGTTAAAACCGGTTTGAGCCGGTGTAAGAGCCTGTCTGGTCCGGTTTGATCCGGTTTGAGCCAATCAGGTCCGGTTTGGGCCGGTCAAAACCGGTTTGAGCCGGTCTGGTGCGGTTTGAGTCCGGTTTGATCCGGTCAAACCCGGTTTGAGCCAGTTGGGACCGGTTTAAGCCTGTCTGGTCGGATTTCAGCCGGTCGAAACCTATTTGAGCCGGTCTGTACCGGTTGGAGTCCGGTTTGAGCCACTCAAAACCGGTTTGAGTCGGTCTGGTCCGGTTTGAACCAGTTTGAGTCGGTCAAAACCGGTTTGAGTCCGGTTTGCGCTGGTCTGGTCCGTTCCGGTTTGAGTCGGTCTGGTCCGGTTTGAACCAGTTTGAGTCGGTCAAAACCGGTTTGAGTCCGGTTTGCGCTGGTCTGGTCCGTTCCGGTTTGAGTCCGGTTTGATCCGATTAGAGCCGCTCTGGCCTGGTTAGGGCCTGTCAAAATCGGTTTGAGATGGTCTCGTCCGGTTTGATCCGGTTTGAGCCATTCTGGTCCGGTTTTAGCTGGTCAAAACCGGTTTGAGCTGGTCTCGTTCGGTTTGATCCAGTCAAAACCGGTTTGAGTCAGTCTGTCCCGGTTAGAGCCAGTCAAAACGGGTTTTAGCCGGTCTGGTCTGGTTTGTGCCATTGTAATATGGACAAAACAGTTTTGATCGGTCTGGTCCAGTTTGATCCAGTTTGAGTCCGTTTGGTCCGGTTTGAGCCGATTTGAGCGGTCGGTCCAGTTTGATCCGGTTTGAGCCATTCTGGTCCGGTTTGAGCCTGTCTGGTCGGTTTCAGCCGGTCGAAACCTATTTGAGCCGGTCTGGTCCGTTTGAGCCTGTTTGAGCCTGTCTGGTCTGGTTTGAGCCGGTCTGGTCGGTTTGAACCAGTTTGAGTCGGTCTGGTCCGTATTGAGACGGTTAAAACCGGTTTGAGCTGGTCTGGTCCGGTTTGAGTCGGTTTGAGCCAGTCAAAACCGGTTTGAGCTGGTCTGGTCTGGTTTGAGCCGGTCAAATCCTGTTTGAGCTGGTCTGGTCCGGTTTGAGCCAGTTTGAGCGGTCTGTTCGGTTTGAGCTGGTCAAAACTGGTTTGAGCGGTCTGGTCGGTTTGAGCCGGTCAAAACTGGTTTGAGCCGGTCTGGTCTGGTTTGATCTGGTTTGAGCGGTCTGGTCCGGTTTGAGCGGTCAAAACCGGTTTGAGTCTGGTTTGAGCTGGTCAAAACCGGTTTGAGTCCGGTTTGAGCTGGTCCGGTTTGAGTCCGGTTTGATCCGGTTTGAGCCAATCAGGTCCGGTTTGGGCCGGTCAAAACCGGTTTGAGCCGGTCTGGTGCGGTTTGAGTCCGGTTTGATCCGGTCAAACCCGGTTTGAGCCAGTTGGGACCGGTTTAAGCCTGTCTGGTCGGATTTCAGCCGGTCGAAACCTATTTGAGCCGGTCTGTACCGGTTGGAGTCCGGTTTGAGCCACTCAAAACCGGTTTGAGTCGGTCTGGTCCGGTTTGAACCAGTTTGAGTCGGTCAAAACCGGTTTGAGTCCGGTTTGCGCTGGTCTGGTCCGTTCCGGTTTGAGTCCGGTTTGATCCGATTAGAGCCGCTCTGGCCTGGTTAGGGCCTGTCAAAATCGGTTTGAGATGGTCTCGTCCGGTTTGATCCGGTTTGAGCCATTCTGGTCCGGTTTTAGCTGGTCAAAACCGGTTTGAGCTGGTCTCGTTCGGTTTGATCCAGTCAAAACCGGTTTGAGTCAGTCTGTCCCGGTTAGAGCCAGTCAAAACGGGTTTTAGCCGGTCTGGTCTGGTTTGTGCCATTGTAATATGGACAAAACAGTTTTGATCCGGTCTGGTCCAGTTTGATCCAGTTTGAGTCCGTTTGGTCCGGTTTGAGCCGATTTGAGCCGGTCCGGTCCAGTTTGATCCGGTTTGAGCTGATCAATACCGGTTTGGGTCCGTTTGAGCCTGTTTGAGCCTGTCTGTTATGGTTCGAGCCGTTCAACACAGGTTTGAGCCAGTCTGGTCCGGTTTGATCCGGTTTGAGCCGGTGAAAACCAGTTTGAGATGGTCTGTTCCGGTTTGAGTCCGGTTTGATCCGGTCAAACCGGTTTGAGCCGGTCTGGTCTGGTTTGAGCCGGTCAAATCCTGTTTGAGCTGGTCGGGTCCGGTTTGAGCCAGTTTGAGCGGTCTGTTCCGGTTTGAGCTGGTCAACACTGGTTTGACCGGTCTGGTCGGTGTGAGCCAGTCAAAACTGGTTTGAGCCGGTCTGGTCTGGTTTGATCTGGTTTGAGCGGTCTGGTCCGGTTTGAGCGGTCAAAACCGGTTTGAGTCTGGTTTGAGCTGGTCAAAACCGGTTTGAGTCCGGTTTGAGCTGGTCCGGTTTGAGTCCGGTTTGATCCGGTTTGAGCCAATCAGGTCGGTTTGGGCGGTCAAAACCGGTTTGAGCTGGTCTGGTCGGTTTGAGTCGGTTTGATCCGGTCAAAACCGGTTTGAGCCAGTTGGGACCGGTTTAAGCCTGTCTGGTCGGATTTCAGCCGGTCGAAACCTATTTGAGCCGGTCTGGTCCGGTTTGAGTCCGTTTGAGCCACTCAAAACCGGTTTGAGTCTGGTCGGTTTGAACCAGTTTGAGTCGGTCAAAACCGGTTTGAGTCCGGTTTGCGCTGGTCTGGTCCGTTCGGTTTGAGTCGGTTTGATCCGATTAGAGCCGCTCTGGCCTGGTTAGGGCCTGTCAAAATCGGTTTGAGATGGTCTCGTCCGGTTTGATCCGGTTTGAGCCATTCTGGTCCGGTTTTAGCTGGTCAAAACCGGTTTGAGCTGGTCTCGTTCGTTTGATCCAGTCAAAACCGGTTTGAGTCAGTCTGTCC
This sequence comes from Erythrocebus patas, assembly GCA_023783455.1. Taxonomy (NCBI): domain Eukaryota; kingdom Metazoa; phylum Chordata; class Mammalia; order Primates; family Cercopithecidae; genus Erythrocebus; species Erythrocebus patas. Next base: position 161,059 of record JAKFHT010004401.1, on the reverse strand, counting down.
CGGTTAGAGCCAGTCAAAACGGTTTGAGCGGTCTGGTCCGGTTTGATCCGTTTGAGCGGTCAAAACGGTTTGAGCCAGTCTGGTCCAGTTTGAGTCCGGTTTGATCCGGTTTGAGCTGGTCCGGTTTGAGTCCGTTTGAGCCGGTCTGGTCCAGTTTGATCCGGTTTGAGCGGTCAAAACCGGTTTGAGTCCGGTTTGAGCCGGTCTACTTGGTCTGAAAAGGATTGCTCCGGTTTGAGCTGGTCTGGTCCGGTTTGATCCGGTTTGAGCCTGTCTGCTCTGGTTTGAGCCAGGCAAAACTGGTTTGAGACAGTCTGGTCCAGTTTGAGTCTGGTTTGAGCCAGTCAAAACCGGTTTGAGACGGTTGAATATGGTCCAAACAAGTTTGAGCCGTTGTTATCCGTTTTGACTTTGATTTGAGCAGGTCTGGTCTGATTTGAGCTGGTCAAAATCGGTTTGAGATGGTCTCGTCCGGTTTGATCCGGTTTGAGCCATTCTGGTCCGGTTTTAGCTGGTCAAAACCGGTTTGAGATGGTCTCGTCGGTTTGATCCAGTCAAAACCGGTTTGAGTCAGTCTGTCCCGGTTAGAGCCAGTCAAAGCGGGTTTTAGCCGGTCTGGTCTGGTTTGTGCCATTGTAATATGGACAAAACAGTTTGAGCGGTCTGGTCCAGTTTGATCCAGTTTGAGTCCGTTTGGTCCGGTTTGAGCCGATTTGAGCCGGTCCGGTCCAGTTTGATCCGGTTTGAGCTGATCAATACCGGTTTGGGTCCGGTTTGAGCCGGTCTACTTGGTCTGAAAAGGATTGCTCCGGTTTGAGCTGGTCTGGTCCGGTTTGATCCGGTTTGAGCCTGTCTGCTCTGGTTTGAGCCAGGCAAAACTGGTTTGAGACAGTCTGGTCCAGTTTGAGTCTGGTTTGAGCCAGTCAAAACCGGTTTGAGACGGTTGAATATGGTCCAAACAAGTTTGAGCCGTTGTTATCCGTTTTGACTTTGATTTGAGCAGGTCTGGTCTGATTTGAGCTGGTCAAAACCAATATGAGCTGGTGTGGTCCGGTTTGAGCCGGTCAAAACCGGTCTGAGCCAGTCTGGTCTGGTTTGAGTCTGGTTTGACCCGGTTTGAGCCAGTCTTGTCCTGTTTGAGCGTGAGGCGGTCAAAACCGGTTTGAGCCGGTTGAATATGGTCCAAACAGGTTTGAGCCGCTCTGATCCGGTTTGTTCCGGTTTTAGCCGGTCTGCACCGTTTTGAGCCGGTCTGGTCCGGTTTGAGTCCGGCTTGAGCCTGTCAAAACCGGTTTGTGCTAGTCTGGTCCGATTTGAGCCGGACAAAACCGATTTGAGATGGTGTGGTCTGGTATGAGCCGTTCAAAACTGGTTTGAGCCGTTCTGGTCATGTTTGAGTCAGTTTGAGCCGGTCGAAAACGGTTTGAGCTGGTCCGGTTCGGTTTGAGCATGTGAAAAGCTGTTTGAGCCGGTATGGTCTGGTTCTAGCCGGTCAAACCGATTTGAGCCCGTCTGGTCTGGTTTGAGTCAGGTTTGAGACGGTTAAAAGTGGTTAGATCCGGTCTGGTCCGCTTTGATCCTTTCAAAACCGGTTTGAGTCCGGTTTAATCCGGTTAAAACCGGTTTGAGTCGGTCTGGTCCGGTTTGATCTGGTCAAAACAGGTTTGATTCCGGTTTGAGCCGGTCAAAACAGGTTTGAGTTGGTCTGCTCTGGTTTGAGCCGGTTTGAGCCGGTCTAGTCAGGTGTGAGCCGTTCAAAACCGGTTTGAGCCGGTCTGGTCTGCTTTGATCCGGCTTGAGCCGGTCTGGTCCAGTTTGAGTCTGGTTTGGGGCAGTCAAAACCGGTTTGACGTGGTCTGGTCCAGTTTGAGCCGTTCAAAACCGGTTTGACTCACTCTGTCCTGGTTTCAGCCGGTCAAAACCGGTTTGAGCCGGTCTGGTCCGGTTTGAGCTGGTCTATCACGGACAAAACAGGTTTGAGCCAGTGTGGTCGGTTCAATCCAGTTTGAGCCCGTCTGTTCCGGTTTGAGATGGTTTAAGCCGGTCTGGTCCAGTTTGAGTCCGGTTTGATCCTGTCAAAACCCGTTTGAGCCGGTCTGAGCCAGTTTGAGCCGGTCTGGTCCGGTTTGAGCCAGTCTGCTCGGGATTGAGCCGGTAAAAACCGTTTTCAGCCGGTCTGGTCCGGTTTGATACGGTTTGAGCTGGTCTGGTCTGGTTTGAGCAGCTCAAAACCGGTTTGAGCCGGTCTGCTGCGGTTTGAGTCCGTTTTGAGCCGGTCAAACGTGGCTTGAGCCAGTCTGGTCCGATTTAAGCCGGTCTGGTCAGGTTTGAGCTGGTCAAAACCGGTTTGAGCCAGTCTTTTCTGGTTTGAGCCGGTCAAAACCGGTTTTAGCCAGTCTAAAATGGTCAAAACAGGTTTGAGCCGGTCTTGTCCGTATTGAACCAGTCAAAACGGGTTTGAGACGGTCTGGTCCGGTTAGAGTCCGGTTTGAGCCGGTCTGCTCCGGTTTGAGGGGTCAAAACCGGTTTGAGCCGGTCTGGTCTGGTTTGAGTCCGGTTTTAGCTGGTCAAAACCAGTTTGAGCCGGTCTCGTCCAGTTTGATAAGGTCAAAACCCGTTTGAGTACGGTTTCAGCCGGTCTGGTCTGGTTTCAGGCGGTCTGGTCCGGTTTGAGCCGGTCTGAGCTGTTCTGGTCCAGTTTGATCCGATTTGAGCCGGACAAAACCGATTTGAGATGGTGTGGTCTGGTATGAGCCGTTCAAAACTGGTTTGAGCCGTTCTGGTCATGTTTGAGTCAGTTTGAGCCGGTCAAAACCGGTTTGAGCTGGTCCGTTCGGTTTGAGCATGTGAAAAGCTGTTTGAGCCGGTATGGTCTGGTTCTAGCCGGTCAAACTGATTTGAGCCCGTCTGGTCTGGTTTGAGTCAGGTTTGAGACGGTTAAAAGTGGTTAGATCCGGTCTGGTCCGCTTTGATCCTTTCAAAACCGGTTTGAGTCCGGTTTAATCCGGTTAAAACCGGTTTGAGTCGGTCTGGTCCGGTTTGATCTGGTCAAAACCGGTTTGATTCCGGTTTGAGCCGGTCAAAACAGGTTTGAGTTGGTCTGCTCTGGTTTGAGCCGGTTTGAGCCGGTCTAGTCAGGTGTGAGCCGTTCAAAACCGGCTTGAGTCGATCTGGTCTGGTTTCATCTGATTTGAGCCGGTCTGACCCGGTTTGAGCCGGTCAAAACCGGTTTGAGCCTGTCTAGTCTGCTTTGATCTGATTTGAGCTGGTCTGGTCCGATTTGAGTCCGATTTGAGGTCTGGTCCGGTTTGAGCTGGTCCAAACCGGTTTGAGTCCGGTTTGAGTCCGACTTGAGCAGGTCTGGTCTGGTTTGAGCCAGTCAAAACCGATTTGAGCTGGTGTGGTTTGGTTTGAGCCGGTCAAAAGCAGTTTGAGCCGGTCTGGTCTGGTTTGAGTCCGGTTTGACCCGGTTTGAGCCGGTCTTGTCCGGATTGAGCCTGTTTCAGCTGGTCTGGTCCGGTTTGATCCCATTTCAGCCGGTCTGGCCAGGTTTGAACCGGTCAAATCTGGTTTGAGCCGGTCTGGACCAGTTCGAGTCAGTCAAAACCGGTTTGAGTTGGTCTGGTCCCATTTGAGTCCGGTTTGAGCCGGTCAAAACAGGTTTCAGCTGGTCTGGTCCGGTTTGATCCGGTTTGAGCAGTTCTGGTCGGGTTTGAGCTGGTCAAAACCGGTTTGAGCCGGTCTTCTCCGGTTTGAGTCCGGTTTGAGCCTGTCCGGTGGATTTGAGTCCAGTTTGAGCCGGTCAAAACCAGTTTGAGCCCGTGTTGTCTTGTTTGAGCCTGTCTGGTCCGGTTTGAGCTGGTCACAACCGGTTTGAGCCAGTCTGGTTTGGTTTGAGCCGGTCAAAACCGGTTTCAGCCGGTCTAATACGGTCAAAACAGGTTTGAGCCAGTCGGGTCTGGTTTGAGCCGGTCTGGTCTGCTTTGATCCGGCTTGAGCCGGTCTGGTCCAGTTTGAGTCTGGTTTGGGGCAGTCAAAACCGGTTTGACGTGGTCTGGTCCAGTTTGAGCCGTTCAAAACCGGTTTGACTCACTCTGTCCTGGTTTCAGCCGGTCAAAACCGGTTTGAGCCGGTCTGGTCCGGTTTGAGCTGGTCTAATACGGACAAAACAGGTTTGAGCCAGTGTGGTCCGGTTCAATCCAGTTTGAGCCCGTCTGTTCCGGTTTGAGATGGTTTAAGCCGGTCTGGTCCAGTTTGAGTCCGGTTTGATCCTGTCAAAACCCGTTTGAGCCGGTCTGAGCCAGTTTGAGCCGGTCTGGTCCGGTTTGAGCCAGTCTGCTCGGGATTGAGCCGGTAAAAACCGTTTTCAGCCGGTCTGGTCCGGTTTGATACGGTTTGAGCTGGTCTGGTCTGGTTTGAGCAGCTCAAAACCGGTTTGAGCCGGTCTGCTGCGGTTTGAGTCCGTTTTGAGCCGGTCAAACGTGGCTTGAGCCAGTCTGGTCCGATTTAAGCCGGTCTGGTCAGGTTTGAGCTGGTCAAAACCGGTTTGAGCCAGTCTTTTCTGGTTTGAGCCGGTCAAAACCGGTTTTAGCCAGTCTAAAACGGTCAAAACAGGTTTGTGCCGGTCCTGTCCGTATTGAACCTGTCAAAACTGGTTTGAGCCGGTCTGGTCCGGTTTGAGTCCAGTTTGAGCCGGTCTGCTCTGGTTTCAGCCGGTCAAAACTGGTTTGAGCTGGTCTGGTCCGGTTTGAATCCGGTTTTAGCTGGTCAAAACCAGTTTGAGCCGGTCTCGTCCAGTTTGATAAGGTCAAAACCCGTTTGAGTACGGTTTCAGCCGGTCTGGTCTGGTTTCAGACGGTCTGGTCCGGTTTGAGCCGGTCTGAGCTGTTCTGGTCCAGTTTGATCCGATTTGAGCCGGTCTGATCCATATTGGGACGGTTAAAACCGGTTTGACACGGTCTACTCCGGTTTGAGTCTGGTTTGAGGCAGTCAAAACCGGTTTTAGCCGGTCTAGCCGGTCTGGTCCGGATTGATCAGGTTTGAGCCAGACTGGTCCCTTTTGAGTCCGGTTTGAGCCGCTCAAAACCGGTTTGAGCCGGTCTGGTCTGGTTTGACCCGGTTTGAGCCAGTCTGGTCTGGTTTGATATGGTTTGAGCTGGTGAAAACCGGTTTTAGTCCAGTATAAGCCGGTCAAAGCCGGTTTGATCCATCGGTTTCATCCGGTCAAATCCGGTGTGAGCCGGTCTGGTCCGTTTTGATGTGTTTTGAGCCGGTGTAGTCCGGTTTGAGCCGATTTGAGTCAGTCTGGTCTAATTTGAGTAAGATTTGAGCTGGTCTGGACTAGTTTGATCTGGTTTGAGCTGTTCCAAACCTATTTGAGCTCCTTTGTGCCGTTCTGGTCCATTCTGGTTTGAGTGCGGTTTGAGCTGGTGTCAGCTGGTCTGGTCCGGTTTGAGCCTGTTTGAGCTGGTCTGGTCCGGTTTGATCCAATTTGAGCCGTTCTGGCCTGGTTTGAGCCGGTCACAACAGGTTTGAACTGGTCTGGTCTGGTTTGAGCCATTCAAAACCGGTTTGAGCCGGTCTGGACCGGTTTGAGTCCTGTTTGAGCCGATCTAGCCGGTCTGGTCTGGAATGATACAGTTTGAGCCAATCTGGTCCGGATTGATCCGGTTTGAGCCCATCTGGTCCGGTATGAGCCGGTTAGAGATGGTCTTGTCCAGTATGAGTCCGGTTAAGCCGGTCTTGTCCAGTTTGAGCCAGTCAAAATCGTTTTCAATCGGTCTGGTCCCGTTTGATCCGGTTTGAGCTGGTCTGGTTCGGTTTGACGTGGTTTGAGTCCGTGTAGTATGGTTTGAGCCGGATTGAGCCGGTCTGGTACAGTTTGAGTCCGGTTTGAGCCGCTCAAAACTGGTTTGAACCAGTGTGACCGGTTTCAGTCGATCAAACCTGGTTTGATTCGGTCCCGTCTGGTTAGAACCGGTCAAAACCAATTTCAGCCGGTCTGGCCCGGTTTGAACCGGTTTGTGCCAGTCTGGTCCGGTTTGAGTCCGGGTAAGCCGGTCTGGTCCGGTTTGAGCTGGTGAAAACCGTTTTCAGCCGGTCTGGTACGGATTGATCCGGTTTGAGCAGGTCTGGTCCGGTTTGAGTCGGTCAAAACTGGTTTGAGCCGGTCTGGTCCGTTTTGAGTCCGGTTTGAGCCGGTCAAAACCGGTTTGAGACGGTCTGGTCCGGTTTGATCCGGTTAAAAACCCGTTTGAGTCCGGTTGGAGCCAGTGAAAACCGGTTTGACACGGTCGAGTCTGGTTTGAGCCGGTTTGCGCCAGTCTGGTCCGGTTTGATCCGATTTGAGCTAGTCTGGTACGGATTGAGATGGTTAAAACCGGTTTCATCCAGTCTAAGAGCCGGTCTGGTACACTTTGATCCAGATTGAGCCGGTCTAGCCACTCTGGTCCAGATTGATTCGGTTTGAGCTGGTCAGGTCCAGTTTGATCCGCTTTGAGCCTGTCTGGTCCGGTTTAAGCCGGTCAAAACCGTTTTCAGTTGGTCTGGTCCGGTTTGAGTCCGGTATGAGCCGGTCTGGTCTGGTTTCATCCGGTTGAGCCTGTCTGGTGTGGTTTGAGCCAGTCAAAAACGGATTGAGCCGGTCTGGTCAGGTTTTACTCCGGTTTGAGCCGGTCAAAACCGGTTTGAGCTGGTCAAAACCGGTTTGAGCTGGTGTGGTCAGTTTTGAGACGGTCTGGTCTGGTTTGAGCCGGTCAAAACCGGTTTAAGCCGGTCTGGTCCGGTTTGAGATGGTCAAAACCGGTTTGAACCAGTGTGGACTGGTTTAAGTCCGGTTTGAGCTTTCCACTGCAGAAGCCGTTCCATAAGACTGTTCTTCTGGTATTTGCAAAGGGATATTTGGAAGCCAATAGAGGCCTATGGGGAAAAAGAAAATATCCTCAGATGAAAACTAGAAAGAAGCTTTCTGAGAAACTGCTTTGTGTTGTGTGTCTTTCACTCACTGAGTTACAGCTGTATTTCGTCAAGCTGTTTGCCAGCCTTATTTCTGTGGAATCTGAGAACTGATATTTCGGATCCCTTGGAAGACAATAGGGCCAAAGGAAATACCTTCCAATCAAAATGAGAAAGATGTTTTCTTAGAAACTTCTTTGTGATCTGTGTATTCATCTCACAGAGTTACAGCTTTCCCCTCAAGAAGCTTTTCGCTAAGACTGTTGTTGTGGAATTTGCAAAGTGATATTTGGAAGCCCATAGAGGGCTATGGGGAAAAAGGAAATATCTTCAGTTTAAAACTGGAAAGACGCTTTCTGAGAAACTGATTTGTGTTCTGTGATTTCATCTCAAAGAGTTACAGCTTTCCCCTCCAGAAGCCGTTCACTAAGACTGATCTTGTGGAATTTGCAAAGGGATATTTGGAAGCCCATAGAGGCGTATGGTGAAAAAGAAAATATCCTCAGATAAAACTGGAAAGAAGCTTTCTGAGAAACTTCTTTGTGATCTGTGAATTTATGTCACAGAGTTACAGCTTTCACCTCCTCAAGCCTTTCGCTAAGACTGTTCTTGTGGAATTTGCAAAGTGATATTTGGAAGCCCTTGGAGGGCTATGGTGAAAAGGGAAATATCCTCAGGTAAAAACTGGAAATAAGCTTTCTGAGAAACTGCATTGTGTTCTGTGAATTCATCTCCCAGAGTTTCAGCTTTCCCCTCCAGAAGTCGTTCGCTAAGACTGTTCTTGTGGAATTTGCAAAGGGATATTTAGAAGCCCATGGAGGGCTATGGTGAAAAAGAAAATATCCTCAGATGAAAACTGGAAAGAAGCTTTCTGAGAAACTGCTTTGTGATTTGTGACTTCCACTCACTGAGTTTCAGCTGTATTTCAAGGCGCTGTTTGTTAGCCTTATTTCTGTGGAATCTGAGAACTGATATTTGGAAGCCCTTTGAAGACTATGAAAAAGGAAATATCCTCCGATCAAAATGAGAAAGAAGCTTTCTGAGAAACTTCTTTGTGATCTGTGAATTCATCTCCCAGAGTTACAGCTTTCCCCTCAAGAAGCCTTTTGCTAAGACTGTTCTTGTGGAATTTGCAAAGTGATATTTGGAAGCCCATGGCAGGCTACTGTGAAAAGGGAAATATCCTCAGATAAAAACCTGAAAGAAGCTTTCTGAGAAAATGCTTTGTGTTCTGTGAATTCAACTCCCTGAGTTACAGCCTTCCCCTCCAGAAGCCGTTCACTAAGACTGTTCTTGTGGAATTTGCAAAGGGATATTTAGAAGCCCATGGAGGGCTAAGGTGAAAAGGGACATATCCTCAGATAAAAACTGGAAAGAAGCTTTCTGAGAAACTACTTTGTGTTCTGTGATTTCATCTCAAAGAGTTACAGCTTTCCCCTCCATAAGCTGTTCGCTAAAACCCTTCTTGTGGAATTTGCAAAGTGATATTAGGAAGCCCATAGAGAGCTATGGTGAAAAAGATAATATCCTAAGATAACAACTGAAAAGAAGCTTTCTGAGAAACTTCTTGGTGTTCTGGTAATTCATCTCACAGAGGTACAGTTTCCGTTAAAGAATCTGTTCACTAAGACTGTTCTTGTGGAATCTGCAAAGTGATATTTGGAAGCCCATAGAGGCCTATGGTGAAAAGAAAATATCCTCAGATGAAAACTGGAAAGAACTTTCTGAGAAACTGCTTTGTGATGTGACTTCCACTCATTCAGTTACAGCTGTATTTCATGGCGTTGTGGGCTAGCCTTATTTCTGTGGAATCTGAGAACTGATATTTCGGATCCCTTGAAAGACTATAGGGCCAAAGGAAATATCCTCCGATCAAAATGAGAAAGAAGCTTTCTGAGAAACTTCTTGTGTTCTGTGAATTCATCTCACAGAGTTACAGCTTTCCTCAGAAGCCGTTCGCTAAGACTGTTCTTGTGGAATTTGCAAAGTGATATTTGGAAGCCCATAGAGGCCTATGGTGAAAAGAAAATATCCTCAGATGAAAACTGGAAAGAAGCTTTCTGAGAAACTGCTTTGTGATGTGTGAATTCATCTCAGAGTTACAGCTGTATTTCAAGAGCTGTTTGCTAGCCTTATTTCTGTGGAATTTGAGAACTGATATTTGGATCCCTTTGAAGGCTATGGTGAAAAGGAAATATCCTCAGATAAAAATGAGAAAGAAGCTTTCTGAGAAACTGCTTTGTGATCTGTGAATTCATCTCAGAGTTACAGCTTTCCTCAAGAAGCCTTTGCTAAGACTGTTCTTGTGGAATTTGCAAAGTGATATTTGGAAGCCCATGGAGGCTATGGTGAAAAGGAAATATCCTCAGATAAAAACTGAAAAGAAGCTTTTGAGAAACTGCTTTGTGTTCTGTGAATTCATCTCACAGAGTTACAGCTTTCCTCCAGAAGCTGTTCGCTAAGACTGTTCTTGTGGAATTTGCAAAGGATATTTGGAAGCCCTTGGAGGGCTATGGTGAAAAGAAAATATCCTCAGATGAAAACTGGAAAGAAGCTTTCTGAGAAACTGCTTTGTGTTCTGTGAATTCATCTCACTGAGTTACAGCTTTCCTCCAGAAGCTGTTCGCTAAGACTGTTCTTGTGGAATTTGCAAAGGATATTTGGAAGCCCATGAGGGCTATGGTGAAAAGAAAATATCCTCAGATAAAATGGAAAGAAGCTTTCTGAGAAACTTCTTTGTGATCTGTGAATTCCACTCAGAGTTACAGCTGTATTTCAAGAGCTTTTGCTAAGACTGTTCTGTGGAATTTGAAAACTGATATTTGGAAGCCATTGGAGGGCTACGGTGAAAAGGAAATATCCTCAGATAAAACTGGAAAGAAGCTTTCTGAGAAACTGCTTTGTGTTCTGTGAATTCATCTCACAGAGTTACAGCTTTCCCCTCCAGAAGCCATTCACTAAGACTGTTCTTGTGGAATTTGCAAAGGGATATTTGGAAGCCCATAGAGGCCTATGGTGAAAAGAAAATATCCTCAGATGAAAACTGGAAAGAAACTTTCTGAGAAACTGCTTTGTGATGTGTGACTTCCACTCACTGAGTTACAGCTGTATTTCATGGAGCTGTTTGCTAGCCTTATTTCTGTGGAATCTGAGAACTGATATTTCGGATCCCTTTGAAGACTATAGGGCCAAAGAAAATATCCTCCGATCAAAATGAGAAAGAAGCTTTCTGAGAAACTTCTTTGTGATCTGTGAATTCATCTCACAGAGTTACAGCTTTCCCCTCAAGAAGCCTTTCGCTAAGACTGTTCTTGTGGAATTTGCAAAGTGATATTTGGAAGATCTTGGAGGGCTATGGTGAAAAGAAAATATCCTCAGATAAAATGGAAAGAAGCTTTCTGAGAAACTGCTTTGTGTTCTGTGAATTCATCTCACAGAGTTACAGCTTTCCCTCAAGAAGCCTTCGCTAAGACTGTTCTTGTGGAATTTGCAAAGGGATATTTGGAAGCCCATAGAGGCCTATGGTGAAAAAGAGAATATCCTCAGATGAAAACTGGAAAGAATCTTTCTGAGAAACTGCTTTGTGTTCTGTGAATTCATCTCTCAGAATTACACCTTTCCTCCAGAAAACGTTTGCTAAGACTGTTCTTGTGGAATTTGCAAAGTGATATTTGGAAGCCCTTGGAGGGCTATGGTGAAAAAGAAAATATCCTCAGATAAAAACTGGAAAGAAGCTTTCTGAGAAACTGCTTTGTGATGTGACTTCCACTCACTGAGTTACAGCTGTATTTCATGGAGCTGTTTGCTAGCCTTATTTCTGTGGAATCTGAGAACTGATATTTCGGATCCCTTTGAAGACTATAGGGCCAAAGAAAATATCCTCTGATAAAAATGAGAAAGAAGCTTTCTGAGAAACTTCTTTGTGATCTGTGAATTCATCTCACAGAGTTACAGCTTTCCCTCAAGAAGCCTTCGCTAAGACTGTTCTTGTGGAATTTGCAAAGTGATATTTGGAAGATCTTGGAGGGCTATGGTGAAAAGAAAATATCCTCAGATAAAACTGGAAAGAAGCTTTCTGAGAAACTGCTTTGTGTTCTGTGAATTCATCTCACAGAGTTAGCTTTTCCATCAAGAAGCCATTGGCTAAGATTGTGATTGTGGAATTTGCAAAGTGATAGTTGGAAGTGCATAGAGGACTATGCTGAAGAAGAAAATATCCTCAGATGAAGATTTTAAAGAAGCTTTCTGAGAAACTGCTTTGTGATGTGTGACTTCACTCACTGAGTTACAGCTGTATTTCATGGAGCTGTTTGCTAAGCCTTATTTCTGTGGAATCTGAGAACTGATATTTGGAAGCCCATGGAGGCTATGGTGAAAAAGAAAATATCCTCAGATGAAATGAGAAAGAAGCTTTCTGAGAAACTTCTTTGTGATGTGTGACTTCACTCACTGAGTTACAGCTTTCCTCAAGAAGCCTTTCGCTAAGACTGTTCTTGTGGAATTTGCAAAGTGATATTTGGAAGATCTTGGAGGGCTATGGTGAAAAGGGAAATATCCTCAGATAAAAACTGGAAAGAAGCTTTCTGAGAAACTGCTTTGTGTTCTGTGAATTCATCTCCCAGAGTTACAGCTTTCCCCTCCAGAAGCCATTCGCTAAGACTGTTCTTGTGGAATTTGCAAAGGGATATTTGGAAGCCCAAAGAGGCCTATGCTGAAAAAGAAAATATCCTCAGATGAAAACTGGAAAGAAGCTATCTGAGAAACTGCTTTGTGATGTGTGACTTCCACTCACTGAGTTACAGCTGTATTTCATGGAGCTGTTTGCTAGCCTTATTTCTGTGGAATCTGAGAACTGATATTTCGGATCCCTTTGAAAACTATAGGGCCAAAGGAAATATCCACTGATCAAAATGAGAAAGAACTTTCTGAGAAACTTCTTTGTGATCTGTGAATTCATCTCACAGAGTTACAGCTTTCCCCTCAAGAAGCCTTTCGCTAAGACTGTTCTTGTGGAATTTGCAAAGTGATATTTGGAAGCCCATGGAGGCTATGGTGAAAAGGGAAAACTCCTCATATAAAAACTGGAAAGATGCTTTCTGAGGTACTGCTTTGTGTTCTATGATTTCATTTCACAGAATTACAGCTTTCTCCTCCAGAAAACGTTTGCTAAGACTGTTCTTGTGGAATTTGCAAAGTGATATTTGGAAGCCCATAGAGGCCTATGGTGAAAAAGAAAATATCCTCAGATGAAAACTGGAAAGAAGCTTTCTGAGAAACTGCTTTGTGATGTGTGACTTCCACTCACTGAGTTACAGCTGTATTTCTGGAGCTGTTTGCTAGCCTTATTTCTGAGGAATCTGAGAACTGATATTTCGGATCCCTTTGAAGACTATAGGGCCAAAGGAAATATCCTCCGATCAAAATGAGAAAGAAGCTTTCTGAGAAACTTCTTTGTGATCTGTGAATTCATCTCACAGAGTTACAGCTTTCCCCTCAAGAAGCCTTTCGCTAAGACTGTTCTTGTGGCATTTGCAAAGTGATATTTGGAAGCCCATGGAGGGCTATGGTGAAAAGGGAACTATCCTCAGATAAACACTGGAAAGAAGCTTTCTGAGAAACTGCTTTGTGTTCTGTGAATTCATCTCACAGAGTTACAGCTTTCCCCGCCAGAATCCGTTTGCTGAGAGTGTTCTTGTGGAATTTGCAAAGGGATATTTGGAAGCCCATAGAGGCCTATGGTGAAAAAGGAAATATCCTCAGGTGAAAACTGGAAAGAAGCTTTCTGAGAAACTGATTTGTGATGTGTGACCTCCATCACTGAGTTACAGCTGTATTTCGTGGAGGTGTGTGCTAGCCTTATTTCTATGGAATCTGAGAACTGATATTTCTAATCCCTTTGAAGACTGTAGGGCGAAAGGAAATATCCTCTGATCAAAATTGGAAAGAAGCTTTCTGAGAAACTACTAGAATACGGTCCAAACATGTTTGAACCGATCTGATTCAGTTTGATCCGGTTTAGCCAGTCTGGTCCTGTTTGAGTCCGGTTTGAGCCGATCAAAACCGGTTTGTCCCAGTCTGGTCCGATTTTAGCCGGTCAAAACCGGTTTTAGCCGGTCTAGCAGTCTGGTCCGGATTGATCCGGTTTGAGCTGGTCTGGTCTGGTTTGATTCGTTTTGAGCCGGTATGGTCTGGTTTGATCCACTTTGAGTCCATCTGCTCCTCTTTGAGCCGGTTTGAGCCAGTCTGGTCTGGTTTGAGTCCGGTTAAGCTGGTCTAGTCCGGTTTGAGCCTGTCAAAATCGTTTTCAGCTGATCTGGTCCGGTTTGAGTCCCGTTTGAACCGGTCTGGTCCCGTTGGATCCAGTTGAGCCGGTCTGGTCTAGTTTTAGCCGGTAAAAACCAGTTTGAGACGGCCTGGTCCGGTTTGATCCGCTTTGAGCCGGTCGGTCTGGTTTGAGCCGGTCAAAACCGGTTTGAGCCGGTCTGGTGCGATTTGAGCCTTTCTGGTGCAATTTTAGCCGGTCAAAACCGGTTTCAGCCGGTCTGGTCTGTTTTGAGCTGGTCAAAACCGGTTTGAGCCGGGCTGGTCAGGTCTGGTCTGGTTTGAGGAAGTCAGAACCGGTTTGAACTGGTGTGGTCCGGTGAGTCCGTTTTGATACGGTCAACCCTGGTTAGTGCCGGTCTGGTCCGGTTTGAGTTCGGTTTGTGCCGGTCTGTTTTGGTTTGTACCGGTTTGAGCCGGTCTGGTCCTGTTTGAGCTGGTCAAAACCAGTTTGAGCTGGTCTGGTCCCGTTTTATCCGCTTTGAGCCGGTCTGGTCCGGTTTGAGCCCGTCAAAACAGGTTTGAGCTGGTCTGGTCCGGTTTCAGCCCCCCTGGTCCTGTTTGAGCCGGTCAAAACCGGTTTGAGCCGATTTGGTCTGGTTTTGCCTGTCAAAGCCGGTTTGAGCCGGTCTGGTCGGGTCTGGTCTGGTATGAGGTGGTCAAAACTGGTTTGAGCCGGTCTGGTCCGGTTTGAGTCCAGTTTGAGCCGGTCAACACCGGTTAGAGCCGGACTTTTGTGGTTTGAGCCGGTTAAAACCGGTTTGTGCTGGTCTGTTCCGATTTGAGCCGGTCAAAACCGGTTTTAGCCAGTCTAGCTGGTCTGACCCGGATTGATCTGCTTTGAGCCGGTCTGGTCTGCTTTGATGCGGTTTGAGTCCATGTGGTCCGGTTTGAGCCAGTTTGAGCCTGTCTGGTCTGGTTTGAGTCCGATTTGAGCCAGTTTAAACCGGTTTGAGCTGGTTTGAGCCGGTCTGGTCCGATCCAGTTGGAGTCCGCTTTGAGCTGTTTTGAGCTGGTCTGGTCGAGTTTGAGTCCGGTTTGAGCTGGTCAAAACCGGATTGAGCTGGTTTGAGCCGGTCTGGTCTGGTTTGAGCCGCTCAAAACTGGTTTGAGTCGGACTGGTCCGGTTTGAGTCCAGTGTGATCCGGTCTCGTCCGTATTTACCCGGTCAAAACCGTTTCCAGCCGGTCTGGTCCGGTCTGGTTCGGATTGATCCGGAGTGAGCCGGTCTGGTCCGGTTTGATCTGGTTTGAGTCCGTGTGGTCCAGTTTGAGCCAGTTTGAGCTGGTTTGGTCGGGCTTTGATCCGGTTTGAGCCGGTCAAAACCACTTTGAGTCCGGTTTGAGCCAGTCAAAACCGGCTTTAGCCGGTCTAGGCTGTGTGGTCCGGATTGATCCGGTTTGAGCCGGTATGCTCTGGTTTGAGTCCGGTTTGAGCCGCTCAAAACTGGTTTGAGCCCGTCTGGTCCGGTTTGATATGGTTTCAGACGGTCTGGTCCGGTTTGATCCAGTTTGAGCTGGTCAATACTGGTTTGGATCCAGTTTGAGCCGGTCAAAACTGGTTTTAGCCGGTCTAGCCGGTCTGGTCCGGATTGATCGGTTTAAGCTGGTCTGGTCCGGTGTGATCCGGTTTGAGTCCGTGTTTTCCGGTTTGAGCCGGTTTGAGCCGGTCTGGTCCGGTTTGAGACTGGTTTGAGCTGGTTTGAGCCGGTCTAGTCCGTTACGGTTTGAGTCTGGTTTGAGCTGGTTTGAGCCGGTCTGGTCCAGTTTGAGACTGTTTGAGCCGGTCTGGTACGGTTTGATCCGATTTGGGCCGTTCTGGCCCGCTTTGAGCCAGTGAAAATCTGTTTGAGCTGGTCTGGTCCGGTTTCAGCCGGTCAAAAGCGGTTAGAGCAGGGCTGGTCCAGTTTGAGTCCGGTTTGAGCCGTTCAAAACGGGTTTGAGCCTGTCTGGACTGGTTTGATCTGGTTTGAGACGGTCAAAACCGGTTTGAGTCTGGTTTGAGCCGGTTATATCCAGTTTGAGCCGGTCTAGAAGGTCTGGTTCGGATTGATCCGGTTTGATCCGTTCTGGTCCGGTTTGATCCGGTTTGAGACGGTCTCGTCTGGTACGGTTTGAGCCAGTCCAAACTAGTTTGAGCCAGTGTGCTCTGGTTTGAGCCGGTCAAAATCAGTTTGAGCCGGTCTGGTCTGTATTCAGCCGGTCATAACCGGTTTGAGCTGGTCAAAACCGGTTTGAACCATTGTGGTACGGTTTGAGCGGGTCTGGTCTGGTTTGAGCCGGTCAAAACCGGTTTGAACCAGTGTAGCCGCTCTGTTCCGGATTGATCCGGTTTGAGATGGTCTGGTCCAGTTTGATCCGGTCTGAGCCAGTCTGGTCCAGTTTGATTCGATTTGAGCCGGTCAAAACCAGTTTGAGCCAGTCTGGTCCGGTTTGAGCCGGTCTGGACCGGTTTCATCCGATTTGGGTTGGTCTGCTCCGGTCTGAGCCAGCAAAATCCGGTTTGAGCTGGTCTGGTCCGGTTTGAGTCTGGTTTCAGCCATTGAAAACCGGTCTGAGCCGGTCTGGTCCAGTTTGATCTGGTCAAAACACGTTTGAGTCAATTTTGAGCCAGTCAAACCGGTTGGAGCCAGTCTGGTCTGGTTTGAGCCGGTGAAAATCGGTTTGAGCCAGTCTGGTCCCGTTGGAGTCCGGTTTGAGCCAGTTAAAACTGGTTTGAGCCGGTCTGGTAAGGTTTGAGCTGGTCAAAACCAGTTTGAGTCAGTCCGGTCTGGTTTGAGCCCGTCAAAACCGGTTTGAGCCAGTCTGGTCCTGTTTGAGCTGGTTAGAGCCGATCTGGCCAGGTTTGAGTCGGTGAAAAACGGTTTGAGCCTGTCTTGTCCGGTTTGAGTCGGTCTGGTCCTATTGGAGCCTGTCAAAACAGGTTAGAGCCGTTCTAGTCCGGTTTGAGTCCTGTTTTATTCGGTCAAAACCAGTTTGTGCCGGTCTGGTCCGGTTTGAGTCCAGTTTGATCCAGTCAAACCGGTTGGAGCCGGTCTGGTCCCGTTGGAATTCGGTGTGAGCCGGTTAAAACCAGTTTGAGCCAGTCTGGTACGGTTTGAGCTGGTCAAAACCGGTTTGAGTCGGTCCAGTCCGCTGTGAGCCGGTCAAAACCGTTTTGAGACGGTCTGGTCCAGTTTGAGCTGGTTTGAGCCGGTCTGGTCAGGTTTGATCCGATTTGAGCCGATCTGGCCTGGTTTGAGCCGGTGAGAAACGGTTTGAGCCGATCTGGTCTGATTTGACCAGTCTGGTCCGGTTGGAGCCGGTCAAAACCGGTTAGAGCCGGTCTAGTCCGGTTTGAGTCATGTTTGATCAGATCAAAACCGGTTTGTGCTGGTATGGTCCGGTTTGAGTCCGTTTTGAGCTGTTCAAAACCGGTTTGTGCCGTTCTGGTCCATTTTGATCCGGTTAAAACCCTTTTGAGTCAGGTTTGACCCGGTAAAAACCGGTTTGAGCCTGTCTGATCTGTATTGAGCTGGTCATAACCGGTTTGAGCCGGTCTGATCTGGTTTGAGTCCGGTTTGAGCCAGTCAAAACCGGTATGAGACGTTGTGGTATGGTTTGAGCGAGTCTGGTCTGGTTCGAGCCAGTCAAAACCGGTTTGAGCCGGTCTGGTCTGGTTTGATCCGGTTGGAGCCAGTCTGGTCCAGTTCGATCCGGTTTGAACCAGTCAAAACAGGTTTGAGTCCGGTTTGTGCTGGTCAAAACCGGTTTGAGCCGGTCTAGCCGCTCTGGTCCAGATTGATCCGGTTTGAGCCAGTCTGGTACGGTTTGATCCGGTCTCAGCCGGTCTGGTCTGGTTTGATTCGATTTGAGCTGGTCAAAACCGGTTTGAACCCGTCTGATCTGATTTGAAGCGTTCTGGACCATTTTCATCCGGTTTGAGTTGGTCTGGTCTGGTTTGAGCCGGCAAAAACCGGTTTGAGCCGTTGTGGTCTGGTTTGAGTCTGGTTTCACCCGGTGAAAACCGGTCTGAGCCGGTGTGGTCCAGATTGAGTTGGTTTGAGCCAGTCTGGTCCGGTTTGATCCGGTCAAAACCCGGATTACACCGGATCAAACCGGATAGACTGGATCCAACCAGCTCAATCCGGACCAGACTGAATCAAACCATATGAAACCGGTTTTGACCAGCTCAAACCGGACTCAAACCCGACCAGACCGTCTCAAACCTGTTTTGACCATATTAGACTGTCCCAAACCGGTTTGGACCGGGTCAAACCAAACCAGACAGGCTCAAACCGGTTTTGACCGGCTCAAACCGGACCAGACTGGCTCAAACCGGACCAGACTGGCTCAAACCGGTTTTGACCGGCTCAAACCGGACCAGACTGGCTCAAACCGGACCAGACTGGCTCAAACCGGTTTTGACCGGCTCAAACCGGTTTTGACCGGCTCAAACCGGACCAGACTGGCTCAAACCGGTTTTGACCGGCTCAAACCGGACCAGACTGGCTCAAACCGGACCAGACTGGCTCAAACCGGTTTTGACCGGCTCAAACCGGACCAGACTGGCTCAAACCGGACCAGACTGGCTCAAACCGGACCAGACTGGCTCAAACCGGACCAGACTGGCTCAAACCGGACCAGACTGGCTCAAACCGGACCAGACTGGCTCAAACCGGACCAGACTGGCTCAAACCGGTTTTGACCGGCTCAAACCGGACCAGACTGGCTCAAACCGGACCAGACTGGCTCAAACCGGACCAGACTGGCTCAAACCGGACCAGACTGGCTCAAACCGGTTTTGACCGGCTCAAACCGGACCAGACTGGCTCAAACCGGACCAGACTGGCTCAAACCGGTTTTGACCGGCTCAAACCGGACCAGACTGGCTCAAACCGGTTTTGACCGGCTCAAACCGGACCAGACTGGCTCAAACCGGTTTTGACCGGCTCAAACCGGACCAGACTGGCTCAAACCGGACCAGACTGGCTCAAACCGGACCAGACTGGCTCAAACCGGACCAGACTGGCTCAAACCGGTTTTGACCGGCTCAAACCGGTTTTGACCGGCTCAAACCGGACCAGACTGGCTCAAACCGGTTTTGACCGGCTCAAACCGGACCAGACTGGCTCAAACCGGACCAGACTGGCTCAAACCGGTTTTGACCGGCTCAAACCGGACCAGACTGGCTCAAACCGGTTTTGACCGGCTCAAACCGGACCAGACTGGCTCAAACCGGACCAGACTGGCTCAAACCGGACCAGACTGGCTCAAACCGGACCAGACTGGCTCAAACCGGACCAGACTGGCTCAAACCGGTTTTGACCGGCTCAAACCGGACCAGACTGGCTCAAACCGGACCAGACTGGCTCAAACCGGACCAGACTGGCTCAAACCGGACCAGACTGGCTCAAACCGGTTTTGACCGGCTCAAACCGGACCAGACTGGCTCAAACCGGACCAGACTGGCTCAAACCGGTTTTGACCGGCTCAAACCGGACCAGACTGGCTCAAACCGGTTTTGACCGGCTCAAACCGGACCAGACTGGCTCAAACCGGTTTTGACCGGCTCAAACCGGACCAGACTGGCTCAAACCGGACCAGACTGGCTCAAACCGGACCAGACTGGCTCAAACCGGTTTTGACCGGCTCAAACCGGACCAGACTGGCTCAAACCGGTTTTGACCGGCTCAAACCGGACCAGACTGGCTCAAACCGGTTTTGACCGGCTCAAACCGGACCAGACTGGCTCAAACCGGACCAGACTGGCTCAAACCGGACCAGACTGGCTCAAACCGGTTTTGACCGGCTCAAACCGGACCAGACTGGCTCAAACCGGACCAGACTGGCTCAAACCGGACCAGACTGGCTCAAACCGGTTTTGACCGGCTCAAACCGGACCAGACTGGCTCAAACCGGACCAGACTGGCTCAAACCGGACCAGACTGGCTCAAACCGGACCAGACTGGCTCAAACCGGACCAGACTGGCTCAAACCGGACCAGACTGGCTCAAACCGGACCAGACTGGCTCAAACCGGTTTTGACCGGCTCAAACCGGACCAGACTGGCTCAAACCGGACCAGACTGGCTCAAACCGGACCAGACTGGCTCAAACCGGACCAGACCAGCTCAAACCGGTTTTGACCGGCTCAAACCGGACCAGACTGGCTCAAACCGGACCAGACTGGCTCAAACCGGACCAGACTGGCTCAAACCGGACCAGACCAGCTCAAACCGGTTTTGACCGGCTCAAACCGGACCAGACTGGCTCAAACCGGACCAGACTGGCTCAAACCGGACCAGACTGGCTCAAACCGGACCAGACTGGCTCAAACCGGTTTTGACCGGCTCAAACCGGACCAGACTGGCTCAAACCGGACCAGACTGGCTCAAACCGGTTTTGACCGGCTCAAACCGGACCAGACTGGCTCAAACCGGACCAGACTGGCTCAAACCGGACCAGACTGGCTCAAACCGGACCAGACTGGCTCAAACCGGACCAGACTGGCTCAAACCGGACCAGACTGGCTCAAACCGGACCAGACTGGCTCAAACCGGTTTTGACCGGCTCAAACCGGACCAGACTGGCTCAAACCGGACCAGACTGGCTCAAACCGGACCAGACTGGCTCAAACCGGACCAGACTGGCTCAAACCGGACCAGACTGGCTCAAACCGGACCAGACTGGCTCAAACCGGTTTTGACCGGCTCAAACCGGACCAGACTGGCTCAAACCGGACCAGACTGGCTCAAACCGGTTTTGACCGGCTCAAACCGGACCAGACTGGCTCAAACCGGACCAGACTGGCTCAAACCGGACCAGACTGGCTCAAACCGGTTTTGACCGGCTCAAACCGGACCAGACTGGCTCAAACCGGACCAGACTGGCTCAAACCGGACCAGACTGGCTCAAACCGGACCAGACTGGCTCAAACCGGACCAGACTGGCTCAAACCGGACCAGACTGGCTCAAA
Organism: Erythrocebus patas; assembly: GCA_023783455.1. Lineage (NCBI taxonomy): Eukaryota > Metazoa > Chordata > Mammalia > Primates > Cercopithecidae > Erythrocebus > Erythrocebus patas. The sequence continues at coordinate 140,828 of JAKFHT010004401.1, read as the reverse complement.
CCGGACCAGACTGGCTCAAACCGGTTTTGACCGGCTCAAACCGGACCAGACTGGCTCAAACCGGACCAGACTGGCTCAAACCGGACCAGACTGGCTCAAACCGGACCAGACTGGCTCAAACCGGACCAGACTGGCTCAAACCGGACCAGACTGGCTCAAACCGGACCAGACTGGCTCAAACCGGACCAGACTGGCTCAAACCGGACCAGACTGGCTCAAACCGGACCAGACTGGCTCAAACCGGACCAGACTGGCTCAAACCGGACCAGACTGGCTCAAACCGGACCAGACTGGCTCAAACCGGACCAGACTGGCTCAAACCGGACCAGACTGGCTCAAACCGGACCAGACTGGCTCAAACCGGACCAGACTGGCTCAAACCGGACCAGACTGGCTCAAACCGGACCAGACTGGCTCAAACCGGACCAGACTGGCTCAAACCGGACCAGACTGGCTCAAACCGGACCAGACTGGCTCAAACCGGACCAGACTGGCTCAAACCGGACCAGACTGGCTCAAACCGGACCAGACTGGCTCAAACCGGACCAGACTGGCTCAAACCGGACCAGACTGGCTCAAACCGGACCAGACTGGCTCAAACCGGACCAGACTGGCTCAAACCGGACCAGACTGGCTCAAACCGGACCAGACTGGCTCAAACCGGACCAGACTGGCTCAAACCGGACCAGACCAGCTCAAACCGGACCAGACCGGCTCAAACCGGACCAGACTGGCTCAAACCGGACCAGACTGGCTCAAACCGGACCAGACTGGCTCAAACCGGACCAGACTGGCTCAAACCGGACCAGACTGGCTCAAACCGGACCAGACTGGCTCAAACCGGACCAGACTGGCTCAAACCGGACCAGACTGGCTCAAACCGGACCAGACTGGCTCAAACCGGACCAGACTGGCTCAAACCGGACCAGACTGGCTCAAACCGGACCAGACTGGCTCAAACCGGACCAGACTGGCTCAAACCGGACCAGACTGGCTCAAACCGGACCAGACTGGCTCAAACCGGACCAGACTGGCTCAAACCGGACCAGACTGGCTCAAACCGGACCAGACTGGCTCAAACCGGACCAGACTGGCTCAAACCGGACCAGACTGGCTCAAACCGGACCAGACTGGCTCAAACCGGACCAGACTGGCTCAAACCGGACCAGACTGGCTCAAACCGGACCAGACTGGCTCAAACCGGACCAGACTGGCTCAAACCGGACCAGACTGGCTCAAACCGGACCAGACTGGCTCAAACCGGACCAGACTGGCTCAAACCGGACCAGACTGGCTCAAACCGGACCAGACTGGCTCAAACCGGACCAGACTGGCTCAAACCGGACCAGACTGGCTCAAACCGGACCAGACTGGCTCAAACCGGACCAGACTGGCTCAAACCGGACCAGACTGGCTCAAACCGGACCAGACTGGCTCAAACCGGACCAGACTGGCTCAAACCGGACCAGACTGGCTCAAACCGGACCAGACTGGCTCAAACCGGACCAGACTGGCTCAAACCGGACCAGACTGGCTCAAACCGGACCAGACTGGCTCAAACCGGACCAGACCAGCTCAAACCGGACCAGACTGGCTCAAACCGGACCAGACTGGCTCAAACCGGACCAGACTGGCTCAAACCGGACCAGACTGGCTCAAACCGGACCAGACTGGCTCAAACCGGACCAGACTGGCTCAAACCGGACCAGACTGGCTCAAACCGGACCAGACTGGCTCAAACCGGACCAGACTGGCTCAAACCGGACCAGACTGGCTCAAACCGGACCAGACTGGCTCAAACCGGACCAGACTGGCTCAAACCGGACCAGACTGGCTCAAACCGGACCAGACTGGCTCAAACCGGACCAGACTGGCTCAAACCGGACCAGACTGGCTCAAACCGGACCAGACTGGCTCAAACCGGACCAGACTGGCTCAAACCGGACCAGACTGGCTCAAACCGGACCAGACTGGCTCAAACCGGACCAGACTGGCTCAAACCGGACCAGACTTTCTCAAGAAGCCTTCGCTAAGACTGTTCTGTGGAATCTGAGAACTGATATTTGGAAGCCCATAGAGGCTATGGTGAAAAGGAAATATCCTCAGATAAAACTGAAAGAAGCTTGAGAAACTTCTTTGTGATCTGTGAATTCATCTCAGAGTTACAGCTTTCTCAAGAAGCTTTCGCTAAGACTGTTCTGTGGAATCTGAGAACTGATATTTCGGATCCCTTTGAAGACTATGGTGAAAAGGAAATATCCTCAGATAAAACTGAAAGAAGCTTTCTGAGAAACTGCTTTGTGTCTGTGAATTCATCTCAGAGTTACAGCTTTCCTCAGAAGCTGTTTGCTAAGACTGTTCTGTGGAATCTGAGAACTGATATTTGGAAGCCCATGAGGCTATGGTGAAAAGAAATATCCTCAGATAAAACTGGAAAGAAGCTTGAGAAACTGCTTTGTGATGTGTGACTTCCACTCACTGAGTTACAGCTTTCCTCCAGAAGCCGTTCGCTAAGACTGTTCTGTGGAATTTGCAAACTGATATTTGGATCCTTTGAAGACTATAGGGCCAAAGGAAATATCCTCAGATAAAACTGAAAGAAGCTTGAGAAACTGCTTTGTGATCTGTGAATTCATCTCACAGTTACAGCTTTCCTCAGAAGCCTTTCGCTAAGACTGTTCTGTGGAATTTGCAAACTGATATTTGGAAGCCCATAGGCTATGGTGAAAAGGAAATATCCTCAGATGAAAACTGAAAGAAGCTTTCTGAGAAACTTTTGTGATCTGTGAATTCATCTCACTGAGTTACAGCTTTCCTCCAGAAGCCGTTCGCTAAGACTGTTCTGTGGAATTTGCAAACTGATATTTGGATCCTTTGAAGACTATAGGGCCAAAGGAAATATCCTCAGATAAAACTGGAAAGAAGCTTTCTGAGAAACTTTTGTGATCTGTGAATTCATCTCACAGTTACAGCTTTCCTCAGAAGCTGTTTGCTAAGACTGTTCTGTGGAATCTGAGAACTGATATTTCGGATCCCTTTGAAGACTATGGTGAAAAGAAATATCCTCAGATAAAACTGAAAGAAGCTTTCTGAGAAACTGCTTTGTGATGTGTGACTTCCACTCACTGAGTTACAGCTTTCCTCAGAAGCCTTTCGCTAAGACTGTTCTGTGGAATCTGAGAACTGATATTTCGGATCCCTTTGAAGACTATAGGGCCAAAGGAAATATCCTCCGATCAAAATGAGAAAGAAGCTTGAGAAACTGCTTTGTGATGTGTGACTTCCACTCACTGAGTTACAGCTTTCTCAAGAAGCCTTTTGCTAAGACTGTTCTGTGGAATTTGCAAACTGATATTTGGAAGCCCTTTGAAGACTATGGTGAAAAGGAAATATCCTCAGATAAAACTGAAAGAAGCTTTCTGAGAAACTGCTTTGTGATCTGTGAATTCATCTCAGAGTTACAGCTTTCCTCCAGAAGCCGTTCGCTAAGACTGTTCTGTGGAATTTGCAAACTGATATTTGGATCCTTTGAAGACTATAGGGCCAAAGGAAATATCCTCAGATAAAACTGGAAAGAAGCTTGAGAAACTGCTTTGTGTTCTGTGAATTCATCTCAGAGTTACAGCTTTCCTCCAGAAGCCTTTCGCTAAGACTGTTCTTGTGGAATCTGCAAACTGATATTTGGAAGCCCATAGGCTATGGTGAAAAGAAATATCCTCAGATAAAACTGGAAAGAAGCTTGAGAAACTTCTTTGTGATCTGTGAATTCATCTCAGAGTTACAGCTTTCCTCCAGAAGCTGTTCGCTAAGACTGTTCTGTGGAATTTGAAACTGATATTTGGAAGCCCATAGAGGCCTATGGTGAAAAGGAAATATCCTCAGATAAAACTGAAAGAAGCTTGAGAAACTGCTTTGTGTCTGTGAATTCATCTCACTGAGTTACAGCTGTATTTCGTGGAGCTGTTTGCTAGCCTTATTTCTGTGGAATCTGAGAACTGATATTTCGGATCCCTTTGAAGACTATAGGGCCAAAGGAAATATCCTCCGATCAAAATGAGAAAGAAGCTTTCTGAGAAACTGCTTTGTGATTCTGTGAATTCATCTCACAGAGTTACAGCTTTCCTCAAGAAGCCTTTCGCTAAGACTGTTCTTGTGGAATTTGCAAAGTGATATTTGGAAGCCCATAGGCTATGGTGAAAAGGAAATATCCTCAGATAAAACTGAGAAAGAAGCTTTCTGAGAAACTGCTTTGTGTTCTGTGAATTCATCTCACAGAGTTACAGCTTTCTCAAGAAGCTTTCGCTAAGACTGTTCTTGTGGAATTTGCAAAGGATATTTGGAAGCCCATAGGGCTATGGTGAAAAGAAATATCCTCAGATGAAAACTGGAAAGAAGCTTTCTGAGAAACTGCTTTGTGATGTGTGACTTCACTCACTGAGTTACAGCTGTATTTCGTGGAGCTGTTTGCTAAGACTTATTTCTGTGGAATCTGAGAACTGATATTTGGATCCCTTTGAAGACTATGGTGAAAAGGAAATATCCTCAGATGAAAATGAGAAAGAAGCTTGAGAAACTTCTTTGTGATCTGTGAATTCATCTCACAGAGTTACAGCTTTCCTCAAGAAGCCTTTGCTAAGACTGTTCTTGTGGAATTTGCAAAGTGATATTTGGAAGCCCATGGAGGCTATGGTGAAAAGGAAATATCCTCAGATAAAACTGGAAAGAAGCTTTCTGAGAAACTGCTTTGTGTTCTGTGAATTCATCTCACAGAGTTACAGCTTTCCTCAGAAGCCTTTCGCTAAGACTGTTCTTGTGGAATTTGCAAAGGATATTTGGAAGCCCATAGAGGCCTATGGTGAAAAGGAAATATCCTCAGATGAAAACTGGAAAGAAGCTTTCTGAGAAACTGCTTTGTGATGTGTGAATTCATCTCACTGAGTTACAGCTTTCTCAAGAAGCTTTCGCTAAGACTGTTCTTGTGGAATCTGAGAACTGATATTTGGAAGCCCTTTGAAGACTATGGTGAAAAGAAAATATCCTCAGATAAAATGAGAAAGAAGCTTGAGAAACTGCTTTGTGATCTGTGAATTCATCTCAGAGTTACAGCTTTCTCAAGAAGCTTTCGCTAAGACTGTTCTTGTGGAATTTGAAACTGATATTTGGAAGCCCAGAGGCTATGGTGAAAAGGAAATATCCTCCGATCAAAATGAGAAAGAAGCTTGAGAAACTGCTTTGTGTCTGTGAATTCATCTCACAGAGTTACAGCTTTCCCTCAAGAAGCCTTTGCTAAGACTGTTCTTGTGGAATTTGCAAAGTGATATTTGGAAGCCCTTTGAAGACTATAGGTGAAAAAGGAAATATCCTCAGATAAAACTGAAAGAAGCTTGAGAAACTGCTTTGTGATCTGTGAATTCATCTCACAGAGTTACAGCTTTCCTCAAGAAGCCTTTCGCTAAGACTGTTCTTGTGGAATTTGCAAAGGATATTTGGAAGCCCATGGAGGCTATGGTGAAAAGAAATATCCTCAGATGAAAACTGGAAAGAAGCTTTCTGAGAAACTGCTTTGTGTTCTGTGAATTCATCTCACTGAGTTACAGCTTTCCTCCAGAAGCTGTTTGCTAAGACTGTTCTGTGGAATTTGAAACTGATATTTGGAAGCCCATAGAGGCTATGGTGAAAAAGGAAATATCCTCAGATGAAAACTGGAAAGAAGCTTTCTGAGAAACTGCTTTGTGATGTGTGAATTCATCTCACAGAGTTACAGCTTTCCTCAGAAGCTGTTTGCTAAGCCTTATTTCTGTGGAATTTGCAAAGATATTTGGAAGCCCATGGAGGGCTATGGTGAAAAGAAATATCCTCAGATGAAAACTGGAAAGAAGCTTTCTGAGAAACTTTTGTGATCTGTGAATTCATCTCACAGAGTTACAGCTTCCTCAAGAAGCTGTTTGCTAAGACTGTTCTTGTGGAATTTGCAAAGTGATATTTGGAAGCCCATAGGGCTATGGTGAAAAGAAATATCCTCAGATGAAAACTGGAAAGAAGCTTTCTGAGAAACTGCTTTGTGTTCTGTGAATTCATCTCACAGAGTTACAGCTTTCCTCCAGAAGCTGTTTGCTAAGACTGTTCTTGTGGAATTTGCAAAGGATATTTGGAAGCCCATAGAGGCTATGGTGAAAAGAAATATCCTCAGATGAAAACTGGAAAGAAGCTTTCTGAGAAACTGCTTTGTGATCTGTGAATTCACTCACTGAGTTACAGCTGTATTTCGTGGAGCTGTTTGCTAGCCTTATTTCTGTGGAATTTGCAAACTGATATTTGGAAGCCCATGGAGGCTATGGTGAAAAGGAAATATCCTCAGATAAAACTGGAAAGAAGCTTTCTGAGAAACTGCTTTGTGATCTGTGAATTCATCTCACAGAGTTACAGCTTTCTCAAGAAGCCTTTCGCTAAGACTGTTCTTGTGGAATTTGCAAAGGATATTTGGAAGCCCATAGGGCTATGGTGAAAAGAAATATCCTCAGATGAAAACTGGAAAGAAGCTTTCTGAGAAACTGCTTTGTGTTCTGTGAATTCATCTCACAGAGTTACAGCTTTCCTCAAGAAGCTGTTCGCTAAGACTGTTCTTGTGGAATTTGCAAAGTGATATTTGGAAGCCCATGGAGGCCTATGGTGAAAAGGAAATATCCTCAGATAAAACTGGAAAGAAGCTTTCTGAGAAACTGCTTTGTGATTCTGTGAATTCATCTCACAGAGTTACAGCTGTATTTCGTGGAGCTGTTTGCTAAGACTTATTTCTGTGGAATTTGCAAACTGATATTTGGAAGCCCATAGGCTATGGTGAAAAGAAATATCCTCAGATGAAAACTGGAAAGAAGCTTTCTGAGAAACTGCTTTGTGATCTGTGAATTCATCTCACAGAGTTACAGCTTTCCTCAGAAGCTGTTTGCTAAGACTGTTCTGTGGAATTTGCAAAGTGATATTTGGAAGCCCATGGAGGCTATGGTGAAAAGGAAATATCCTCAGATAAAACTGAGAAAGAAGCTTTCTGAGAAACTGCTTTGTGATTCTGTGAATTCATCTCACAGAGTTACAGCTTTCCCTCAAGAAGCCTTTCGCTAAGACTGTTCTTGTGGAATTTGCAAAGGATATTTGGAAGCCCATAGAGGCTATGGTGAAAAGGAAATATCCTCAGATGAAAACTGGAAAGAAGCTTTCTGAGAAACTGCTTTGTGATGTGTGACTTCATCTCACTGAGTTACAGCTGTATTTCGTGGAGCTGTTTGCTAAGACTGTTCTTGTGGAATCTGAAACTGATATTTGGATCCTTTGAAGACTATGGTGAAAAGGAAATATCCTCAGATGAAAACTGGAAAGAAGCTTTCTGAGAAACTGCTTTGTGATCTGTGAATTCATCTCACAGAGTTACAGCTTTCCTCAAGAAGCCTTTCGCTAAGACTGTTCTTGTGGAATTTGCAAAGGATATTTGGAAGCCCATGGAGGGCTATGGTGAAAAGGAAATATCCTCAGATGAAAACTGAAAGAAGCTTGAGAAACTGCTTTGTGATCTGTGAATTCATCTCACAGAGTTACAGCTTTCCTCCAGAAGCCTTTCGCTAAGACTGTTCTTGTGGAATTTGCAAAGTGATATTTGGAAGCCCATGAGACTATGGTGAAAAGAAATATCCTCAGATAAAACTGGAAAGAAGCTTTCTGAGAAACTGCTTTGTGTTCTGTGAATTCATCTCACAGAGTTACAGCTTTCTCCAGAAGCTGTTTGCTAAGACTGTTCTTGTGGAATTTGCAAAGGATATTTGGAAGCCCATAGAGGCTATGGTGAAAAGGAAATATCCTCAGATGAAAACTGAGAAAGAAGCTTGAGAAACTGCTTTGTGATCTGTGAATTCATCTCACTGAGTTACAGCTGTATTTCCTGGAGCTGTTTGCTAAGACTTATTTCTGTGGAATCTGAGAACTGATATTTGGATCCCTTTGAAGACTATGGTGAAAAGGAAATATCCTCAGATAAAACTGAAAGAAGCTTTCTGAGAAACTGCTTTGTGATCTGTGAATTCATCTCACAGAGTTACAGCTTTCCTCAAGAAGCTGTTCGCTAAGACTGTTCTTGTGGAATTTGCAAAGTGATATTTGGAAGCCCATGGAGGCTATGGTGAAAAGGAAATATCCTCAGATAAAACTGGAAAGAAGCTTTCTGAGAAACTGCTTTGTGTTCTGTGAATTCATCTCACAGAGTTACAGCTTTCCTCCAGAAGCCTTCGCTAAGACTGTTCTTGTGGAATTTGCAAAGGATATTTGGAAGCCCATAGAGGCCTATGGTGAAAAGAAATATCCTCAGATGAAAACTGGAAAGAAGCTTTCTGAGAAACTGCTTTGTGATGTGTGACTTCACTCACTGAGTTACAGCTGTATTTCGTGGAGCTGTTTGCTAAGCCTTATTTCTGTGGAATCTGAGAACTGATATTTGGATCCCTTTGAAGACTATAGGTGAAAAGGAAATATCCTCAGATGAAAACTGAGAAAGAAGCTTTCTGAGAAACTTTTGTGATCTGTGAATTCATCTCACAGAGTTACAGCTTTCCTCAAGAAGCTTTCGCTAAGACTGTTCTTGTGGAATTTGCAAAGTGATATTTGGAAGCCCATGGAGGCTATGGTGAAAAGGAAATATCCTCAGATAAAACTGAAAGAAGCTTGAGAAACTGCTTTGTGATGTGAATTCATCTCACTGAGTTACAGCTTTCTCAAGAAGCCTTTGCTAAGACTGTTCTGTGGAATTTGCAAAGATATTTGGAAGCCCAGAGGCTATGGTGAAAAGAAAATATCCTCAGATAAAACTGAAAGAAGCTTTCTGAGAAACTGCTTTGTGATGTGTGAATTCATCTCACAGAGTTACAGCTTTCTCAAGAAGCCTTCGCTAAGACTGTTCTGTGGAATTTGCAAAGGATATTTGGATCCTTTGAAGACTATGGTGAAAAAGGAAATATCCTCAGATAAAACTGAGAAAGAAGCTTTCTGAGAAACTGCTTTGTGATTCTGTGAATTCATCTCAGAGTTACAGCTGTATTTCGTGGAGCTGTTTGCTAAGACTGTTCTGTGGAATCTGAAACTGATATTTGGAAGCCCATAGAGGCCTATGGTGAAAAGAAATATCCTCAGATGAAAACTGGAAAGAAGCTTTCTGAGAAACTGCTTTGTGATCTGTGAATTCATCTCACAGAGTTACAGCTTTCTCAAGAAGCTTTTGCTAAGACTGTTCTTGTGGAATTTGCAAAGTGATATTTGGAAGCCCATAGGGCTATGGTGAAAAGGAAATATCCTCAGATAAAACTGGAAAGAAGCTTCTGAGAAACTGCTTTGTGTTCTGTGAATTCATCTCACAGAGTTACAGCTTTCCTCCAGAAGCCGTTCGCTAAGACTGTTCTTGTGGAATTTGCAAAGTGATATTTGGAAGCCCATGGAGGCTATGGTGAAAAGAAAATATCCTCAGATGAAAATGGAAAGAAGCTTTCTGAGAAACTTTTGTGATCTGTGAATTCATCTCAGAGTTACAGCTTTCTCAAGAAGCCTTTGCTAAGACTGTTCTGTGGAATTTGAAAGTGATATTTGGAAGCCCAGAGGCTATGGTGAAAAGAAAATATCCTCAGATAAAACTGAAAGAAGCTTGAGAAACTGCTTTGTGATGTGTGACTTCCACTCACTGAGTTACAGCTTTCCTCAAGAAGCCTTTGCTAAGACTGTTCTTGTGGAATTTGCAAAGGATATTTGGAAGCCCATAGGGCTATGGTGAAAAGAAATATCCTCAGATGAAAACTGAGAAAGAAGCTTGAGAAACTGCTTTGTGATCTGTGAATTCATCTCACTGAGTTACAGCTGTATTTCGTGGAGCTGTTTGCTAAGCCTTATTTCTGTGGAATCTGAGAACTGATATTTGGAAGCCCATAGGCTATGGTGAAAAGGAAATATCCTCAGATGAAAATGAGAAAGAAGCTTTCTGAGAAACTGCTTTGTGATCTGTGAATTCATCTCACAGAGTTACAGCTTTCCTCAAGAAGCTGTTTGCTAAGACTGTTCTGTGGAATTTGCAAAGTGATATTTGGAAGCCCATGGAGACTATGGTGAAAAGGAAATATCCTCAGATAAAACTGAAAGAAGCTTTCTGAGAAACTGCTTTGTGTTCTGTGAATTCATCTCACAGAGTTACAGCTTTCCCTCAAGAAGCCTTTGCTAAGACTGTTCTTGTGGAATTTGCAAAGGATATTTGGATCCCTTTGAAGACTATAGGTGAAAAAGGAAATATCCTCAGATGAAAACTGGAAAGAAGCTTTCTGAGAAACTGCTTTGTGTTCTGTGAATTCATCTCACAGAGTTACAGCTTTCCCTCAAGAAGCCTTTGCTAAGACTGTTCTTGTGGAATTTGCAAAGGATATTTGGATCCCTTTGAAGACTATAGGTGAAAAGGAAATATCCTCAGATGAAAACTGGAAAGAAGCTTTCTGAGAAACTGCTTGTGATCTGTGAATTCATCTCACTGAGTTACAGCTTTCCCTCAAGAAGCCTTTGCTAAGACTGTTCTGTGGAATTTGCAAAGTGATATTTGGATCCCTTTGAAGACTATGGTGAAAAGGAAATATCCTCAGATGAAAATGAGAAAGAAGCTTGAGAAACTGCTTTGTGTTCTGTGAATTCATCTCACAGAGTTACAGCTTTCCTCCAGAAGCCTTTCGCTAAGACTGTTCTTGTGGAATTTGCAAAGTGATATTTGGAAGCCCATGAGGCCTATGGTGAAAAGGAAATATCCTCAGATAAAACTGGAAAGAAGCTTTCTGAGAAACTGCTTTGTGTTCTGTGAATTCATCTCACAGAGTTACAGCTTTCCTCCAGAAGCTGTTTGCTAAGACTTATTTCTGTGGAATTTGAGAACTGATATTTGGAAGCCCATAGAGGCTATGGTGAAAAGAAATATCCTCAGATGAAAATGAGAAAGAAGCTTTCTGAGAAACTGCTTTGTGATGTGAATTCATCTCACTGAGTTACAGCTGTATTTCGTGGAGCTGTTTGCTAAGACTGTTCTGTGGAATCTGAGAACTGATATTTGGAAGCCCATGGAGGCTATGGTGAAAAGGAAATATCCTCAGATAAAACTGAAAGAAGCTTTCTGAGAAACTTCTTTGTGATCTGTGAATTCATCTCACAGAGTTACAGCTTTCTCAAGAAGCTTTCGCTAAGACTGTTCTTGTGGAATTTGCAAAGTGATATTTGGAAGCCCATGGAGGCTATGGTGAAAAGAAATATCCTCAGATGAAAACTGGAAAGAAGCTTTCTGAGAAACTGCTTTGTGATTCTGTGAATTCATCTCACTGAGTTACAGCTGTATTTCGTGGAGCTGTTTGCTAGCCTTATTTCTGTGGAATCTGAGAACTGATATTTGGAAGCCCATGGAGACTATGGTGAAAAGAAATATCCTCAGATGAAAATGAGAAAGAAGCTTTCTGAGAAACTTCTTTGTGATCTGTGAATTCATCTCACAGAGTTACAGCTTTCCTCAAGAAGCCTTTGCTAAGACTGTTCTTGTGGAATTTGCAAAGTGATATTTGGAAGCCCATGGAGGCTATGGTGAAAAGGAAATATCCTCAGATAAAACTGGAAAGAAGCTTTCTGAGAAACTGCTTTGTGTTCTGTGAATTCATCTCACAGAGTTACAGCTTTCCTCAAGAAGCCTTTCGCTAAGACTGTTCTTGTGGAATTTGCAAAGTGATATTTGGAAGCCCATGGAGGCTATGGTGAAAAGGAAATATCCTCAGATAAAACTGGAAAGAAGCTTTCTGAGAAACTGCTTTGTGATCTGTGAATTCATCTCACAGAGTTACAGCTTTCTCCAGGAGCTGTTTGCTAAGACTGTTCTTGTGGAATTTGAGAACTGATATTTGGAAGCCCATGGAGACTATGGTGAAAAGGAAATATCCTCAGATAAAATGGAAAGAAGCTTTCTGAGAAACTGCTTTGTGATCTGTGAATTCATCTCACAGAGTTACAGCTTTCCTCAAGAAGCCTTTGCTAAGACTGTTCTTGTGGAATTTGCAAAGTGATATTTGGAAGCCCATGGAGGCTATGGTGAAAAGGAAATATCCTCAGATAAAACTGGAAAGAAGCTTTCTGAGAAACTGCTTTGTGTTCTGTTAATTCATCTCACAGAGTTACAGCTTTCCTCAAGAAGCTTTCGCTAAGACTGTTCTTGTGGAATTTGCAAAGGATATTTGGAAGCCCATAGAGGCCTATGGTGAAAAGAAATATCCTCAGATGAAAACTGGAAAGAAGCTTCTGAGAAACTGCTTTGTGATGTGTGACTTCCACTCACTGAGTTACAGCTGTATTTCGTGGAGCTGTTTGCTAGCCTTATTTCTGTGGAATCTGAGAACTGATATTTCGGATCCTTTGAAGACTATAGGGCCAAAGGAAATATCCTCCGATCAAAATGAGAAAGAAGCTTTCTGAGAAACTTCTTTGTGATCTGTGAATTCATCTCACAGAGTTACAGCTTTCCCTCAAGAAGCCTTTGCTAAGACTGATCTTGTGGAATTTACAAAGGGATATTTGGAAGCCCATGGAGGGCTATGGTGAAATGGGAAATATCCTCAGATAAAAACATGAAAGAAGCTTTCTGAGAAACTGCTTTGTGTTCTGTGAATTCATCTCACAGAGTTACAGCTTTCCCCTCCAGAAGCCGTTCACTAAGACTGTTCTTGTGGAATTTGCAAAGGGATATTTGGAAGCCCATAGAGGCCTATGGTGAAAAAGAAAATATCCTCAGATGAAAACTGGAAAGAAGCTTTCTGAGAAACTGCTTTGTGATGTGTGAATTCCACTCACTGAGTTACAGCTGTATTTCGTGGAGCTGTTTGCTAGCCTTATTTCTGTGGAATCTGAGAACTGATATTTCGGATCCCTTTGAAGACTATAGGGCCAAAGGAAATATCCTCCGATCAAAATGAGAAAGAAGCTTTTTGAGAAACTTCTTTGTGATCTGTGAATTCATCTCACAGAGTTACAGCTTTCCTCAAGAAGCCTTTCGCTAAGACTGTTCTTGTGGAATTTGCAAAGTGATATTTGGAAGCCCATGGAGGGCTATGGTGAAAAGGGAAATATCCTCAGATAAAACTGGAAAGAAGCTTTCTGAGAAACTGCTTTGTGTTCTGTGAATTCATCTCACAGAGTTACAGCTTTCCTCAAGAAGCTTCGCTAAGACTGTTCTTGTGGAATTTGCAAAGTGATATTTGGAAGCCCATAGAGGCCTATGGTGAAAAGAAAATATCCTCAGATGAAAACTGGAAAGAAGCTTTCTGAGAAACTGCTTTGTGATGTGTGACTTCCACTCACTGAGTTACAGCTGTATTTCGTGGAGCTGTTTGCTAGCCTTATTTCTGTGGAATCTGAGAACTGATATTTGGATCCCTTTGAAGACTATAGGGCCAAAGGAAATATCCTCAGATAAAATGAGAAAGAAGCTTTCTGAGAAACTCTTTGTGATCTGTGAATTCATCTCACAGAGTTACAGCTTTCCTCAAGAAGCCTTTCGCTAAGACTGTTCTTGTGGAATTTGCAAAGGATATTTGGAAGCCCATGGAGGGCTATGGTGAAAAGGGAAATATCCTCAGATAAAACTGGAAAGAAGCTTTCTGAGAAACTGCTTTGTGTTCTGTGAATTCATCTCACAGAGTTACAGCTTTCCTCCAGAAGCCGTTCGCTAAGACTGTTCTTGTGGAATTTGCAAAGGATATTTGGAAGCCCATAGAGGCCTATGGTGAAAAGAAAATATCCTCAGATGAAAACTGGAAAGAAGCTTTCTGAGAAACTGCTTTGTGATGTGTGACTTCCACTCACTGAGTTACAGCTGTATTTCATGGAGCTGTTTGCTAGCCTTATTTCTGTGGAATCTGAGAACTGATATTTGGATCCCTTTGAAGACTATAGGGCCAAAGGAAATATCCTCAGATCAAAATGAGAAAGAAGCTTTCTGAGAAACTTCTTTGTGATCTGTGAATTCATCTCACAGAGTTACAGCTTTCCTCAAGAAGCCTTTGCTAAGACTGTTCTTGTGGAATTTGCAAAGTGATATTTGGAAGCCCATGGAGGCTATGGTGAAAAGGAAATATCCTCAGATAAAACTGGAAAGAAGCTTTCTGAGAAACTGCTTTGTGTTCTGTGAATTCATCTCACAGAGTTACAGCTTTCCTCAGAAGCCTTTCGCTAAGACTGTTCTTGTGGAATTTGCAAAGTGATATTTGGAAGCCCATGGAGGCCTATGGTGAAAAAGAAAATATCCTCAGATGAAAACTGGAAAGAAGCTTTCTGAGAAACTGCTTTGTGATGTGTGACTTCCACTCACTGATTTACAGCTGTATTTCCTGTAGCTGTTTGCTAGCCTTATTTCTGTGTAATCTGAGAACTCATATTTCGATTACTTTAGGAGACTATAGGGCCAAAGGAAATATCCTCGATCAAAATGAGAAAGAAGCTTTCTGAGAAACTTCTTTGTGATCTGTGAATTCATCTCACAGAGTTACAGCTTTCCTCAAGAAGCCTTTCGCTAAGACTGTTCTTGTGGAATTTGCAAAGTGATATTTGGAAGCCCATGGAGGGCTATGGTGAAAGAGAAAATATCCTCAGATAAAACATGGAAAGAAGCTTTCTGAGAAACTGCTTTGTGTTCTGTGAATTCATCTCACAGAGTTACAGCTTTCCCTTCCAGAAGCCGTTCGCTAAGACTGTTCTTGTGGAATTTGCAAAGGATATTTGGAAGCCCTTTGAAGACTATAGGTGAAAAAGGAAATATCCTCAGATGAAAACTGGAAAGAAGCTTTCTGAGAAACTGCTTTGTGATGTGTGACTTCACTCACTGAGTTACAGCTGTATTTCATGGAGCTGTTTGCTAGCCTTATTTCTGTGGAATCTGAGAACTGATATTTCGGATCCCTTTGAAGACTATAGGGCCAAAGGAAATATCCTCAGATCAAAATGAGAAAGAAGCTTTCTGAGAAACTTCTTTGTGATCTGTGAATTCATCTCACAGAGTTACAGCTTTCCCCAAGAAGCCTTTGCTAAGACTGTTCTTGTGGAATTTGCAAAGATATTTGGAAGCCCATGGAGGGCTATGGTGAAAAGAAAATATCCTCAGATAAAACTGGAAAGAAGCTTTCTGAGAAACTGCTTTGTGTTCTGTGAATTCATCTCACAGAGTTACAGCTTTCCCCTCCAGAAGCCGTTCGCTAAGACTGTTCTTGTGGAATTTGCAAAGGGATATTTGGAAGCCCATGGAGGGCTATGGTGAAAAGAAAATATCCTCAGATGAAAACTGGAAAGAAGCTTTCTGAGAAACTGCTTTGTGATGTGTGACTTCCACTCACTGAGTTACAGCTGTATTTCATGGAGCTGTTTGCTAGCCTTATTTCTGTGGAATCTGAGAACTGATATTTCGGATCCCTTTGAAGACTATAGGGCCAAAGGAAATATCCTCCGATCAAAATGAGAAAGAAGCTTTCTGAGAAACTTCTTTGTGATCTGTGAATTCATCTCACAGAGTTACAGCTTTCCCTCAAGAAGCCTTTGCTAAGACTGTTCTTGTGGAATTTGCAAAGTGATATTTGGAAGCCCATGGAGGGCTATGGTGAAAAGGGAAATATCCTCAGATAAAACTGGAAAGAAGCTTTCTGAGAAACTGCTTTGTGTTCTGTGAATTCATCTCACAGAGTTACAGCTTTCCTCCAGAAGCCGTTCGCTAAGACTGTTCTTGTGGAATTTGCAAAAGGGATATTTGGAAGCCCATAGAGGCCTATGGTGAAAAAGAAAATATCCTCAGATGAAAACTGGAAAGAAGCTTTCTGAGAAACTGCTTTGTGATGTGTGACTTCACTCACTGAGTTACAGCTGTATTTCCTGGAGCTGTTTGCAAGCCTTATTTCTGTGGAATCTGAGAACTGATATTTCGGATCCCTTTGAAGACTATAGGGCCAAAGGAAATATCCTCAGATGAAAACTGAAAGAAGCTTTCTGAGAAACTTCTTTGTGATCTGTGAATTCATCTCACAGAGTTACAGTTTTCCTCAAGAAGCCTTTGCTAAGACTGTTCTTCTGGAATTTGCAAAGTGATATTTGGAAGCCCATGGAGGGCTAGGTGAAAAGGAAAATATCCTCAGATGAAAACTGGAAAGAATCTTTCTGAGAAACTGCTTTGTGTTCTGTGAATTCATCTCACAGAGTTACAGCTTTCCACTCCAGAAGCCGTTCGCTAAGACTCTTCTTGTGGAATTCGCAAAAAGATATTTGGAAGGCCATAGAGGCTTAGGGTGAAAAAGAAAATATCCTCAGGTGAAAACTGTAAAGAAACTTACTGAGAAACTGCTTAGTTATGTGTAAATTACACTCACTGAGTTACAGCTGTATTTCGTGGAGCTGTTTGCTAAGCCTTATTTCTGTGGAATCTGAGAACTGATATTTCGGATCCCTTTGAAGACTATAGGGCCAAAGGAAATATCCTCCGATCAAAATGAGAAAGAAGCTTTCTGAGAAACTTCTTTGTGATCTGTGAATTCATCTCACAGAGTTACAGCTTTCCCCTCAAGAAGACTTATGCTAAGACCGTTCTTGTGGAATTTGCAAAGCGATATTTGGAAGCCCATGGAGGGCTATGCTGAAAAGGGAAATATCCTCAGATAACAACTGGAAAGAAGCTTTCTGAGAAACTGCTTTGTGTTCTGTGAATTCATCTCACCGAGTTACAGCTTTCCCCTCCAGAAGCCGTTTGCTAAGACTGTTCTTGTGGAATTTGCAAAGGGATATTTGGAAGCCCATAGAGGCCTATGGTGAAAAGAAAATATCCTCAGATCACAACTGGAAAGAAGCTTTCTGAGAAACTGCTTTGTGATGTGTGACTTCCACTCACTGAGTTACAGCTGTATTTCATGGAGCTGTTTGCTAGCCTTATTTCTGTGGAATTTGAGAACTGATATTTCGGATCCCTTTGAAGACTATAGGGCCAAAGGAAATATCCTCCGATCAAAATGAGAAAGAAGCTTTCTGAGAAACTGCTTTGTGATGTGTGAATTCATCTCACAGAGTTACAGCTTTCCCTCAAGAAGCCTTTCGCTAAGACTGTTCTTGTGGAATTTGCAAAGTGATATTTGGAAGCCCATGGAGGGCTATGGTGAAAAGGAAATATCCTCAGATAAAACTGGAAAGAAGCTTTCTGAGAAACTGCTTTGTGTTCTGTGAATTCATCTCACAGAGTTACAGCTTTCCCTCAAGAAGCCTTTGCTAAGACTGTTCTTGTGGAATTTGCAAAGGATATTTGGAAGCCCATAGAGGCCTATGGTGAAAAGAAAATATCCTCAGATGAAAACTGGAAAGAAGCTTTCTGAGAAACTGCTTTGTGATGTGTGACTTCACTCACTGAGTTACAGCTGTATTTCGTGGAGCTGTTTGCTAGCCTTATTTCTGTGGAATCTGAGAACTGATATTTCCGATCCCTTTGAAGACTATGGTGAAAAGGAAATATCCTCGATCAAAATGAGAAAGAAGCTTTCTGAGAAACTTCTTTGTGATCTGTGAATTCATCTCACAGAGTTACAGCTTTCCTCAAGAAGCCTTTCGCTAAGACTGTTCTTGTGGAATTTGCAAAGGATATTTGGAAGCCCATGGAGGGCTATGGTGAAAAGGAAATATCCTCAGATAAAAACTGTTTTGACCGGCTCAAACCGGTTTTGACCGGCTCAAACCGGTTTTGACCGGCTCAAACCGGTTTTGACCGGCTCAAACCGGTTTTGACCGGCTCAAACCGGTTTTGACCGGCTCAAACCGGTTTTGACCGGCTCAAACCGGTTTTGACCGGCTCAAACCGGTTTTGACCGGCTCAAACCGGTTTTGACCGGCTCAAACCGGTTTTGACCGGCTCAAACCGGTTTTGACCGGCTCAAACCGGTTTTGACCGGCTCAAACCGGTTTTGACCGGCTCAAACCGGTTTTGACCGGCTCAAACCGGTTTTGACCGGCTCAAACCGGTTTTGACCGGCTCAAACCGGTTTTGACCGGCTCAAACCGGTTTTGACCGGCTCAAACCGGTTTTGACCGGCTCAAACCGGTTTTGACCGGCTCAAACCGGTTTTGACCGGCTCAAACCGGTTTTGACCGGCTCAAACCGGTTTTGACCGGCTCAAACCGGTTTTGACCGGCTCAAACCGGTTTTGACCGGCTCAAACCGGTTTTGACCGGCTCAAACCGGTTTTGACCGGCTCAAACCGGTTTTGACCGGCTCAAACCGGTTTTGACCGGCTCAAACCGGTTTTGACCGGCTCAAACCGGTTTTGACCGGCTCAAACCGGTTTTGACCGGCTCAAACCGGTTTTGACCGGCTCAAACCGGTTTTGACCGGCTCAAACCGGTTTTGACCGGCTCAAACCGGTTTTGACCGGCTCAAACCGGTTTTGACCGGCTCAAACCGGTTTTGACCGGCTCAAACCGGTTTTGACCGGCTCAAACCGGTTTTGACCGGCTCAAACCGGTTTTGACCGGCTCAAACCGGTTTTGACCGGCTCAAACCGGTTTTGACCGGCTCAAACCGGTTTTGACCGGCTCAAACCGGTTTTGACCGGCTCAAACCGGTTTTGACCGGCTCAAACCGGTTTTGACCGGCTCAAACCGGTTTTGACCGGCTCAAACCGGTTTTGACCGGCTCAAACCGGTTTTGACCGGCTCAAACCGGTTTTGACCGGCTCAAACCGGTTTTGACCGGCTCAAACCGGTTTTGACCGGCTCAAACCGGTTTTGACCGGCTCAAACCGGTTTTGACCGGCTCAAACCGGTTTTGACCGGCTCAAACCGGTTTTGACCGGCTCAAACCGGTTTTGACCGGCTCAAACCGGTTTTGACCGGCTCAAACCGGTTTTGACCGGCTCAAACCGGTTTTGACCGGCTCAAACCGGTTTTGACCGGCTCAAACCGGTTTTGACCGGCTCAAACCGGTTTTGACCGGCTCAAACCGGTTTTGACCGGCTCAAACCGGTTTTGACCGGCTCAAACCGGTTTTGACCGGCTCAAACCGGTTTTGACCGGCTCAAACCGGTTTTGACCGGCTCAAACCGGTTTTGACCGGCTCAAACCGGTTTTGACCGGCTCAAACCGGTTTTGACCGGCTCAAACCGGTTTTGACCGGCTCAAACCGGTTTTGACCGGCTCAAACCGGTTTTGACCGGCTCAAACCGGTTTTGACCGGCTCAAACCGGTTTTGACCGGCTCAAACCGGTTTTGACCGGCTCAAACCGGTTTTGACCGGCTCAAACCGGTTTTGACCGGCTCAAACCGGTTTTGACCGGCTCAAACCGGTTTTGACCGGCTCAAACCGGTTTTGACCGGCTCAAACCGGTTTTGACCGGCTCAAACCGGTTTTGACCGGCTCAAACCGGTTTTGACCGGCTCAAACCGGTTTTGACCGGCTCAAACCGGTTTTGACCGGCTCAAACCGGTTTTGACCGGCTCAAACCGGTTTTGACCGGCTCAAACCGGTTTTGACCGGCTCAAACCGGTTTTGACCGGCTCAAACCGGTTTTGACCGGCTCAAACCGGTTTTGACCGGCTCAAACCGGTTTTGACCGGCTCAAACCGGTTTTGACCGGCTCAAACCGGTTTTGACCGGCTCAAACCGGTTTTGACCGGCTCAAACCGGTTTTGACCGGCTCAAACCGGTTTTGACCGGCTCAAACCGGTTTTGACCGGCTCAAACCGGTTTTGACCGGCTCAAACCGGTTTTGACCGGCTCAAACCGGTTTTGACCGGCTCAAACCGGTTTTGACCGGCTCAAACCGGATCAGACCGGCTCAAACCAGTTTTGACTGGCTCAAAAGTGTTTGGACAGTATTCAACAGGCCCAAACCGGTTTTGACTGGCTCAAACCAGACTCAAATAGAACAGACCGGTTAAACCGGCTCAAACCAGACCAGACTGGCTCAAACCGGCTCAAACCGGACCAGAACATTTCAAACCGGTTTTGACCAGCTCAAACCGGACTCATACGGGTTTTGACCGGATCAAACCGGACTCAAACAGGCCCAGACCGGTTTTGACTGGCTCAAACCAGATCAAACCAGGCCAGACCGGCTGAAACCGGTTTTGACCGGCTCAAACCGGACCGGACCGGCTCAAACCGGTTTTGACCTCCTCAATCCGGACCCGATCAACTCGAACTGGTTTTGACCGGCTCAAACCGGACCAGACCGGCTCAAACTGGTTTTGACCAGCTCAAACCGGACTCAAACCGGAACAGAACAGACCGGCTCAAATCGGACTGAAACCAGTTTTGCCGCCTCAAACTGGACTCAAACCGAGCAGACCGGCTCAAACATGTTTTGACCAGATAGACTGGCTCAAACCGGTTTTGACTGACTCAAACCGGAACAGACCAGACCGGCTCAAACGGACTCAAACATGTTTTGACCAGCTCCAACCCGATCAAACCGCACCAGACCGGCTCTTAGACTGGCTCAAACCGGTTTTAAGCATCTCATTATTGACCAGACCGGGTCTACCAGGTTTGAACGGCTCAAACCGGACTCAAACCGGACCAGATCCGCTAAAACCTGTTTGAACTGGCTCAAACCAGAACAGACCGGCTCAAACCAGTTTTGACTGGCTCAAAAGTGTTTGGACAGTATTCAACAGGCCCAAACCGGTTTTGAATGGCTCAAACCAGACTCAAACAGGAACAGACCGGTTAAAACCGGCTCAAGCCAGACCAGACTGGCTCAAACCGGCTCAAACCGGACCAGAACATTTCAAACCGGTTTTCACCACCTCAAACCGGACTCATACGGGTTTTGACCGGATCAAACCGGACTCAAAAAGGCCCAGACCGGTTTTGACTGGCTGAAACCAGACTCAAACCGGCCCAGACCGCCTGAAACCGGTTGTGCCCGGCTCAAACCGGACCGGACCGACTCGAACCGGTTTTGACCTCCTCAATCCGGACCCGATCAACTCGAACTGGTTTTGACCGGCTCACACCGGACAGGACCGGCTCAAACTGGTTTTGACCAGCTCAAACCGGATTCAAACCGGAACAGAACAGACCGGCTCAAACCGGCTCAAACCAGTTTTGACCGGCTCAAACCGGATCAAACCGAGCAGACCGGCTCAAACATGTTTTGACCAGATCAAACCAGATCAGACCGGCTCAAACCGGTTTTGACTGACTCAAACGGAACAGACCAGACCGGCTCAAACGGACTCAAACATGTTTTGACCAGCTCAAACCGGATCAAACCGCACCAGACCGGCTCTTAGACTGGCTCAAACCGGTTTTAACCGTCTCAATACAGACCAGACCGGCTGAAACCGGTTTAGAACGGCTCAAACCGGACTCAAACCGGACCAGATCCGCTAAAACCGGTTTGAACCGGCTCAAACCAGACCAGACCGGCTCAAACCAGATCAAACCAGACCAGAACGGCTCAAACCAGTTTTGACTGGCTGAAACAAGAGTCAAACGGGTTTTGACCCGATCAAACCAGGCCAGACCAGCTCAAACCGGTTTTGTACGGCTCAAACCGGACTCACACCGGACCAGACCGGCTCAAACCAGGTTTGACTGGCTAAAACCGGTCTCATACGGGTTTTGATCAGATCAAACCAGGCCAGACCGGCTGAAACCGGTTTTGACCGGCTCAAACCGGACTCAAACAGGCCCAGACCGGTTCCAACCGGTTTTGACAGGCTCAAAACGGACCAGAGCGGCTCAAACCAAACCAGACCGGCTGAAACCGGTTTTGACCAGCTCAAAACGTACTCAAACCGGACCAGACCGGCTCAAACTGGTTTTGACCGGCTCAAACCACACCAGACCGGCTCAAACCGGATCAAACCCGACCCGACTGGCTCAAAACGGTTTTGACCGTCTCAAACCGACTCAAAGCGGTTTTGACCGGATGAAATCGGACCAGACCGGCTCAAACATGTTTTGACCGTATAAGACCGGATCAAACCGGTTTTAGCCAGCTCAAACCGGACTCAAACAGGAACAGACTGGCTCAAACCGGCTCAAACCGGAGCAGACCAGCTCAAACCGGGTTTGACCGGCTCAAACCAGACTCACACCGCCCCAGACTGTCTCAAACCAGTTTTGACCGGCTCAAACGGACCAGACCTGCTCAAACCGGTTTTAACCGTCTCAATACAGACCAGACCGGCTCAAATCGGATCAAATCGGACCATACCAGCTCAGACCGGCTCAAACGGGACAAGAACGGCTCACACCGGACTCAAACGGGTTTTGACCAGATCAAACCAGATCAGACCGGCTCACACCGGTTTTGACCGGCTAAAACCGGAGTCATAACAGACCAGATCGGCTCTAACTGGTTTTGACCGGCTCAAACCGGAGCAGACCAGCTCAAACCGGACTCAAACCGGACCAGACTGCCTCAAACCAGCTTAAAGAGGACCTGACGGGCTCAAACCGGATCAAACCGGAGCAGACCGGCTCAAACCGGATCAAACCTGACCAGACCGGCTCAAACCGGATCAATGCAGATCAGACAGGCTAGACCGGCTAAAACCGGTTTTGACCGGCTCAAATCTGACCAGACTGGCAGAAACCGGTTTTGACCGGCTCAAACCGGACTCAAACCGGATCAGACCGGCTCAAACCAGTTTTGACTGGCTCAAAAGTGTTTGGACAGTATTCAACAGGCCCAAACCGGTTTTGAATGGCTCAAACCGGATTTGACCAGCTTAAACCAGACTCAAACCGGTTTTGACCGTATCAAACCGGACAAGACAAATTCAAATCGGTTTTGACTGTCTCGAACCGGACTCAAACCGGAACAGACTGGCTCAAACCAGCTCAAACCAGACGAGACCGGCTCAAACCGGATCAAACTGGACCAGACCGGCACAATCCGGATTAGACTGGATCAAGCTGGCGGATCAAACTGATTTTGACTGGCTCAAACGGGATCAAACCGGACTAGAGTGGTTCAAACCGGATCAAACCAGACCAGACCGGCTCAAACCTTGTCAAACCAGACCAGACCGTCTCAAGCCGGTTTCCACTGGCTCAAACCGGACTCAAACTTGCTTTGACCGGCTCAAACCGGACACAAACCGGACCGGACCGGCTCAAACCTGTTTTGACTGGCTCAAATTGGACTCAAACCGGAACAGACCAGCTGAAACCGGTTTAGACCGGCTGAAACCAGACTCAAACCGGACTAGACCGGCTCAAACCGGTTTTGAACGGCTCAAACCGGACTCAAACAGGAACAGACCGGCTCAAACAGGAACAGACCGGCTCAATCCGGCTCACACCAGACCAGACCGGCTCAAACTGGCTCAAACCGGACCAGAACATCTCAAACTGGTTTTCACCGGCTCAAACAGGACTCATACGGGTTTTGACCGGATCAAACCGGACTCAAAAGGCCCAGACCGGTTTTGACTGGCTGAAACCAGACTCAAACCGCCCAGACCGCCTGAAACGGTTGTGCCCGGCTCAAACCGGACGGACCGACTCAACCGGTTTTGACCTCCTCAATCCGGACCCGATCAACTCGAACTGGTTTTGACCGGCTCACACCGGACAGGACCGGCTCAAACCGGTTTTGACCAGCTCAAACCGGATTCAAACCGGAACGGAACAGACCGGCTCAAATCGGACTGAAACCAGTTTTGCCGCCTCAAACTGGACTCAAATCCGAGCAGACCGGCTCAAACATGTTTTGACCGTATTAGACTGGCTCAAACCGGTTTTGACTGACTCAAACCGCCCAGACCGCCTGAAACGGTTGTGCCCGGCTCAAACCGGACGGACCGACTCAACCGGTTTTGACCTCCTCAATCCGGACCCGATCAACTCGAACTGGTTTTGACCGGCTCACACCGGACAGGACCGGCTCAAACTGGTTTTGACCAGCTCAAACCGGATTCAAACCGAACAGAACAGACCGGCTCCGTCGGACTGAAACCAGTTTTGCCGCCTCAAACTGGACTCAAATCCGAGCAGACCGGCTCAAACATGTTTTGACCGTATTAGACTGGCTCAAACCGGTTTTGACTGACTCAAACCGGAACAGACCAGACCGGCTCAAAACGGACTCAAACATGTTTTGACCAGCTCCAACCCGATCAAACCGCACCAGACCGGCTCTTAGACTGGCTCAAACCGGTTTTAAGCATCTCATTATTGACCAGACCGGGTCTACCAGGTTTAGAACGGCTCAAACCGGACTCAAACCGGACCAGATCCGCTAAAACCTGTTTGAACTGGCTCAAACCAGAACAGACCGGCTCAAACCAGATCAAAACGTACCAGAACGGCTCAAACCAGTTTTGACTGGCTGAAACAAGAGTCAAACGGGGTTTGACCCGATCAAACCAGGCCAGACCAGCTCAAACCGGTTTTGTACGGCTCAAACCGGACTCACACCGGACCAGACCGGCTCAAACCAGGTTTGACTGGCTAAAACCGGTCTCATACGGGTTTTGATCAGATCAAACCAGGCCAGACCGGCTGAAACCGGTTTTGACCGGCTCAAACCGGATCAAACCAGGCCAGACCGGCTCAAACTGGTTTTGACCGGCTCAAACTGGACCAGACCGGCTCAAACCGAACCAGACCGGCTGAAACCGGTTTTGACCAGCTCAAACGTACTCAAACCGGACCAGACCGGCTCAAACTGGTTTTGACCGGCTCAAACCACACCAGACCGGCTCAAACCGGATCAAACCCGACCCGACTGGCTCAAAGCGGTTTTGACCGTCTCAAACCGACTCAAAGCGGTTTTGACCGGATGAAATCGGACCAGACCGGCTCAAACATGTTTTGACCGTATAAGACGGATCAAACCGGTTTTAGCCAGCTCAAACCGGACTGAAACAGGAACAGACTGGCTCAAACCAGCTCAAACTGGACTCAAACAGGAACAGACTGGCTCAAACCGGTTTTGACCGGCTCAAACCGGATCAAACTGGACCAGACTGGCTCAAACCGGATCAAACTGGACCAGAATGGCGCAAACCAGTTTTGACCGGATCAAACCGGACTCAAAAGGCCCAGACCGGTTTTGACTGGCTGAAACCAGACTCAAACCGGCCCAGACCGCCTGAAACCGGTTGTGCCCGGCTCAAACCGGACCGGACCGACTCGAACCGGTTTTGACCTCCTCAATCCGGACCCGATCAACTCGAACTGGTTTTGACCGGCTCACACCGGACAGGACCGGCTCAAACTGGTTTTGACCAGCTCAAACCGGATTCAAACCGGAACAGAACAGACCGGCTCAAATCGGACTGAAACCAGTTTTTGCCGCCTCAAACTGGACTCAAACCGAGCAGACCGGCTCAAACATGTTTTGACCGTATAGACTGGCTCAAACCGGTTTTGACTGACTCAAACCGGAACGGACCTGACCGGCTCAAAATGGACTGAAACGTGTTTTGAACGGCTCCAACCAGATCAAACAGCACCAGACCAGCTCTTAGACTGGCTCAAACCGGTTTTAACCGTCTCATTACGGACCAGACCTTGTCTACCAGGTTTTGAACGGCTCAAACCGGCTCAAACCGGACCACACCGGCTAAAACCGGTTTGAACCGGCTCAAACCAGACCAGACCGACTCAAACGGGATCAAACCGGACCAAAACGGCTCAAACCAGTTTTGATGGGCTCAAACTAGAGTCAAATGGGTTTTGACCAGATCAAACCAGGCCAGACCGGCTAAAACCGGTTTTGACCTGCTCAAACCAGACTCAAACCGACCAGACCGCTCAAACCTGTTTTGACTGGCTCAAAAGGACTCAAACCGGACTAGACCGGCTCAAACCGGTTTTGAATGGCTCAAACTGGACTCAAACAGGCCCAGACCGGTTCCAACCGGTTTTGACAGGCTCAAAACGGACCAGAGCGGCTCAAACCAAACCAGACCGGCTGAAACCGGTTTTGACCAGCTCAAAACGTACTCAAACCGGACCAGACCGGCTCAAACTGGTTTTGACCGGCTCAAACCACACCAGACCGGCTCAAACCGGATCAAACCCGACCCGACTGGCTCAAAACGGTTTTGACCGTCTCAAACCGACTCAAAGCGGTTTTGACCGGATGAAATCGGACCAGACCGGCTCAAACATGTTTTGACCGTATAAGACCGGATCAAACCGGTTTTAGCCAGCTCAAACCGGACTGAAACAGGAACAGACTGGCTCAAACCAGCTCAAACTGGACCAGACCATCTCAAACCGGTTTTGACCGGCTCAAACCAGACTGAAACCGGACTACACTGGCTCAAACCAGTTTTGACCAGCTTGAACGTGACCAGACCTGCTCAAACCAGATCAAACCGGACCAGAATGGCGCAAACCAGTTTTGACCGGCTCAAACCAGAGTCAAACGGGTTTTGAACAGATTAAACCAGACCAGACCGGCTCAAACCGGTTTTGACTGCCTCAAACCACACTCAAACCAGTTTTGAACTGATTAAACTGGACCAGAATGGCTCAAACCGGATTTGACCGGCTCAAACCGGCTCAAACCAGTTTTGACCGGATGAAATCGGACCAGACCGGCTCAAACATGTTTTGACCGTATAAGACGGATCAAACCGGTTTTAGCCAGCTCAAACCGGACTGAAACAGGAACAGACTGGCTCAAACCAGCTCAAACTGGACCAGACCATCTCAAACCGGTTTTGACTGGCTGAAACCAGACTCAAACCGGTTTTGACCAGCTCAAACCGGTTTTGAACGGCTCAAACCGGACTCAAACAGGAACAGACCAACTGAAACAGGAACAGACCGGCTCAATCCGCTCACACCAGACCAGACTGGCTCAAACCGGCTCAAACCGGACCAGAACATCTCAAACTGGTTTTCACCGGCTCAAACAGGACTCATACGGGTTTTGACCATATCAAACCAGGCCAGACCGGCTCAAACCGGTTTTGACTGGCTCAAACCGGACTCAAACCGGCCCAGACCGGTTCCAATTGGTTTTGACAGGCTGAAACTGCACCAGAGAGGCTCAAACCGAACCAGACCGGCTAAAACCGGTTTTGACCGGCTCAAACCGGACTAAAACCTGACCGGACCAGCTCAAACTGGATCAAACCAGGACAAACTGGCTCAAACCGGTTTTGACCGGCTCAAATCGAATCCAACTGGACCTGACCGGATCAAACCACAAGCAAACCTGTTTTGACCGGATCGAACCGGATCAAACCGCACCAGACTGGCTCTTAGACTGGCACAAACCGGTTTTGACTGGCTCAAACCGGAACGGACCTGACCGGCTCAAAATGGACTGAAACGTGTTTTGAACGGCTCCAACCAGATCAAACAGCACCAGACCAGCTCTTAGACTGGCTCAAACCGGTTTTAACCGTCTCATTACGGACCAGACCTTGTCTACCAGGTTTTGAACGGCTCAAACCGGGCTCAAACCGGACCACACCGGCTAAAACCGGTTTGAACCGGCTCAAACCAGACCAGACCGACTCAAACGGGATCAAACCGGACCAAAACGGCTCAAACCAGTTTTGATGGGCTCAAACTAGAGTCAAATGGGTTTTGACCAGATCAAACCAGGCCAGACCGGCTCCAACCGGTTTTGACCTGCTCAAACCAGACTCAAACCGGACCAGACCGGCTCAAACCTGTTTTGACTGGCTCAAAAAGGACTCAAACCAGACTACACCGGCTCAAACCGGTTTTGAATGGCTCAAACTGGACTCAAACAGGAACAGACCTGTTCCAACCGGTTTTGACAGGCTCAAACCGGACCAGACCGGCTCAAACCGAACCAGACCGACTGAAACTGGTGTTGACCGGCTCAAACTGGACTAAAACCTGACCATACCAGCTCAAACCGGTTTTGACCGGCTCAAACGAGTCCAGAATGGCTCAAACCGGTTTTGACCGGCTCAAACCGTCTCTAACCAGTTTTGACCGGATGAAACCGGACCAGCCCGGCTCAAAAGGCTTTTGACTGGCTCAAAAAGGACGCAAACCAGAACAGAACGTCTCAAACCGGTTTTGACTGGCTGAAACCGGACTCAAACCGGACTTGACCAGCTCAAACCCGGTTTGAACGGCTCAAACCGGACTCAAACAGGAACAGACCAACTCAAACACGAACAGACCGGCTCAAACCGGCTCACACCAGACCAGACTGGCTCAAACCGGCTCAAACCGGACCAGAACATCTCAAACCAGTTTTCACCAGCTCAAACCGGACTCATATGTGTTTTGACCAGATCAAACCAGGCCAGACGGGCTCAAAACGGTTTTGACTGGCTCAAACCGGACTCAAACCGGCCCAGACCGGTTCCAATGGGTTTTGACAGGCTCAAACCGGACCAGACCGGCTGAAACCGGTTTTGACCGGCTCAAACCAGACTAAAACCTGACCGGACCGGCTCAAATTGGATGAAACCAGGCCAGACCGGCTCAAACCGGTTTTGACCGGCTCAAACCGGACCCAAACCAGACCAGACTGGCTCAAACCGGATCAAACAGCAGCAGACCGGCTCAAATCGGTTTTGACCGGCTCAAACCGGACCAGAGAGGCTCAAACCTGTTTTGACCGTCTCCAACCCGACCAGACCAGCTCTAACCGGACCAGACCGGCTCAAACCAGCTAAAACCTGACCAGACCGATCAAACCGGTTTTGAACGGTTCAAACCGAACCAGACTGACTCAAACCGGTTTTGACGGGCTAAACCAGACTCAAACCGGACCAGAGAGGCTCAAACCTATATTGACCGTATTAGACCGGCTCAAACTGGTTTTGACCGGCTCAAAATGGACACAAACGTGTTTTGACCAGATCAAACCAGGACAGTCTGGCTCAACCGGTTTTGACCGGCTCAAACCGGACCCAAACCAGACCAGACTGGCTCAAACCGGATCAAACAGCAGCAGACCGGCTCAAATCGGTTTTGACCAGCTCAAACCAGACGAGACGGGCTCAAACCTGTTTTGACCGTCTCCAACCCGACCAGACCAGCTCTAACCGGACCAGACCGGCTCAAACCAGCTAAAACCTGACCAGACCGATCAAACCGGTTTTGAACGGTTCAAACCGAACCAGACTGACTCAAACCGGTTTTGACGGGCTAAAACCAGACTCAAACCGGACCAGAGAGGCTCAAACCTATATTGACCGTATTAGACCGGCTCAAACTGGTTTTGACCGGCTCAAAATGGACACAAACGTGTTTTGACCAGATCAAACCAGGACAGTCTGGCTCAACCGGATTTTGACCGGCTCATATGGGACTCAAACCAGACCAGACCGGCTCAAACCTGTTTTGACTAGCTCAAACCGGAATCAAACTGGACCAGACTGGCTCAAACCGGTTTTGACCGGCTCAAACCGGAACGGACCAGACTGGCTCAAAATGGACTCAAACGTGCTTTGACCGGCTCCAACCACATCAAACCACCCCAGACCGGCTCTTAGACTGGCTCAAACCGGTTTTAACCGTCTCATTACAGACCAGACCGGGTCTACCATGTTTGAATGGCTCAAACCAGACTCAAACCGGACCAGACTGGCTAAAACCGGTTTGAACCGGCTCAGACCAGACCAGACCGGCTCAAACGGGATCAAACCAGACCAAAACGGCTCAAACCAGTTTTGACCGGCTCAAACCAGAGTCAAACGGGTTTTGACCAGATCAAACCAGGCCAAACCGGTTCAAACCGGTTTTGACCGGCTCAAACGGGACTCAAACCGGACCAGACTGCCTCAAACCTGTTTTCACTGGCTCAAAAAGGACTCAAACCGGACCAGACCGGCTCAAACCGGTTTTGACTGGCTGAAACCAGACTCAAACCGGACTAGACTGGCTCAAACCGGGTTTCAACGGCTCAAACCGGACTGAAACAGGAACAGACCAACTGAAACAGGAACAGACCGGCTCAAACCGGGTCACACCAGACCAGACCGGCTCAAAACGGCTCAAACAGGGCCAGAACATCTCAAACCGGTTTTAACCGGCTCAAACCAGACTCATATGGGTTATGACCCGATCAAACAAGGCCAGACCGGCTCAAAACGGTTTTGACTGGCTCAAACTGGACTCAAACCGGCCCAGACTGGTTCCAATCGGTTTTGACAGGCTCAAATCGGACCAGAACGGCTCAAACCGAACCAGACCAGCCGAAACCGGTTTTGACCGGCTCAAACCGGACTAAAACCTGACCGGACCGGCTCAAACTGGATCAAACCAGGCCAGAACGGCTCAAACCGGTTTTGACCGGCTAAAACCGGACTCAAACCGGACCAGACTGGCTCAATCCTGTTTTGACTGTCTCAAACGGGACTCAAACCTGACCAGACCGGCTAAAACCGGTTTTGGCCGGCTGAAACCAGACTCAAACCGGACTAGACAGGCTCAAACTGGTTTTGAACGGGTCAAACCGGACTCAAACAGGAACAGACCGGATAAACCGACTCAAACCAGACCAGATGGTCTCAAACTGGCTCAAACCGGAACAGAACGTCTCAAACCGGGTTTCACCAGCTCAAACAGGAATCATACGGGTTTTGACCGGATCAAACCAGGCCAGACCGGCTCAAACCGGTTTTGACCGGCTCAAACCGGACTCAAACCAGCCCAGACCTGTTCCAACCGGTTTTGACAGGCTCAAACCGGACCAGACCGACTGAAACCAGTGTAAACCGGCTCAAACCAGACTAGAACCTGACCAGACCGGATCAAACCGGTTTTGACCGGCTCAAACGAGACCAGAACGGCTCAAACCGGTTTTGACCGGCTCAAACCGTCTCAAACCAGTTTTGACCGGATGAAACCGGACCAGACCGGCTCAAAACGGTTTTGACTGGCTCAAAAAGGATGCAAACCAAACCAGACCATCTGAAACCAGTTTTGACCGGCTCAAACTGGACTAAAACCTGACCGGACTGGCTCAAACCGGATCAAACCAGGCCAGACCGGCTCAAACCAGTTTTGACCGGCTCAAACCGGACCCAAACCGGACCAGAACGGCTCAATCCTGTTTTGACTGGCTCAAACCGGACTCAAACCGGACCAGACCGGCTCAAACCGGTTTTGGCCGGCTGAAACCAGACTCAAACCGGACTAGACAGGCTCAAACCGGTTTTGACCGGCTCAAACCGGACTAAAACCTGACCGGACCGGCTCAAACTGGATCAAACCAGGCCAGACCGCTCAAACCGGTTTTGACCGGCTAAAACCGGACTCAAACCGGACCAGACTGGCTCAATCCTGTTTTGACTGTCTCAAACGGGACTCAAACCTGACCAGACCGGCTAAAACCGGTTTTGGCCGGCTGAAACCAGACTCAAACCGGACTAGACAGGCTCAAACTGGTTTTGAACGGTCAAACCGACTCAAACAGGAACAGACCGGATAAACCGACTCAAACCAGACCAGATGGTCTCAAACTGGCTCAAACCGGAACAGAACGTCTCAAACCGGGTTTCACCAGCTCAAACAGGAATCATACGGGTTTTGACCGGATCAAACCAGGCCAGACCGGCTCAAACCGGTTTTGACCGGCTCAAACCGGACTCAAACCAGCCCAGACCTGTTCCAACCGGTTTTGACAGGCTCAAACCGGACCAGACCGACTGAAACCAGTGTAAACCGGCTCAAACCAGACTAGAACCTGACCAGACCGGATCAAACCGGTTTTGACCGGATGAAACCGGACCAGACCGGCTCAAAACGGTTTTGACTGGCTCAAAAAGGATGCAAACCAAACCAGACCATCTGAAACCAGTTTTGACCGGCTCAAACTGGACTAAAACCTGACCGGACTGGCTCAAACCGGATCAAACCAGGCCAGACCGGCTCAAACCAGTTTTGACCGGCTCAAACCGGACCCAAACCGGACCAGAACGGCTCAATCCTGTTTTGACTGGCTCAAACCGGACTCAAACCGGACCAGACCGGCTCAAACCGGTTTTGGCCGGCTGAAACCAGACTCAAACCGGACTAGACAGGCTCAAACCGGTTTTGAACGGTTCAAACCAGACTCAAACAGGAACAGACTGGCTCAAACAGGAACAGACCGGATCAAACCGGCTCAAACAGGACCAGAGCATCTCAAACCAGGTTTCACCAGCTCAAACAGGAATCATACGGGTTTTGACCGGATCAAATCAGGCCAGACAGGCTCAAACCGATTTTGACTGGCTCAAACCGGACTCAAACCGGCCCAGACCTATTCCAACTTGTTTTGACAGGCTGAAACCGGACTAGACTGGCTCAAACCGAACCAGACTGACTGAAACCGGTTTTGACCGGCTCAAACCGGACTAAAACCGTACCAGACCGGCTCAAACCGGTTTTGACCGGCTCAAACGAGACCAGAACGGCTCAAACCGGATCAAACCCGACCAGACCGGCTCAAACCGGTTTTGACCGGCTCAAACCGTCTCAAACCAGTTTTGACCGGATGAAACCGGACCAGACAGGCTCAAAACGGTTTTGACCTGCTCAAACGGGACTCAAACCTGACCAGATAGGCTCAAACCGGTTTTGACCGGCTCAAATCTAATCAAACCGGACCAGACCAGCTCAAACTGGATCAAACAGCAGCAGACCGGCTCAAACCAGTTTTGACCAGCTCAAACCGGAGGAGACGGGCTCAAACCGGTTTTGCACAGCTCAAACCCGACCAGACCGGCTCTAACCCGACCAGACCAGCTCAAACCAGCTAAAACCTGACCAGACTGGCACAGACCGGGTTTGAACAGTTCAAACCGAACCAGACCGACTCAAACCGGTTTTGAACGGCTGAAACCGGACTCAAAACGGACCAGACCATCTCAAACCTATTTTGACTGTATTAGACCGGCTCAAACCAGTTTTGACCGGCTCAAACCGAACCAGACCGGATGAAACCGGTTTTGTTCGGCTTAAACCGGATTCAAAATGGAACAGAACAGACCGGCTCAAACCAGACTGAAACCGGTTTTTACCACCTCAAACCGGACTGAAATCCGAGCAGACTGGCTCAAACATGTTTTGACCGTATTAGACCGGCTAAAACCAGTTTTGACCGGCTCAAACCAGACGAGATGGGTTCAAACCAGTTTGGACTGGCTCAATCCGGACTCAAACCGGCCCTGACTGGTTCCAACCGGTTTTGACAGGCTCAAACCGGACCAGACCTGCTCAAAACGAACCAGACCAGCTGAAATCGGTTTTAACCAGCTCAAAACGGACTAAAACCAGACCAGACCGGATCAAACCAGACCAGACAGGCTCAAACCGGTTCAAACCAGACCAGACCGGCTCAAACCGGTTTTGAAAGGCTGAAACTGGACTCAAACCGGACCAGACCGGCTGAAACCTATTTTGACCATATTAGAACAGCTCAAACCCGTTTTGACCGTCTCAAGCCGAACCAGACCGGCTCAAACCGGTTTTGATCAGCTTAAACCGGACTCAAACTGGAACGGAACAGACCGGCTCAAACCAGACTGAAACCGGTTTTTACCACCTCAAACCGGACTCAAATCCGAGCAGACCAGCTCAAACATGTTTTGACCGTATTAGACCAGCTCAAACCAGTTTTGACTGGCTCAAACCGGACAAGATGGGCTCAAACTGGGTTAGACCGGCTCAAACTGAACCAGACCGGCACAAACCGGACTCAAACCGGACTTAAACCGGACCAGACCGGCTCAAACCGGTTTTGACCGGCTCAAACCGTAGTCAAACGGGTTTTCTCCAGATCAAACCAGGCCAGACCAGTTCACACCAATTTGGACCAGCTCAAACCAGAGTCAAACCGGACCAGACAGGCTCAAACCTGTTTTGACTGGCTCAAACCGTACTCAAACCGGACCAGACTGGCTAAAACCGGTTTTGACCGGCTCAAACCGGAACGGACCAGACCGGCTCAAAACGGACTCAAACGTGTTTTGAACGGCTCCAACCGTATCAAACCTCACCAGACCGGCTCTTAGACTGGCTCAAACAGGTTTTAAACGTCTCATTACGAACCAGACCGGGTCTAATAGGTTTTGAACGGCTCAAACCGGGCTCAAAGCGGACCAGACCGGCTAAAACCGATTTGAACCGGCTCAAACCAGACCAGACCAGCTCAAACGGAATCAAACCGGACCAAAACAGCTCAAACCAGTTTTGACGGGCTCAAACCAGAGTCAAACGGGTTTTGACCAGATCAAACCAGGCCAGACCGGCTCAAACAGGTTTTGACCGTCTCAAACCGGACACAAACCTGACCAGACCGGCTCAAACCTGTTTTGACTCCCTCAAATTGGACTCAAACCGGAACAGACCGGCTTAAACCGGTTTTGACCGGCTGAAACCGGACTCAAACCGGACTGGACCGGCTCAAACCGGTTTTGAATGGCTCAAACCGGACTCAAACAGGAACAGACCGGATCAAACAGGAACAGACCAGCTCAATCTGGCTCACACCAGACCAGACCGGCTCAAACCGTCTCAAACCGAACCAGAACATCTCAAACCAGTTTTCACCGGCTCAAACCGGACTCATACGGGTTTTGACCAGATCAAACCAGGCCAGACCGGCTGAAACCAGTTTTGACTGGCTCAAACCGCACTCAAACCGGCCCAGACCGGATCCAATCGGTTTTGAAAGGCTCAAACCGGACCAGACCGGCTCAAACCGAACCAGACCAGCTAAAACCGGTTTTGACTGGCTCAAACCGGACTAAAACCTGACCGGACTGGCTCAAACCAGATCAAACCAGGCCAGACGAGCTCAAACCGGTTTTGTCTGGCTCTAACTGGAATGGACCAGACCGCCTCAAAACGGACTCAAACATGTTCTGACCGGCTCCAACCGGATCAAACCCCACCAGACCGGCTCTTAGACTGGCTCAAACCGGTTTTAACCGTCCCATTACGGACCAGACCAGGTCTCCCTGGTTTTGAACGGCTCAAACTGTACTCAAACCGGACCAGACCATCTAAAACTGGTTTGAACCGGCTCAAACGAGACCAAACTGCCTCAAGCATTATCAAACCGGACCAGAACGGCTCAAACCAGTTTTGACCAGCTCAAACCAGAGTCAATCGTGTTTTGACCAGATCAAACCAGGCCAGACCAGCTCAAACCGGTTTTGACTGGCGCTAACGGACTCAAACCGGCCCAGACCGGATCCAATCGGTTTTGAAAGGCTCAAACCGGACCAGACCGGCTCAAACCGAACCAGACCAGCTAAAACCGGTTTTGACTGGCTCAAACCGGACTAAAACCTGACCGGACTGGCTCAAACCAGATCAAACCAGGCCAGACGAGCTCAAACCGGTTTTGTCTGGCTCTAACTGGAATGGACCAGACCGCCTCAAAACGGACTCAAACATGTTCTGACCGGCTCCAACCGGATCAAACCCCACCAGACCGGCTCTTAGACTGGCTCAAACCGGTTTTAACCGTCCCATTACGGACCAGACCAGGTCTCCCTGGTTTTGAACGGCTCAAACTGTACTCAAACCGGACCAGACCATCTAAAACTGGTTTGAACCGGCTCAAACGAGACCAAACTGCCTCAAGCATTATCAAACCGGACCAGAACGGCTCAAACCAGTTTTGACCAGCTCAAACCAGAGTCAATCGTGTTTTGACCAGATCAAACCAGGCCAGACCAGCTCAAACCGGTTTTGACTGGCGCTAACCGGACTCAAACCGGCCCAGACCGGTTCCAATCGGTTTTGACAGGCTCAAACCGGACCATACTGGCTCAAACGAACCAGACAGGCTGAAACCGATTTTGACCGGCTCAAACCGGACTAAAACCTGACCGGACCGGCTCAAACCGGATCAAACCAGGCCAGACCGGCTCAAACCGGTTTTGACCGGCTCAAACCGGAACGGACCAGACCAAATCAAAACGGACTCAAACGTGTTATGAACGGCTCCAACTGGATGAAACCGCACCAGACTGGCTCAAACCGGTTTTAACCATCTCATTACGGACCAAACCGGGTCTACCAGGTTTTGAACGGCTCAAACCGGGCTCAAACCGGACCAGACCGGCTAAAACCAGTTTGAACCAGCTCAAACCAGACCAGACAGGCTCAAATGGAATCAAACCGGACCAAAACGGCTCAAACCAGTTTTGATGGGCTCAAACCAGAGTCAAACGTGTTTTGACCAGATCAAACCAGGCCAGACCGGCTCAAACCGGTTTTGACCCGCTCAAACCGGACTCAAACCGGACCAGAAAGGCTGTAATCTGTTTTGACTGGCTCAAAAAGGACTCAAACAGGCCCAGACCTGTTCCAATCGGTTTTGACAGGCTCAAACTGGACCAGACCGGCTCAAACCGAACCAGACTGTCTGAAACCTGTTTTGACCGGCTCAAATCGGACTAAAACCTGACCGGACCGACTCAAACCGTATCAAACCAGGCCAGACCGGCTCAAACTGGTTTTCACCGGCTCAAACCGGTACGGACCAGACCGCCTCAAAAAATGTTTTGACCGGCTCCAACCGGATCAGACCGCACCAGACCGGCTCTTAGGCTGGCTCAAACCGGTTTTAACCGTCTCATTACGGACCAGACCGGGTCTACCAGGTTTCGAATGGCTCAAACCAGACTCAAACCAGACGAGACCGGCTAAATCTGGTTTGAACCAGCTCAAACGAGACCAGACTGCCTCAAGCCGTATCAAACCGGACCAGAACGGCTCAAACCACTTTTGACGGGCTCAAACAAGAGTCAAACGGGTTTTGACCAGATCAAACCAGGCCAGACTGTCTCAAACCGATTTTGACCGGCTCAAACCGGACTCAAACCAGACCAGACCACCTCAAACCTTTTTTGACTGGCTCAAACCGGACCCACACCGGACCAGACCAGCTGAAACCGGTTTTGGACGGCTCAAATTGGACTCAAACTGGAACAGACCGGCTGAAACAGGAACAGACTGACTCATACCGGCTAAAACTAGACCAGACCGGCTCAAACCGGCTCAAACCGAACCAGAACATCTCAAACCGGTTTTCACCGGCTCAAACCGGACTCATAAGGGTTTTGACCAGATCAAAGCAGGCCAGACCGGCTCAAACCGGTTTTGACTGGCTCAAACCGGATTCAAACAGGTACAGGCCGGTTCCAACCGGTTTTGACAGGCTCAATCTGGACCAGAGCGGCTCAAACGGAACCAGACCGGCTGAAACCGGTTTTGACCAGCTAAACTGGACTAAAACCGGACCGGACAAGCTCAAACGGGTTTTGAACGGCTCAAACCAGACCAGAACGGCTCAAACCGGATCAAACCCGACCAGACCGGCTCAAACCGGTTTTGACCAGCTCAAACCGTATCAAAACAGTTTTGACCAGATGAAATCGGACCAGAGGGGCTCAAACCGGTTTTGACCAGCTCAAACCATCTCAAACCAGTTTTGACCGGATGAAACCGGACCAGACCGGCTCAAAACGGTTTTGACCTGCTCAAACAGGACTCAAACCCGACCAGATAGGTTCAAACCGGTTTTGACCGACTCAAATCTAATCAAACCAGACCAGACTAGCTCAAACCGCATCAAACAGCAGCAGACCGGCTCAAACCGGATTTGACCAGCTCAAACCGGACGAGACGGGCTCAAACCGCTTTTGACTGGCTCAAACCTGACCAGATGGGCTCTAACCCGAGCAGATGGGCTCAAACCAGCTAAAACCTGACCAGACCGGCTGAAACCGGTTTTGAACGGTTCAAACCGAACCAGACCGTCTCAAACCGGTTTTGACGGGTGAAACCGGAATCAAACCGGACCAGACTGGCTCAAACGTATTTTGACCGTACTAGACCGGCTCAAACTGGTTTTGACCGTCTGAAACCGAACCAGACTGGCTCAAACCGGTTTTGATTGGCCTAAACCGGATTCAAACCGGAATGGAACAAACCGGCTCATACCGGACTGAAACAGGTTTTTGCCACCTCAAACCGGACTCAATTCCGAGCAGACCGGCTCAAACATGTTTTTACCATATTAGACCGGCTCAAACCAGTTTTGACCGGCTCAAACTGGACGAGACGGGCTCAAACCGGTTTGGACCGGCTCAAACTGGACCAGACCGGCACAAACCGGACTCAAACCGGACTCAAACCGGACCAGACCGTCTCAAACAGGTTTTGACCGACTCAAACCAGACTCAAACGGGTTTTGACCAGATCAAACCAGGCCAGAACGGCTCAAACCGATTTTGACCGGCTCAAAGCGGACTCAAACCGGACCAGACCGGCTCAAACCTGTTTTGTCTGGCTCAAACCGGACTCAAACTGGACCAGAATGGCTAAAACCGGTTTTGACCGGCTCAAACCGGACTTAAACTGGACCAGACTGAGTCAAACCTGTTTTGAATGGCTCAAACCGGACTCAAACCGGACCAGACTGGCTCAAACAAGTTTTGACTGGCTCAAACTGGAACGGACCAGAGCGGCTCAAAACGGACTCAAACGTGTTTTGACCGGCTCCAACCAGATCAAACAGCACCAGACCGGCTCTTAGAGTGGCTCAAACCGGTTTTGACTGTCTCATTACGAACCAGACCGGGTCTACCAGGTTTTGAATGGCTCAAACCGGACTCAAACCGGACCAGACCAGCTTAAACGGGATCAAACCGGACCAAAACGCCTCAAACCAGTTTTGACGGGCTAAAACCAGAGTCAAACGAGTTTTGACCAGATCAAACCAGGCCAGTCCGGCTCAAACCGGTTTTGACCAGCTCAAACTGGACTCAAACCGGACAAGACCGGCTCAAACCTGTTTTGACTGGCTCAAACCGGACACAAACCAGACCAGTCGGCTCCATCCGGGTTTGACCGGCTGAAACCGGACTCAAACTGGACTAGACTGGCTCAAACCCGTTTTGAATGGCTGAAACCAGACTCAAACAGGAACAGACCGGCTCAAACAGGAAGAGACCGGCTCAAACCGTCTCACACCAGACCAGACCGGCTCAAACCAGCTCAAACAAGACCAGAACATCTCAAACCGGTTTTCAACAGCTCAAACCGGACTCATATGGGTTTTGACCAGATCAAACCAGGCCAGACCGGCTCAAAACGGTTTTGACTGGCTCAAACTGGACTCAAACCGGCCCAGACCGGTTCCAATCATTTTTGACAGGCTCAAACCGGACCAGAGAGGCTCAAACCGAACCAGACCGGCTGAAACTGGTTTTGACTGGCTCAAAACGGACTAAAACCTGACCGGACCAGCTGAAACTGGATCAAACCAGGCCAGACCGGCTCAAACCTGTTTTCACTGGCTCAAACCGGACTCAAACCGGACGAGAGCGGCTCAAACGTGTTTTGATTGGCTCAAACCAGACTCAAACCGGACCAGACCGGCTCAAAGCACTTTTGGCCGGCTGAAACCAGACTCAAACCGGACTAGACAGGCTCAAACCGGTTTTGAACGGGTCAAACCAGACTCAAACAGGAACAGACTGGCTCAAACAGGAACAGACCGGATCAAACCGGGACAAACCAGACCAGACCGTCTGAAGCCGGCTCAAACCGGACCAGAACATCTCAAACTGGTTTTCACCAGCTCAAACAGGACACATACGGGTATTGACCGGATCAAACCAGGCCAGACCGGCTCAAACCGATTTTGACCGGCTCAAACCGGACCAGACAGGCTCAAACCTGTTTTGACTGGCTCAAACCGGACTCAAACCGGACCAGACTGGCTCAAACCGGTTTTGACCGGCTGAAACCGGACTCAAACCGGACTAGACCGGCTCAAACCCGTTTTGAACGGCTGAAACCAGAGTCAAACGGGGTTTGACCAGATCAAACCAGGCCAGACCGGCTCAAACCGGTTTTGACCAGCTCAAACCGGACTCAAACCGGACCAGACCAGCTCAAACCTTTTTTGCCTGGCTCAAATCAGACTCAAACTGGAACAGACCGGCTCAAACAGGAACAGAACGGCTCAAACCGGCTAAAACTAGACCAGACCGGCTGAAACCGGCTCAAACCTGACCAGAACATCTCAAACCGGTTTTCAACGGCTCAAACCAGACTCATACGGGTTTTGACCGGATCAAACCAGGCCAGACCGGCTCAAACCTGTTTTGATCTGCTCAAACCGGACTCAAACAGGCCCAGATCGGTTCCAATCGGTTTTGACAGGCTCAAACCGGTCCAGACCGGCTCAAACCGGTTTTGAACGGCTGAAACCGGACTCAAACCGGACCAGACAATCTCAAACCTCTTTTGACCGTATTAGACCAGCTCAAACCGGTTTTGACCGTCTCAAACCAAAACAGACCGGCTCAAACTGGTTTTGATTGGCTTAAACCGGACTCAAACCGGAACGGAACAGACCGGCTCAAACCGGACTTAAACCGGTTTTTAGCACTTCAAACCGGACTCAAATCCGAGCAGACCGGCTCAAACATGTTTTGACCGTATTAGACCGGCTCAAACCAGATTTGACCGGATCAAACCGTACAAGACGAGCTCAAACCGGTTTTGAACGGCTCAAACTGCACCAGACCGCACAAACCGGACTCAAACCGGACTCAAACCGGTCCAGACCGGCTCAGACCGGTTTTGACCAGCTCAAACTGGACTCAAACGGGTTTTGACCAGATCAAACCAGGCCGGACCGGGTCAAACCAATTTTGACCGGCTCAAACTGGGCTCAAACCGGACCAAAACGGCTCAAACCAGTTTTGACGGGCTCAAACCAGAGTCAAACGGGTTTTGACCAGAACAAACCAGGCCACACCGGCTGAAACCGGTTTTGACCGGCTCAAACTG
Source organism: Erythrocebus patas (assembly GCA_023783455.1). NCBI lineage: Eukaryota > Metazoa > Chordata > Mammalia > Primates > Cercopithecidae > Erythrocebus > Erythrocebus patas. The sequence goes on along the minus strand of JAKFHT010004401.1, from coordinate 100,006 downwards.
GACTCAAACCGGACCAGACTGGATCAGACCTGTTTTGACTGGCTCAAAAAGGACTCAAACCGGACTAGACCGGCTCAAAACGGTTTTGAACCGCTCAAACCGGACTCAAACAGGAACAAACCTGCTCAAACAGTAACAGACAGGCTCAAACCGGCACACACCAGACCAGAATGTCTCAAACCTTCTCAAACCGGACCAGAACATCTCAAACCGGTTTTCAATGGCTCAAACCGGACTCATATGGGTTTTGACCAGATCAAACAAGGCCAGACCAGCTCAAACCGGTTTTGACTGGCTCAAAACGGACTCAAACCAGCCCAGACTGGTTCCAATCGGTTTTGACAGGCTCAAACCGGAGCAGACCGGCTCAAACCGAACCAGACCGGCTGAAACCGGTTTTGACCAGCTCAAAACGGTCTAAAGCCTGACCGAACAAGCTTAAACCGGATCAAACCAGGCCAGACTGCCTCAAACCGGTTTTGACCCGCTCAAACCAGAACGGACCAGACCGCCTCAAAACGGAGTCAAACATGTTTTGACTGGCTCCAACCGGTTCAAACCGCACGAGACCAGGTCGTAGACTGGCTCAAATCGGTTTTAACCATCTCATTACGGACAAGACCTGATCTACCAGGTTTTGAATGGCTCAAACCGGACTCAAACCGGACCAGACCGGCTAAAACCCGTTTGAAGCGGCTCAAACCAGACCAGACCGGCCCAAACCAGATCAAAATGGACCAGAACGGCTCAAACCAGTTTTGACCGGCTCAAACCAGAGTCAAACGGGGTTTGACCAGATCAAACCAGACCAGACCGGCTCAAAACCGTTTTGACCGGCTCAAACCGCACTCAAACCGGACCAGACCAGCTCAAACCTTTTTTGACTGTCTCAAACGGGACTGAAACTGGACCAGATCGGGCTCATACCGGTTGTGAACGGCTCAAATCGGACTCAAACTGGAACAGACCGGCTCAAACAGGAACAGACCGGCTCAAACTGGCTAAAACTAGACCAGACCGGCTCAAACCGGCTCAAACCAGCCACGACCGTTTCCAACCGGTTCTGACAGGCTCAAACCGGACCAGACCTGCTCAAAACAAACCAGACCGGCTGCAACAAGTTTTAACCGGCTCAAACCGGACTATAACGGGACCAGACCGGCTCAAACCGTTTTTCCCCTTCTCAAACCAGACCAGACCAGCTCAAACGGGTTCAAACCAGACCAGACCGGCTCAAACCGGTTTTGAACTTCTGAAACTGGACTCAAACCGGACCAGACCATCTCAAACCTATTTTGACCGTATTAGACCGACTCAAACCGGTTTTGACCGTCTCAAACCAAATTAGACCAGTTCAAACCGGTTTTGATCGGCTTAAACAGGACTCAAACCGGACTAGACCGCGTCAGACCAGTTTTGAACGGCTCAAACCGGACTCAAACAGGAACAGACCGGCTCAAACAGGAACAGACCGGCTCAAACCGGCTCACACCAGACCAGACCGGCTCAAACCGGACCAGAACATCTCAAACCGGTTTTCACTGGCTCAAACCGGACTCATACGGGTTTGGACCATATCAAACCAGGCCAGACCGGCTCAAACCCGTTTTGACCGGCTCAAACCGGACTCAAACCAGCCCAGACCGGTTGCAATCGGTTTTGACAGGCTCAAACGGGACCAGACCGGCTCTAAACGAACCAGACCGACTGAAACCGGTTTTGACCAGCTCAAACCTGTCTAAAACCTGACCAGACCAGCTCAAACTGGGTCATACCAGGCCAGACCAGCTCAAACCGGTTTTGACCGGCTCAAACCGGAACGGACCAGACCGCCTCAAAACGGACTCAAACATGATTTGACCGGCTCCAACCAGATCAAACCGCACCACACCGGCTCTTACACTGGCTCAAACCGGTTTTCACCGTCTCATTACGGACCAGACCGGGTCTACCAGGTTTGGAATGGCTGAAACCGGACTCAAACCGGACCAGACTGGCTAAAACTGGTTTGAACCGGCTCAAACGAGACCAGACTGCCTCAAGCCGTATCAAACCGGACCAGAACGGCTCAAACCAGCTTTGACCGGCTCAAACCAGAGTCAAACGGGTTTTGACCAGATCAAATCAGGCCAGACTGGCTCAAACCGGTTTTGACCCCCTCAAACCGGACTCAAACCGAACCAGACCAGCTCAAACCTGTTTTGACTGGGTCAAACCGGACTCAAACCGGACCAGACCGGCTCAAACTAGTTTTGACCTGCTGAAACCGGACTCAAACCGGACTGGACCGTCTCAAAACGGTTTTGAACTGCTCAAACCGGACTCAAACAGGAAGAGACCGGCTAAAACTGGATCAAGCCACACCAGATCAGCTCAAACCGGCTCAAACCAGACCAGAACATCTCAAACCGGTTTTCACTGGCTCAATCCATATTCATACATGTTTTGACCGGGTCAAACCAGGCCACACGGGCTCAAACCGGTTTGGACTGGCTCAAACCAGACTCAAACCGGCCCCGACCAGTTCCAACCAGTTTTAACAGGCTCAAACCGGGCCAGACCTGCTCAAAACGAACCAGACCAGCTGAAACCGGTTTTAACCAGCTCAAACCGGACTATACAGGGACCAGACCGGCTCAAACCAGTTTTCACCTTCTCAAACCAGACCAGACCGGCTCAAACCGGTTCAAACCGGACCAGACCGACTCAAACTGGTTTTGACTGGCTCAAACCAGACTCAAACCGGCCCAGACCGGTTCTAATTGGTTTTGAGAGGCTCAAACCGGACCAGACCAGCTCAAAACGAACCAGACCAGCTGAAACCGGTTTTGACCGGCTCAAACCGGACTAAAACTTGACCGGACTGGCTCAAACCAGATCAAACCAGGCCAGACCGGCTCAAACCGGTTTTGACTGGCTCAAAACGGACTCAAACCAGCCCAGACCGGTTCCAATCGGTTTTGACAGGCTCAAACCGGAGCAGACCGGCTCAAACCGAACCAGACCGGCTGAAACCGGTTTTGACTGGCTCAAAACAGTCTAAAGCCTGACCGAACCAGCTCAAACCGGAACAAACCAAGCCAGACTGGCTCAAACCGGTTTTGACCCGCTCAAACCAGAACGGACCAGACCGCCTCAAACGGACTCAAACATGTTTTGACTGGCTCCAACCGGTTCAAACCACACGAGACCGGCTCAGACTGGCTCAAACCGGTTTTAGCCGTCTCATTACGGACAAGACCTGATCTACCAGGTTTTGAATGGCTCAAACCGGACTCAAACCGGACCAGACCGGCTAAAACCCGTTTGAAGCGGCTCAAACCAGACCAGACCGGCCCAAACCAGATCAAACTGGACCAGAACGGCTCAAACCAGTTTTGACCGCTCAAACCAGAGTCAAACGGGGTTTGACCAGATCAAACCAGACCAGACCGGCTCAAAACCGTTTTGACCGGCTCAAACTGCACTCAAACCGGACCAGACCAGCTCAAACCTTTTTTGACTGTCTCAAACGGGACTGAAACTGGACCAGACCGGCTCATACCGGTTGTGAACGGCTCAAATCGGACTCAAACTGGAACAGACCGGCTCAAACAGGAACAGACCGGCTCAAACTGGCTAAAACTAGACCAGACCGGCTCAAACCGGCCACGACCGTTTCCAACCGGTTTTGACAGGCTTAAACTGGACCAGACCTGCTCAAAACAAACCAGACCAGCTGAAACCGGTTTTAACCAGCTCAAACCGGACTATACAGGGACCAGACCGGCTCAAACCAGTTTTCACCTTCTCAAACCAGACCAGACCGGCTCAAACCGGTTCAAACCGGACCAGACCGACTCAAACTGGTTTTGACTGGCTCAAACCAGACTCAAACCGGCCCAGACCGGTTCTAATTGGTTTTAACAGGCTCAAACCGGGCCAGACCTGCTCAAAACGAACCAGACCAGCTGAAACCGGTTTTAACCAGCTCAAACCGGACTATACAGGGACCAGACCGGCTCAAACCAGTTTTCACCTTCTCAAACCAGACCAGACCGGCTCAAACCGGTTCAAACCGACCAGACCGACTCAAACTGGTTTTGACTGGCTCAAACCAGACTCAAACCGGCCCAGACCGGTTCTAATTGGTTTTGAGAGGCTCAAACCGGACCAGACCAGCTCAAAACGAACCAGACCAGCTGAAACCGGTTTTGACCGGCTCAAACCGGACTAAAACTTGACCGGACTGGCTCAAACCAGATCAAACCAGGCCAGACCGGCTCAAACCGGTTTTGACTGGCTCAAAACGGACTCAAACCAGCCCAGACCGGTTCCAATCGGTTTTGACAGGCTCAAACCGAGCAGACCGGCTCAAAACGAACCAGACGGCTGAAACCGGTTTTGACTGGCTCAAAACAGTCTAAAGCCTGACCGAACCAGCTCAAACCGGAACAAACCAAGCCAGACTGGCTCAAACCGGTTTTGACCCGCTCAAACCAGAACGGACCAGACCGCCTCAAAACGGACTCAAACATGTTTTGACTGGCTCCAACCGGTTCAAACCACACGAGACCGGCTCGTAGACTGGCTCAAACCGGTTTTAGCCGTCTCATTACGGACAAGACCTGATCTACCAGGTTTTGAATGGCTCAAACCGGACTCAAACCGGACCAGACCGGCTAAAACCCGTTTGAAGCGGCTCAAACCAGACCAGACCGGCCCAAACCAGATCAAACTGGACCAGAACGGCTCAAACCAGTTTTGACCGGCTCAAACCAGAGTCAAACGGGGTTTGACCAGATCAAACCAGACCAGACCGGCTCAAAACCGTTTTGACCGGCTCAAACTGCACTCAAACCGGACCAGACCAGCTCAAACCTTTTTTGACTGTCTCAAACGGGACTGAAACTGGACCAGACCGGGCTCATACCGGTTGTGAACGGCTCAAATCGGACTCAAACTGGAACAGACCGGCTCAAACAGGAACAGACCGGCTCAAACTGGCTAAAACTAGACCAGACCGGCTCAAACCGGCCACGACCGTTTCCAACCGGTTTTGACAGGCTTAAACTGGACCAGACCTGCTCAAAACAAACCAGACCAGCTGAAAGAAGTTTTAACCGGCTCAAACCGGACTATAACGGGACCAGACCGGCTCAAACCGTTTTTCCCCCTCTCAAACCAGACCAGACCGGCTCAAACCGGTTTTGAACGGCTGAAACCAGACTCAAACCGGACCAGACCATCTCAAACCTATTTTGACCGTATTAGACCGACTCAAACCGGTTTTGACCGTCTGAAACCGAAGCAGACCGGCTCAAACCGGTTTTGATCGGCTTAAACCGGACTCAAACCGGAATGGAACAGATGGGCTCACACCGGACTGAATGCAGTTTTTACCACCTCAAACCGGACTCAAATCCGAGCAGACCGGCTCAAACATGTTTTGACCGTATTAGACTGGCTCAAACCAGTTTTGACCAGCTCAAACCGGACGAGACGGGCTCAAACCGGTTTTCACCAGCTCAAACTGGACCAGACCGGAACAAACCGCACTCAAACCGGACTCAAACTGGACCAGACCGGCTCAAACCTGTTTTGACTGGCTCAAACCAGACTCAACCTGGACCAGACTGGCTCAAACCGGTTTTGACCGGCTCACACCAGAACGGACCAGACCGGCTCAAAACGGACTCAAACGTGTTTTGACTGGCTCCAACCGTATCAAACCGCACCAGATCTGCTCTTAGACTGGCTCAAACCGGTTTTAACCGTCTCATTACGGACCAGACCGGGTCTACCAGGTTTTGAATGGCTCAAACCGGTCTCAAATCGGACCAGACCAGCTAAAACCGGTTTGAACCCGCTCAAACCAGACCAGAACGGCTCAAACCGGACTCAAACGGACCAGACCGGCTCAAACCGTTTGACCGGCTCAAACCAGTGTGAAACGGGTTTTGACCAGATCAAACCAGACCAGACAGGCTCCAACCGGTTTTGACCGGCTCAAACCGGACTCAAACCGGACCAGATCGGCTCAAACCAGTTTTGACTGGGTCAAACCGGACTCAAACCGGACCAGACCGGCTCAAACTGGTTTGAACCGGCTCAAACGAGACCAGACTGCCTCAAGCCATATCAAAACGCCACAGAACGGCTCAAACCAGTTTTGACCGGCACAAACCAGAGTCAAACGGGTTTCGACCAGATCAAATCAGGCCAGACCGGCTCAAACCGGTTTTGACCAGCTCAAACCGGACTCAAACCGGACCAGACCAGCTCAAACCTTTTTTGCCTGGCTCAAATCGGACTCAAACTGGAACAGACCGGCTCAAACAGGAACAGAACGGCTCAAACCGGCTAAAACTAGACCAGACCGGCTGAAACCGGCTCAAACCTGACCAGAACATCTCAAACCGGTTTTCAACGGCTCAAACCAGACTCATACGGGTTTTGACCGGATCAAACCAGGCCAGACCGGCTCAAACCTGTTTTGATCTGCTCAAACCGGACTCAAACAGGCCCAGATCGGTTCCAATCGGTTTTGACAGGCTCAAAACGGTCCAGATCGGCTCAAACCGAACCAGACTGGCTGACCGGATTTGACCAGCTCAAACCAGACTAAAATCGGACCGGACTGGCTCAAACCGGTTTTGAACGGCTCATACCAGACCAGAACGGCTCAAACCAGATCAAACCCGACCAGACCGGCTCAAACCGCTTTTGACCGGCTCAAAGCGGAATGGACCAGACCGGCTCAAACGGACTCAAACGTGTTTTGACCGGCTCCAACCTGATCAAACCGCACCAGAGCGGCTCTTAGACTGGCTCAAACCGGTTTTAACCGTCTCATTACGGACCAGACCGGGTCTACCAGGTTTTGAACAGCTCAAACCGGACACAAACCGGACCAGACCATCTCAAACCTTTTTGACTGGCTCAAACCGGACTCAAACTGGACCAGAACGGCTGAAACCGGTTTTGAACAGCTCAAATCGGACTCAAACCGGAAGAGACCGGCTCAAACCGGCTAAAATTAGACCAGACCGGCTCAAACCGGCTCAAACTGGACCACAACATCTCAAACCGGGTTTCACCGGCTCAAATCGGACTCATACGGGTTTTGACCGGATCAAACCAGGCCAGACTGGCTCAAACCGGTTTTGACCCCTCAAACCGGAATCAAACAGCCCAGACCGGTTCCAAACAGTTTTGACAGGCTCAAACCGGACCAGACCGGCTCAAACCAGAACGGACCAGACCGCCTCAAATGGGATCAAACCGGAAGAAAACAGCTCAAACCAGTTTTGAGGGCTCAAACCAGAGTCAAACGGGTTTTGACCAGATCAAACCAGGCCAGACCGGCTCAAACCGGTTTTGACCGGCTGAAACCGAATTCAAACCGGACCAGACAGGCTCAAACCTGTTATGACTGGCTCAAAAAGGAGTCAAACCGGACCAGACCGGCTGAAACCGGTTTTGACCGGCTGAACCGGACTCAAACCGGACGAGACCGCCTCACACCGGTTTTGAACGGCTCAAACCGGACTCAAACAGAAACAGACCAGCTAAAACAGGAACAGACTGGCTCAAACCGGCTCACAACCGACCAGACCGGCTCAAACCGGCTCAAACCGGACCAGAACATCTCAAACCAGTTTTCACTGGCTCAAACAGGCTCAAACAAGACCAGAACATCTCAAACCAGTTTTCACCGGCTCAAACAGGACTCATACGGGTTTTGACCAGATCAAACCAGACCAGACCGGCTCAAACCAGTTCAAACCAGACCAGACCGGCTCAAACCGGTTTTGACCGGCTGAAACCGGACTCAAACCAGACCAGACCGACTAAAACCGGTTTGAACCGGCTCAAACCAGACCAGACCGGCCCAAACCAGATCAAACTGGACCAGAACGGCTCAAACCAGTTTTGACCGGCTCAAACCAGAGTCAAACGGGTTTTGACCAGATCAAACCAGGCCAGACCAGCTCAAACCGATTTTGACCGGCTCAAACCAGACTCAAACCAGACCAGAGCAGCTCAAACCTTTTTTGACTGGCTCAAACCGGACTCAAACCCGACCAGAATGGCTGAAACCGGTTTTGAACGGCTCAAACCGGACTCAAACTGGAACAGACCAGCTCAAACAGAAACAAACCGGCTCAAACCGGCTAAAATTAGACCAGACCAGCTCAGACCGGCTCAAACCGGACCAGAACATCTCAAACCGGTTTTCAGAAGCTCAATCCGGTCTCATACGGGTTTTGAGCAGATCAAACCAGGCCAGACCGGCTCAAACCAGTTTTCACCGGCACAAACCGGACTCAAACAGGCCCAGACCAGTTCCAACTAATTTTGACAGGCTCAAACCTGACCAGACCGGCTCAAACCGAACCAGACCGGCTGAAACCGGTTTTGACCGGCTCAAACCGGACTACAACCGGACCAAACCTGCTCAAACCGGTTTTGACCGGCTCAAACCACACCAGACCAGCTCAAACCGGATCAAATCCGACAAGACAGGCTCAAACCGTTTTTGACTGGCTCAAACCGTCTCAAACCAGTTTTGACCAGACCGGCTAAAACTGGTTTGAACCGGCTCAAACGAGACCAGACTGCCTCAAGCCGTATCAAACCGGACCAGAACGGCTCAAACCAGTTTTGACCGGCTGAAACCAGAGTCAAACGGGGTTTCACCACATCAAACCAGGCCAGACCGCCTCAAACCAATTTTGTACGGTTCAAACAGGACCAGACCGATTCAAACCGGTTTTGAAGGGCTGAAACTGGACTCAAACCGGACCAGACAGGCTCAAACCTGTTTTGACTGGCTCAAAAAGGACTCAAACCAGAACAGACCGGCTCAAACCGGATTTGACCGGCTGAAACCAGAGTCAAACCGGACTAGACCGCCTCAAACCGGTTTTGAACGGCTCAAAACGGACTCAAACAGTAACAGACTAGCTCAAACAAAAACAGACCGGCTCAAACCGGCTCACACCTGACAAGACCGGCTCAAACCGGCTCAAACAGGACCAGAACATCTTAAACCGGGTTTCATCAGCTCAAACCGGACTCATACGGGTTTTGACCAGATCAAACCTGGCCAGACCGGCTCAAACCGGTTTTGACTGGCTCAAAACGGACTCAAACTGGACCAGACTGGCTCAAACCGGTTTTGACCGGCTCAAACCGGAAGGGACCAGAGCGACTCAAAATGGACTCAAACGTGTTTGACCGGCTCCAACCGGATCAAACAGCACCGGACCAGCTTTTAGACTGGTTCAAACCGGTTTCAACCATCGCATTACGGACCAAACCGGGTCTAATAGGTTTTGAACGGCTCAAACCGGACTCAAACTGGACCAGAGCAGCTCAAACGGGATCAAACCGGACCTAAACGGATCAAACCAGTTTTGATGGGCTGAAACCAGAGTCACCCGGGTTTTGACGAGATCAAACCAGGCCAGACCGGCTCAAACCGTTCTTGACCGGCTCAAACCGACTCAAACCGGACCAAACCGGCTCAAACCTGTTTTGACCGGCTCAAACCGGACACAAACCAGACCAGACCGGCTCAAACCGGTTTTGACCGGCTCAAACCGACTCAAACCGGATTAGACTGGCTAAAACCGGTTTTAATGGCTCAAACCGGACTCAAACAAGAACAGACTAGCTCAAACAAAAACAGACCGGCTCAAACCGGCTCACACCTGACAAGACCGGCTCAAACCGGCTCAAACAGGACCAGAACATCTTAAACCGGTTTCATCAGCTCAAACCGGACTCATACGGGTTTTGACCAGATCAAACCTGGCCAGACCAACTCAAACCGGTTTTGACTGGCTCAAAACGGACTCAAACTGGACCAGACTGGCTCAAACCGGTTTTGAATGGCTTAAACCGAACGGACCAGACCGCCTCAAACGGACTCAAACATGTTTTGACTGGCTCCAACCGGATCAAACAGCACCGGACCAGCTTTTAGACTGGTTCAAACCGGTTTCAACCATCGCATTACGGACCAAACCGGGTCTAATAGGTTTTGAACGGCTCAAACCGGACTCAAACTGGACCAGAGCAGCTCAAACGGGATCAAACCGGACCTAAACGGATCAAACCAGTTTTGATGGGCTGAAACCAGAGTCACCCGGGTTTTGACGAGATCAAACCAGGCCAGACCGGCTCAAACCGTTCTTGACCGGCTCAAACCGGACTCAAACCGGACCAAACCGGCTCAAACCTGTTTTGACCGGCTCAAACCGGACACAAACCAGACCAGACCGGCTCAAACCGGTTTTGACCGGCTGAAACCGGACTCAAACCGGATTAGACTGGCTAAAACCGGATTTTAATGGCTCAAACCGGACTCAAACAAGAACAGACCGGCTCAAACGGGAACAGACCGGTTCAAACCGTCTCGCACCAGACCAGACCGGCTCAAACCGGCTCAAACCGGACCAGAACATCTCAAACCGGTTATCACCAGCTCAAACCGGACTCATATGGGTTTTGACCACATCAAACCAGGCCAGACCAGCTCAAAACGGTTTTGACTGGCTCAAACCGGACTCAAACCGGCCCAGACGGGTTCCAATCGGTTTTGACAGGCTCAAACCGGACCAGACAGGCTCAAACCGAACCAAATCGGCTGAAACCGGTTTTGACTGGCTCAAACCGGACTAAAACCTGACCGGACCGACTCAAACCGGATCAAACCAGGCCAGACCGGCTTAAACCGGTTTTGAATGGCTTAAACCGGAACGGACCAGACCGCCTCAAAACGGACTCAAACATGTTTTGACTGGCTCCAACCGGATCAAACCACACCAGACCGGCTCTTAGACTAGCTCAAACCGGTTTTAACCGTCTCATTACGGACCAGACCGGGTCTACCAGGTTTTGAACGGCTCAAACCGGACTCAAACCGGACCAGACCGGCTAAAACCAGTTTGAACCGGCTCAAACCAGACCAGACCGGCGCAAACCAGATCAAACTGGACCAGAACAGCTCAAACCAGTTTTGACCGGCTCAAACCAGTGTCAAAGGTGTTTTGACCAGATCAAACCAGGCCAGTCGGGCTCCAACCGGTTTTCACCGGCTCAAACCGGACTCAAACCGGACCAGATCGGCTCAAAGCTGTTTTGACTGGGTCAAACCGGACTCAAACCGCACCAGACCGGCTCAAACCGGTTTTCACTTTCTCAAACCAGACCAGACCGCCTCAAATCGTTTCAAACCAGACCAGACCGGCTCAAACCGGTTTTGAACGGCTGAAACCGGACTCAAACCGGACCAGACCATCTCAAACCTATTTTGACCGTATTACACCGGCTCAAACCGGTTTTGACCGTCTCAAACTGAACCAGACCGGCTCAAACCGGTTTTGATCGGCTGAAACCAGATTCATACCGGAACGGAGGAGACCGGCTGAAACCGGACAGACACCGGTTTTTACCGCCTCAAACCGGACTCAAATCCGAGCATACAGGCTCAAACATGTTTTGACCGTATTAGACCGGCTCAAACCAGTTTTGACCGGCTCAAACCGGACGAGACGGGCTCAAACCGGTTTTGACCGGCTCAAACTGGACCAGACCGGCACAAACCGGACTCAAACTGCACTCAAACTGGACCAAACAGGCTCAAACCCGTTTTGACCAGCTCAAACAGGACTCAAACGGGTTTTGACCCGATCAAACCAGGCCAGACCGGCTCAAACCGATTTTGACCGGCTCAAAGTGGACTCAAACCGGACGAGACCGGCTCAAACCTGTTTTGACTGGCTCAAACCGGACTCAAACCGGACCAGACAGTCTCAAACCGGTTTAGACCGGCACAAACCGGAACGGACCAGACCGTATCAAAACGGACTCAAACGTGTTTTGACCGGCTCCAACCGCATCAAACCGCACCAGATCGGCTCTTAGACTGGCTCAAACCGGTTTTAACTGTCTCATTACGGATCAGACCGGGTCTACCAGGTTTTGAACGGCTCAAACCGGACTCAAACTGGACCAGACCGGCTAAAACCGGTTTGAACCGGCTCAAACCAGACCAGACCAGCTCAAATGAGATCAAACCGGACCAAAACGGCTCAAACCAGTTTTGACCGGCTCAAACCAGAGTCAAACGTGTTTTGACCAGATCAAACCAGGCCCGACCGGCTCAAACCGGTTTTGTCCGGCTCAAACAGGACTCAAACCGGACCAGACAGTCTGTATCGTGTTTTGACTGACTCAAAAAGGTCTCAAACCGGAACAGACCGGCTCAAACCAGTTTTGACCAGCTGAAACCGGACTCAAACCAGACTAGACCGCCTCAAACCTGTTTGAACGGCTCAAACCGGACTCAAACAGGAACAGACGGTCTCAAACGGGAACAGACCGGCTAAAACCGGCTCACACCAGACCAGACCGGTTCAAACCAGCTCAAACCGGACCAGAACATCTCAAACCTGTTTTCACCAGCTCAAACCGGACTCATACAGGTTTTGACAAGATCAAACCAGGCCAGACCGAGTCAAACCGGTTTTGACTGGCTCAAACCGGACTCAAACCGGCCCAGACCGGTTCCAATCGGTTTTGACAGGCTCAAACCGGACCAGACAGGCTCAAACCGAACCAAATCGGCTGAAACCGGTTTTGACCGGCTCAAACCGGACTAAAACCTGACCGGACCGGCTCAAAGCGGATCAAACCAGGCCAGACTGGCTCAAACCGGTTTTGACCGGCTCAAACCGGAACGGACCAGACCACCTCAAAATGGACTCAAACATGTTTTGACCGGCTCCAACCGGATCAAACTGCACCAGACCGGCTCTTAGACTGGCTCAAACCGGTTTTAACCATCTCATTACGGACCAGACCTGGTCTACCAGGTTTTGAACGGATCAAACCGGAATCAAACGGGACCAGACCGGCTAAATCTGTTTTGAACCGACTCAGACGAGACCAGACTGCCTCAAGCCGTATCAAACTGGACCAGAACGGCTCAAACCAGTTTTGACCGGCTCAAACCAGAGTGAATCGTGTTTTGACCAGATCAAACCAGGCCAGACCGGCTCAAACCGGTTTTGAATGGCTCAAACCAGACTCAAACCGGACCAGACCAGCTCAAACATTTTTGACTGGCTCAAACCGGACTCAAACCGGACCAGACCGGCTCATACCAGTTTTGAATGGCTCAAATCGGACTCAAACTGGAACAGACCGGCTCAAACAAGAACAGACTGGTTCAAACCGGCTAAAACTGGACCAGACCGTCTCAAACTGGCTCAAACCGGTCCAGAACATCTCAAACCGGTTTTCACCGGCTCAAACCAGACTCATATGGGTTTTGACCGGATAAAACCAGGCCAGACCGGCTCAAACCGGTTTTCACTGGCTCAAACCGGACTCAAACAGGCCCAGACTGGTTCCAACCGGTTTTGACAAGCTCAAACCGGTCCAGACCGGCTCAAACCGAACCAGAACGGCTGAAACCGGTTTTGACAGGCTCAAACCGGACTAAAATCGGACCAGACCGGCTCAAACCGGTTTTAAACGGCTCAAACCAGACCATAACGGCTCAAACCGGATCAAACCAGACCAGACCGGCTCAAACCGGTTTTGACCAGCTCAAACCATCTCAAACCAGTTTTGACCGGATGTACCCGGACCAGACTGGCTCAAAACGGTTTTGACCTGCTCAAACGAGACTCAAACCCGACCAGATAGGCTCAAACCGGTTTTGACCGGCTCAAATCTAATCAAACCGGACAAGACCAGCTCAAACCGGATCAAACAGCAGCACACCGGCTCAAATCGGTTTTGACCAGCTCAAACCAGACGAGACGGGCTCAAACCGGTTATGACCGGCTCAAACCCGACCAGACCGGCTCAAACCAGCTAAAACCTGACCAGACCGGCTCAAACCGATTTTGAACGGTTCAAACTTAACCAGACCGACTCAAACCGGTTTTGATGGGCTGAAACCGGACTCAAACCGTACCAGACCGGCTCAAACTGGTTTTGACCGGCTTAAACCGGACTCAATTTGGCACGGAACAGACCGGCTCAAACCGCACTGAAACCGGTTTTTACCGCCTCAAACCGGACTCAAATCAGAGCAGACCAGCTCAAACATGTTTTGACCGTATTAGACCGGCTCAAACCAGTTTTGACCGGCTCAAACCGGACTCAAACCGGACCAGACCAGCTCAAACCTTTTGACTGGCTCAAACCGGACTCAAACGGACCAGACCGTCTGAAACTGGTTTTGAACGGCTCAAATCGGACTCAAACTGGAACAGACCGGCTCAAACAAGAACAGACCGCCTCAAACCAGCTAAAACTAGGAAGACCGGCTCAAACCAGCTCAAACCGGACCAGAACATCTCAAACCGGTTTTGACCGCTCAAACTGGACTCATACGGGTTTTGACCGGATCAAACCAGGCCAGACCGGCTCAAAACAATTTTGACCAGCTCAAACCGGACTCAAACCGACCAGACCGGCTCAAACCTGTTTTGACTGGCTCAAACGGACTCAAACTGGACCAGACAGGCTGTAACCTGTTTTGACTGGCTCAAACCGGCTCAAACGGAACAGACCGGCTCAAACCGGTTTTGACCAGCTGAAACCGGACTCAAACCGGACTAGACTGGTTCAAACTGGTTTTAAAGGGCTCAAACCAGACTCAAACAGGAACAGACGGGCTCAAACGGGAACAGACCGGCTCAAACCGGCTGACACCAGACCAGACAGGCTCAAACCGGCTCAAACCTGACCAGAACATCTCACACCGGTTTTCACTGGCTCAAACTGGACTCATACGGGTTTTGACCAGATCAAACCAGGCCAGACCGACTCAAACCGGTTTTGACTGGCTCAAACCGGACTCAAACGGGCACAGACCGGTTCCAATCGGTTATGACAGGCTCAAACCTTACCAGACCGGCTCAAACCGAACCAGACCAGCTGAAACCGTTTTTGACCAGCTCAAACCGGACTAAAACCTGACCGGACCAGCTCAAACTGGATCAAACCAGGCCAGACTGGCTCAAACTGGTTTTGACCGGCTCAAACCGGAACGGACCAGACCACCTCAAAACGGACTCAAACATGTTTTGACCGGCTCCAACCGGATCAAACCGCACCAGACCGGCTCTTAGACTGCCTCAAACCGGTTTTAACCATCTCATTATGGACCAGACCGGGTCTACCAGGTTTTGACCGCTCAAACCGGTCTCAAATCGGACCAGACCAGCTAAAACCGGTTTGAACCCGCTCAAACCAGACCAGAACGGCCCAAACCGGATAAAACCGGACCAGACCGCTCAAACCAGTTTTGACGGCTCAAACCGGCTCAAACCAGTGTGAAACGGGTTTTGACCAGATCAAACCAGACCAGACAGGCTCAACCGGTTTTGACCGGCTCAAACCGGACTCAAACCGGACCAGATCGGCTCAAACCAGTTTTGACTGGGTCAAACCGGACTCAAACCGACCAGACCGGCTCAAACTGGTTTGAACCGCTCAAACGAGACCAGACTGCCTCAAGCCATATCAAACGCCACAGAACGGCTCAAACCAGTTTTGACCGGCACAAACCAGAGTCAAACGGGTTTTGACCAGATCAAACCAGGCCACACGGGCTCAAACCGGTTTTGACCGGCTCAAACCGGACTCAAACCGGACCAGACCAGCTCAAACCTTTTTGACTGGCTCAAATCGGACTCAAACTGGAACAGACCGGCTCAAACAGGAACAGAACGGCTCAAACCGGCTAAAACTAGACCAGACCGGCTCAAACCGGCTCAAACCTGACCAGAACATCTCAAACCGGTTTGAACCCGCTCAAACCAGACTCATACGGGTTTTGACCGGATCAAACCAGGCCAGACCGGCTCAAACCTGTTTTGATCTGCTCAAACCGGACTCAAACCGGACCAGATCGGCTCAAACCGGTTTTGACAGGCTCAAACCGGACCAGACCAGCTCAAACCGGACCAGACTGGCTCAACCGGTTTTGACGGCTCAAACCGGACTCAAACCGGAACAGACCGGCTCAAACTGGTTTTAAAGGGCTCAAACCAGACCATAACGGCTCAAACCGGATCAAACCAGACCAGACCGGCTCAAACCGGTTTTGACCAGCTCAAACCATCTCAAACCAGTTTTGACCGGATAAAACCGGACCAGACTGGCTCAAACCGGTTTTGACCTGCTCAAACCGGACTCAAACCCGACCAGATAGGCTCAAACCGGTTTTGACCGGCTCAAATCTAATCAAACCGGACAAGACCAGCTCAAACCGGATCAAACAGCAGCACACCGGCTCAAATCGGTTTTGACCAGCTCAAACCAGACCAGACCGGCTCAAACCGGTTATGACCGGCTCAAACCCGACCAGACCGGCTCAAACCAGCTAAAACCTGACCAGACCGGCTCAAACCGGTTTTGACAGGCTCAAACCTTACCAGACCGGCTCAAACCAGTTTTGACTGGGTCAAACCGACTCAAACCGGACCAGACCGGCTCAAACTGGTTTGAACCGGCTCAAACAGACCAGACTGGCTCAAACCAGATCAAACCAGGCCAGACCGCTCAAACCAGTTTTGACCGGCACAAACCAGAGTCAAACGGTTTTGACCAGATCAAATCAGGCCAGACCGGCTCAAACCAGTTTTGACGGCTCAAACCGACTCAAACCGAACCAGACCAGCTGAAACCGTTTTGACCAGCTCAAACCGGACTAAAACCTGACCGGACCAGCTCAAACTGGATCAAACCAGGCCAGACTGGCTCAAACTGGTTTTGACCGGCTCAAACCGGAACGGACCAGACCACCTCAAAACGGACTCAAACATGTTTTGACCGGCTCAAACCGGACTCAAACCGACCAGACCGGCTCTTAGACTGCCTCAAACCGGTTTTAACCATCTCATTATGGACCAGACCGGTCTACCAGGTTTTGAATGGCTCAAACCGGCTCAAACCGGACTCAAACCGGACCAGACCGGCTAAATCTGTTTTGAACTGGCTCAAACGAGACCAGACTGCTCAAACCGGACCAGACCGGCTCAAACCTGACCAGAATGGCTCAAAGCAGTATTGACTGGCTCAAACCGGACTCAAACCGCACCAGACCGGCGCATACCGGTTTTGAGCAGCTCAAATCGGACTCAAACTGGAACAGACTGGCTCAAACAGGAACAGACCGGCTCAAAGCGGCTAAAACTAGACCAGAACGGCTCAACCGGCTCAAACCGGCCCCGACCGATTCCAACCGGTTTTGACAGGCTCAAACCAGACCAGACCGGCTCAAACCGAACCAGACCAGCTCAAACCAGTTTTGACCGGCTCAAACCGGACTATAATGGGACCAGACCGGCTCAAACCAGTTTTCACCGGCTCAAACCGGACTCAAACTGGACCAGACCGGCTCAAACTGGACCAGACGGCTCAAACCGACTCAAACCGGTTTGAACGGCTCAAACCAGCTCAAACCGGACCAGACCGGCTGAAACCTCTTTTGACCGGCTCAAACCGGACTAAAACCTGACGGACCGGCTCAAAGCTTATCAAACCAGGCCAGACCGACTCAAACCGGTTTTGACCGGCTCAAACGAGACTCAAACCAGACCAGACCGGCTCATACCTGTTTTGACTGGCTCAAAAAAGACTCAAACAGGACCAGACCAGTTCCAACCGGTTTTGACAGGCTCAAACCGGACCAGACAGGCTCAAACCGAACCAGACAGGCTGAAACCGGTTTTGACCGGCTCAAACCGGACTAAAACCTGACCGGACCGGCTCAAACCGGATCAAACCAGGCCAGACCGGCTCAAACCGGCTTTGACCGGCTCAAACCGGAACGGACCAGACCAAATCAAAATGGACTCAAACGTGTTATGACCGGCTCCAACCAGATCAAACCGCACCAGACCAGCTCTTAGACTGGCTCAAACCGGTTTTAACCGTCTCATTACGGACCAGACCGGCTCAAACCAGTTTTGATCGGCTCAAACCGGACTCAAACTGGACCAGACTGGCTCAAACTGGTTTGAACCGGCTCAAACAGACCAGACTGCCTCAAGCCATATCAAACAGACCGGCTCAAACCGCTCAAACCAGTTTTCACCGGCTGAAACCGGACTCAAATCAGAGCAGACCAGCTCAAACATGTTTTGACCAGACCGGCTCAAACCAGTTTTGACCGGCTCAAACCGGACTCAAACCGGACCAGACCAGCTCAAACCTTTTTTGACTGGCTCAAACCGGACTCAAACCGGACCAGACCGTCTGAAACTGGTTTTGAACGGCTCAAATCGGACTCAAACTGGAACAGACCGGCTCAAACAAGAACAGACCGCCTCAAACCAGCTAAAACTAGGAAGACCGGCTCAAACCAGCTCAAACCGGACCAGAACATCTCAAACCGGTTTTGACTGGCTCAAACTGGACTCAAACGGATTTTGACCAAATCAAACCAGGCCAGACCGGCTCAAAACAATTTTGACCAGCTCAAACCGGACTCAAACCGGACCAGACCGGCTCCAACCTGTTTTGACTGGCTCAAACCGGACTCAAACTGGACCAGACGGCTCAAACCGGTTTTAACCGTCTCATTACGGACCAGACCGGGTCTACCACGTTTTGAACAGCTCAAACCGGACTCAAACTGGACCAGACTGGCTAAAACCGGTTTGAACCGGCTCAAACCAGACCAGACTGGCTCAAACCAGATCAAACCAGGCCAGACCGGCTCAAACCGCTCAAACCAGTTTTCACCGGCTCAAACCGACTCAAACCGGACCAGACCATCTCAAACCTATTTTGACCGCATTAGACCGGCTCAAACCGGTTTTGACCGGCTCAAACCGGACTCAAACCGGACCAGACCAGCTCAAACCTTTTTGACTGGCTCAAACCGGACTCAAACGGACCAGACCGTCTGAAACTGGTTTGAACGGCTCAAATCGGACTCAAACTGGAACAGACCGGCTCAAACAAGAACAGACCGCCTCAAACCAGCTAAAACTAGGAAGACCGGCTCAAACCAGCTCAAACCGGACCAGAACATCTCAAACCGGTTTTGACTGGCTCAAACTGGACTCAAACGGATTTTGACCAAATCAAACCAGGCCAGACCGGCTCAAAACAATTTTGACCAGCTCAAACCGGACTCAAACCGGACCAGACCGGCTCCAACCTGTTTTGACTGGCTCAAACCGGACTCAAACTGGACCAGACGGGCTCAAACCGGTTTTAACCGTCTCATTACGGACCAGACCGGGTCTACCAGGTTTTGAATGGCTCAAACCGGTCTCAAATCGGACCAGACCAGCTAAAACCGGTTTGAACCCGCTCAAACCAGACCAGAACGGCCCAAACCGGATAAAACCGGACCAGAACGGCTCAAACCAGTTTTGACCGGCTCAAACCAGTGTGAAACGGGTTTTGACCAGATCAAACCAGACCAGACAGGCTCCAACCGGTTTTGACCGGCTCAAACCGGACTCAAACTGGACCAGATCGGCTCAAACCAGTTTTGACTGGGTCAAACCGGACTCAAACCGGACCAGACCGGCTCAAACTGGTTTGAACCGGCTCAAACGAGACCAGACTGCCTCAAGCCATATCAAAACGCCACAGAACGGCTCAAACCAGTTTTGACCGGCACAAACCAGAGTCAAACGGGTTTCGACCAGATCAAATCAGGCCAGACCGGCTCAAACCGGTTTTGACCAGCTCAAACCGGACTCAAACCGGACCAGACCAGCTCAAACCTTTTTTGCCTGGCTCAAATCGGACTCAAACTGGAACAGACCGGCTCAAACAGGAACAGAACGGCTCAAACCGGCTAAAACTAGACCAGACCGGCTGAAACCGGCTCAAACCTGACCAGAACATCTCAAACCGGTTTTCAACGGCTCAAACCAGACTCATACGGGTTTTGACCGGATCAAACCAGGCCAGACCGGCTCAAACCTGTTTTGATCTGCTCAAACCGGACTCAAACAGGCCCAGATCGGTTCCAATCGGTTTTGACAGGCTCAAACCGGTCCAGATCGGCTCAAACCGAACCAGACTGGCTGACCGGATTTGACCGGCTCAAACCGGACTAAAATCGGACCGGACTGGCTCAAACCGGTTTTGAACGGCTCATACCAGACCAGAACGGCTCAAACCAGATCAAACCAGACCAGACAGGCTCCAACCGGTTTTGACCGGCTCAAACCGGACTCAAACCGGACCAGAACGTCTCAAACCAGTTTTGACTGGGTCAAACGGACTCAAACGGACCAGACCGGCTCAAACTGGTTTGAACCGGCTCAAACAGACCAGACTGCCTCAAGCCATATCAAACGCCACAGAACGGCTCAAACCAGTTTTGACCGGCACAAACCAGAGTCAAACGGGTTTCGACCAGATCAAATCAGGCCAGACCGGCTCAAACCAGTTTTGATCGGCTCAAACCGGACTCAAACTGAACCAGACCAGCTCAAAGCTTTTTTGACTGGCTCAAACCAGACTCAAACCGTACCAGACCGGCGCATACCGGTTTTGAACGGCTCAAATCGGACTCAAACTGGAACAGACTGGCTCAAACAGGAACAGACCGGCTCAAAGCGGCTAAAACTAGACCAGAACGGCTCAACCGGCTCAAACCGGCCCCGACCGATTCCAACCGGTTTTGACAGGCTCAAACCAGACCAGACCTGCTCTAAACAAACCAGACCAGCAGAAACCAGTTTTACCCGGCTCAAACCGGACTATAATGGGACCAGACCGGCTCAAACCGTTTTTCCCCTTCTCAAACCAGACCAGACTGGCTCAAACCGGTTCAAACCAGACCAGACCGACTCAAACCGGTTATGAAAGGCTGAAACCGGATTCAAACTGGACCAGACCATCTCAAACCTATTTTGACCGCATTAGACCGGCTCAAACCGGTTGTGACCGTCTCAAACTGAACCAGACCGGCTCAAACCGGTTTTGATCTGCTTAAATGGGACTCAAACCGTAACGGAACAGACCAGCTCAAACCGGACTGAAATCGGTTTTTACCGCCTGAAACCGGACTCAAATCCGAGCAGACTGACTCAAACATGTTTTGACTGTATTAGACTGGCTCAAACCAGTTTTGACCGGCTCAAACCAGATGAGATGGGCTCAAACCTGTTTTGACCAGCTCAAACCGGGCTCAAACATGAACAGACGGGCTCAAACGGGAACAGACCGGCTCAAACCGACTCGCACCAGACCAGACCGGCTCAAAACGGACTCAAACCGGACCAGACCGGCTCATACCGGTTTTGAACGGCTCAAATCGGTCTCAAACTGGAACAGACTGGCTCAAACACTAACAGACCGTCTCAAACCGGCTAAAACTAGACAAGACTGGCTCAAACCGGCTCAAACCGGACCAGAACATCTCAAACAGGTTTTCACCAGCTCAAACTGGACTCATATGTGTTTTGACCAGATCAAACCAGGCCAGACCGGCTCAAACCGATTTGACCAGCTCAAACCGGACTAATACCCGACTGAACCGAATCAAACCGGATCAAACCAGGCCAGACCGGCTCAAACCGGTTTTGACCGGCTGAAACTGGAACGGACCAGACCACCTCAAAACGGACTCAAACATGTTTTAACAGGCTCCAACCAGATCAAACCACTCCAGACCGGCTCTTAGACTGGCTCAAACCGGTTTTAACCGTCTCATTATGGACCAGACCGGGTCTACCAGGTTTGGAACGGCTCAAACCGGACTCAAACCCGACCAGACAGGCTAAAACTGGTTTGAACCGGCTCAAACGAGACCAGACTGCCTCAAGCCGTATCAAACCGGACCAGAACGTCTCAAACCAGTTTTTACCGGCTCAAACCAGAGTCAAACGGGTTTTGACCAGATCAAATCAGGCCAGACCGGCTCAAACCGGTTTTGACCCCCTCAAACCGGACTCAAACCGAACCAGACCAGCTCAAACCTGTTTTGACTGGGTCAAACCGGACTCAAACAGGACCAGACCGGCTCAAACCGGTTTTGAACGGCTCAAATCGGACTCAAACCGGACTAGACCATCTCAAAACGGTTTTGAACGTGTCAAACCGGACTCAAACCGGAACAGACCGGCTCAAACAGGAACAGACCGGCTCAAAACGGTGCAAACCAAACCAGACCAGCTCAAACCGGCTCAAACTGGACCAGAACATCTCCAACCGGTTTTCACCGGCTCAAACCGGACTCATACAGGTTTTGACCGGATCAAACCAGGCCAGACCAGCTCAAACCGGTTTTGACCGGCTCAAACCGGACTCAAACCGGCCCAGATGTGTTCCAACTGCTTTTGACAGGCTCAAACCGGACCAGCCCGGCTCAAACCGGTTTTGACCAGCTGAAACTGGACTCAAACCGGACTAGACCGCCTCAAACCGGTTTTGAATGGCTCAAACCGGACTAAAACAGGAACAGACCGGCTCAAACAGGAACAGACCGGCTCAAACCGGCTCACACCAGACCAGACCAGCTCAAACCGGCTCAAACCGGACCAGAACATCTCAAACCGGTTTTCACCAGCTCAAACCGGACTCATACGGGTCTGGACCATATCAAACCAGGCCAGACCGGCTCAAACCGGTTTTGACCGGCTCAAACTGGACTCAAACTGGGCCAGACCGGCTCAAACCGGACTAAAACCTGACCAGACCAGCTCAAACCGGATCAAACCAGACCAGACCGGCTCAAACCGGTTTTGACCGGCTCAACTCGGAACGGACCAGACCACCTCAAAACGGACTCAAACGTGTTTTGACCGGCTCCAACCAGATCAAACCGCGCCAGACCAGCTCTTAGACTGGCTCAAACCGGTTTTAACCGTCTCATTACGGACCAGACCGGGTCTACCAGGTTTTGAACGGCTTAAACCGGACTCAAACCCGACCAGACTGGCTAAAACTGGTTTGAACCGGCTCAAACGAGACCAGACTGCCTCAAGCCATATCAAACTGGACCAGAACGGCTCAAACCAGTTTTGACCGGCTCAAACCAGAGTCAAACGGGTTTTGACCAGATCAAATCAGGCCAGACCGGCTCAAACCGGTTTTGACCCCCTCAAACCGGACTCAAACCGAACCAGACCAGCTCAAACCTGTTTTGACTGGGTCAAACCGGACTCAAACCGGACCAGACCGGCTCAAACCAGTTTTGAATGGCTCAAATCGGACTCAAACCGGACTAGACCGTCTCAAAACGGTTTTGAACGTGTCAAGCTGGACTCAAACCGGAACAGACCAGCTCAAACAGGAACAGACCGGCTCAAAACGGCTCAAACCAGACCAGACCACCTCAAACCGGCTCAAACTGGACCAGAACATCTCCAACCGGTTTTCACCGGCTCAAACCGGACTCATACAGGTTTTGACCGGATCAAACCAGGCCAGACCAGCTCAAACCGGTTTTGACCGGCTCAAACCGGACTCAAACCGGCACAGACGTGTTCCAACCGCTTTTGACAGGCTCAAACCGGACCAGACCGGCTCAAACCGAACCAGACTGACTGAAACCGGTTTTTACCAGCTCAAACCGGACTAAAACCGGACCGTGACGGCTCAAACCGGTTTTGACCGGCTCAATCCAGACCAGACTGGCTCATACCGGATCAAACCCGACCAGACCGGCTCAAACCGGTTTTAACCAGCTCAAACCGTCTCAAACCAGTTTTGATCGGATGAAACCGGACCAGACCGGCTCAAAATGGTTTTGACCTGCTCAAACGGGACTCAAACCCGACCAGATAGGCTCAAACCGGGTTTGAGTGGCTCAAACCGGACTCAAACCGGACCAGACCGGCTCAAACCTGTTTTGACTGGCTCAAAAAAGACTCAAACCGGAACAGACCAGCTCAAACCGGTTTTGACCGGCTGAAACCGGACTCAAACCGGACGAGACCGCCTCAAACCGGTTTTGAACGGCTCAAACCAGACTCAAACAGGAACAGACCGGCTCAAACAGGAACAGACCGGCTCAAACCGCCTCACACCAGACAAGAACGGCTCAATCCGGCTCAAACCGGACCAGAACATCTCAAACCGGTTTTCACCGGCTCAATCCGGTTTTGACTGGCTCAAACAGGACTCAAACTGGCACAGACCAGTTCCAATCGGTTTTGACAGGCTCAAACCGGTCAAGACCGGCACAAACCGAACCAGACCGGCTGAAACCGTTTTTGACCTGCTCAAACCGGACTAAAACCTGACTGGACCAGCTCAAAGCCGATCAAACCAGGCCAGACCGGCTCAAACCGGTTTTGACCTGCTCAAACCGGACTCAAACCGGACCAGACCGGCTCAAACCTATTTTGACCGTATTAGACAGGCTCAAAACGGTTTTGACCGTCTCAAATCGAACCAGACCGGCTCAAACCGGTTTTGATCGGCTTAAACCGGACTCAACCCGGAACGGAACAGACCGGCTCAAACCGGACTGAAACCGGTTTTTACTGCCTCAAACCAGACTCAAATCCGGGCAGACCGGCTCAAACATGTATTGACCGTATTAGACTGGCTCAAACCAGTTTTGACCTTCTCAAACCGGATGAGACGGTCTCAAACCTGTTTTGACCGGCTCAAACTGGACCACACCGGCACAAACCAGACTCAAACCCGACTCAAACCGAACCAGACTGGCTGAAACCGGTTTTGACCGGCTGAAACCGGACTAAAACCTGACCAGACCAGCTCAAACCGGATCAAACCAGACCAGACCGGCTCAAACCGGTTTTGACCGGCTCAACTCGGAACGAACCAGACCACCTCAAAACGGACTCAAACGTGTTTTGACCAGCTCCAACCGGATCAAACCGCGCCAGACCGGCTCTTAGACTGGCTCAAACCGGTTTTAACCGTCTCATTACGGACCAGACTTGGTCTACCAGGTTTTGAGCGGCTCAAACCGGACTCAAACCGGACCAGACCAGCTAAAACCTGTTTTGACTGGCTCAAAAAAGACTCAAACCGGAACAGACCGGCTCAAACCGGTTTTGACCGGCTGAAACGGACTCAAACCGGACGAGACCGCCTCAAACCGGTTTTGAGCGGCTCAAACCAGACTCAAACAGGAACAGACCGGCTCAAACAGGAACAGACCGGCTCAAACCGGCTCACACCAGACAAGAACGGCTCAATCCGTCTCAAACCGGACCAGAACATCTCAAACCGGTTTTGACCGCTCAAACCGGTTTTGACTGGCTCAAACAGGACTCAAACTGGCACAGACCAGTTCCAATCGGTTTTGACAGGCTCAAACCGGTCAAGACCGGCACAAACCGAACCAGACCGGCTGAAACCGTTTTTGTCCTGCTCAAACCGGACTAAAACCTGACTGGACCGGCTCAAAGCCGATCAAACCAGGCCAGACCGGCTCAAACCGGTTTTGACCTGCTCAAACCGGACTCAAACCAGACCAGACCGGCTCAAACCTATTTTGACCGTATTAGACTGGCTCAAACCGGTTTTGACCGTCTCAAATCGAACCAGACCGCTCAAACCGGTTTTGATCGGCTTAAACCGGACTCAACCCGGAACGGAACAGACCGGCTCAAACCGGACTGAAACCGGTTTTTACTGCCTCAAACCGGACTCAAATCCGGCAGACCGGCTCAAACATGTATTGACCGATTAGACTGGTTCAAACCAGTTTTGACCTTCTCAAACCGGATGAGACGGTCTCAAACCTGTTTTGACTGGCTCAAACTGGACCACACCGGCACAAACCAGACTCAAACCGACTCAAACCGAACCAGACCGGCTGAAACCGGTTTTGACCGGCTCGAACCGGACTAAAACCTGACCAGACCAGCTCAAACCGGATCAAACCAGACCAGACCGGCTCAAACCGGTTTTGACCGCTCAACTCGAACGAACCAGACCACCTCAAAACGGACTCAAACGTGTTTTGACCAGCTCAACCGGATCAAACCGCGCCAGACCGGCTCTTAGACTGGCTCAAACCGGTTTTAACCGTCTCATTACGGACCAGACTTGGTCTACCAGGTTTTGAGCGGCTCAAACCGGACTCAAACCGGACCAGACCAGCTAAAACCTGTTTTGACTGGCTCAAAAAAGACTCAAACCGGAACAGACCGGCTCAAACTGGTTTTGACCGGCTGAAACCGGACTCAAACCGGACGAGACCGCCTCAAACCGGTTTTGAGTGGCTCAAACCAGACTCAAACAGGAACAGACCGGCTCAAACAGGAACAGACCGGCTCAAACCGGCTCACACCAGACAAGAACGGCTCAATCCGTCTCAAACCGGACCAGAACATCTCAAACCGGTTTTCACCGGCTCAAACCGGTTTTGACTGGCTCAAACAGGACTCAAACTGGCACAGACCAGTTCCAATCGGTTTTGACAGGCTCAAACCGGTCAAGACCGGCACAAACCGAACCAGACCGGCTGAAACCGTTTTTGTCCTGCTCAAACCGGACTAAAACCTGACTGTACCGGCTCAAAGCCGATCAAACCAGGCCAGACCGGCTCAAACCGGTTTTGACCTGCTCAAACCGGACTCAAACCGGACCACACCGGCTCAAACCTATTTTGACCGTATTAGACAGGCTCAAACCGGTCAAGACCGGCACAAACCGAACCAGACCGGCTGAAACCGTTTTTGACCTGCTCAAACCGGACTAAAACCTGACTGGACCGGCTCAAAGCCGATCAAACCAGGCCAGACCGGCTCAAACCGGTTTTGACCTGCTCAAACCGGACTCAAACCGGACCAGACCGGCTCAAACCTATTTTGACCGTATTAGACTGGCTCAAACCGGTTTTGACCGTCTCAAATCGAAACAGACCGGCTCAAACCGGTTTTGATTGGCTTAAACCAGACTCAAACCGGAACGGAACAGACTGGCTCAAACCGGACTGAAACCAGTTTTTACTGCCTCAAACCGGACTCAAATCCGGGCAGACCGGCTCAAACATGTTTTGACCGTATTAGACTGGCTCAAACCTGTTTTGACCTTCTCAAACCGGATGAGACGGTCTCAAACCTGTTTTGACCAGCTCAAACTGGACCACACCGGCACAAACCGGACTCAAACCCGACTCAAACCGGACCAGACCGGCTCAAACCCGTTTTGACCTGCTCAAACCGGACTCAGACTGGTTCTAATCGGTTTTGACAGGCTCAAACCAGACCAGACCGGGTCAAACAGAACCAGACCGGCTGAAACCGGTTTTGACTGGCTCAAACCGGACTAAAACCTGACCAGACCAGCTCAAACCGGATCAAACCAGACCAGACTGGCTCAAACCGGTTTTGACCGGCTCAACTCGGAACGGACCAGACCACCTCAAAACGGACCCAAACGTGTTTTGACCGGCTCAAACCGGATCAAACCGCACCAGACCGGCTCTTAGACTGGCTAAAACCGGTTTTAACCGTCTCATTACGGACCAGACCGGGTCTACCAGGTTTGGAACGGCTCAAACCAGACTCAAACGGGACAAGACCGGCTAAAACTGGTTTGAACCGGGTCAAACGAGACCAGACTGCCTCAAGACGTATCAAACCGGACCAGAACGGCTCAAACGGGTTTTGACCTGATCAAACCAGGCCAGACCGGCTCAAACCGGTTTTGACCGGCTCAAACCGGACTCAAACCAGACCAGACCAGCTCAAACCTTTTTTGACTGGCTCAAACCAGACTCAAACCGGACCAGACCGGCTCATACCGGTTTTGAACGGCTCAAATCGGACTCAAACTGCAACAGACCGGCTCAAACAGGAACAGACCGGCTCAAACCACCTAAAACTAGACCAGACCGGCTCAAACCGGCTCAAACCGGCCACGACCGTTTCCAACCGGTTTTGACATTCTCAAACCGGACCAGACCTGCTCAAAACAAACCAGACCAGCTGAAACCAGTTTTAACCAGCTCAAACCGGACTATAACGGGACCAGACCGGCTCAAACCGTTTTTCCCCTTCTCAAACCAGACCACACTGGCTCAAACCGATTCAAACCAGACCAGACCGGCTCAAACCGGTTTTGAACGGCTGAAACCGGACTCAAACCGGACCAGATGATCTCAAACCTATTTTGACCGTATTACACCGGCTCAAACCGGTTTTGACCGTCTCAAACCGAACCAGACCGGCTCAAACCGGTTTTGATCGGCTTAAACCGGACTCAAACCGGAACGGAACAGACCGGCTCAAACCGGACTGAAACCGGTTTTTACCGCCTCAAACCGGACTCAAATCCAAGCAGACCGGCTCAAACATGTTTTGACCGGCTCAAACGAGACCAGACTGCCTCAAGCCGTATCAAACCGGACCAGAACGGCTCAAACCAATTTTGACCAGCTCAAACCAGAGTCAAACGGGTTTTGACCAGATTAGACAAGGCCAAACCGGCTCAAACCGGTTTTCACCGGCTCAAACCGGACTCAAACCGGATCAGACCAGCTCAAACCTTTTTTGACTGGCTCAAACGGGACTCAAACCGGACCAGACCGGCTCATACCGATTTAGAACGGCTCAAATCGGACTCAAACTGGAACAGACCAGCTCAAACAGGAACAGACCGGCTCAAACTGGCTAAAACTAGACCAGACCAGCTGAAACCGACACAAACCAGACCAGAACATCTCAAACCGGTTTTCACCGGCTCAAACCGAACTCATACGGGTTTTGAGCGGATCAAACCAGGCCAGACCGGCTCAAACCGGTTTTGACCGGCTCAAACCGGACTGAAACAGTCCCAGACCGGTTCCAACCGCTTTTGACAGGTTCAAACCAGACCAGACTGGCTCAAACCGGACGAGACCGGCTGAATCCGGTTTTGACCGACTCAAACCGGACTAAAATCGGACCGGACCGGCTCAAACCGGTTTTGAGCGGCTCAAACCAGACCACAACGGCTCAAAGCGGATCAAGCCCGACCAGACTGGCTCAAACCGGTTTTGACTGGCTCAAACCAGACTCAAACGGGTTTTGACCAGATCAAACCAGGCCAGACCGGCTCAAACCGGTTTTGACTGGCTCAAACCGGACTCAAACCGGCCCAGACTGATTCCAATCGTTATTGACAGCCTCAAACCGGACCAGACCGGGTCAAACCGAACCAGACCGGCTGAAACAGGTTTTGACCGGCTCATACTGGAATAAAACATGACTGGACCAGCTCAAACCTGATCAAACCAGGCCAGACCTGCTGAAACCGGTTTTGACCAGCTCAAACCGGAACGGACCAGACCGCCTCAAAACGGACTCAAACATGTTTTTCCGGCTCCAACCGGATCAAACCACACCAGACCGGCCCTTAGACTGGCTCAACCGGTTTTAACCGTCTCATTACAGACCAGACCGAGTCTACCAGGTTTTAAACGGCTCAAACCGGACTCAAACCGGCTCAAACCAGACCGGCTGAAACCGGTTTTACCGCCTTAAACCCGACTCAAATCCGAGCAGACCGGCTCAAACTGGACTCAAACCGGATCAAACCAGACCAGAACGGCTCAAACCAGTTTTGACCGGCTCAAACCAGACTCAAACGGTTTTGACCAGATCAAACCAGGCCAGACCGGCTCAAACCGGTTTTGACCAGCTCAAACCGCTCAAACCGGTTTTGACCGCCTCAAACCGACTCAAACCGACCAGACCGGCTCAAACCGGCTCAAACCAGACCAGACCGCTCAAACCGGTTTTGAGCGGCTCAAACCGAACCAGACCGACTCAAACGGGTTTTGACGGCTCAAACCAGACTCAAACCGGACCAGACAGGCTCAAACCTATTTTTGAACGTATTAGACCGGCTCAAACCAGTTTTGACCGTCTCAAACCGAAACACACCTGCTCAAACCGGTTTTGATCGGCTTAAACCGGACTCAAACCAGAAGGGAACAGACCGGCTCAAAGCGGACTGAAACCGGTTTTTACCGCCTTAAACCCGACTCAAATCCGAGCAGACCGGCTCAAACATGTTTTGACCGTATTAGACCGGCTCAAACCAGTTTTGACCGGCTCAAACCGGACGAGACGGGCTCAAACCGGTTTTGATCGGCTCAAAATGGACCAGACTGGCACAAACCGGATTCAAACCGGACTCAAACCGGACCCAAACTGGACCAGACCGACTCAAACCGGTTTTGACCGGCTCAAACCGGACTCAAACGGGTTTTGACCAGATCAAACCAGGCCAGACCAGCTCAAACCGGTTTTGACCAGCACAAACCGGACTCAAACCGGACCAGACCGGCTCAAACCGGTTTTGACCGGCTCAAACCGGACTCAAACCGGATCAGACCAGCTCAAACCTTTTTTGACTGGCCAAAACTGGACTCAAACCGGACCAGACCGGCTCATACCGATTTTCAACTGCTCAAATCGGACTCAAACTGGAACAGACCGGCTCAAACAGGAACAGACCGGCTCAAACCGGCTAAAACTAGTCCAGACCGGCTCAAACCGGCTCAAACCGGACCAGAACATCTCAAACTGGTTTTCACTGGCTCAAACCGGACTCATATGGGTTTTGACCGGATCAAACCAGGCCAGACCAGCTCAAACCGGTTTTTGACCGGCTCAAACCGACTCAAACCGGACGAGACGGGCTCAAAGCTGTTTTGACCGTCTCAAACTGGACCAGACCGGCACAAACCGGACTCAAACCAGACCAGACCGGCTCAAACCGGTTTTGACCGGCTCAAACCGGACTCAAATGGGTTTTGACCAGATCAAACCAGGCCAGACCAGCTCAAACCGATTTTGACCGGCTCAAACCGTCTCAAACCAGTTTTGACCAGATGAAACCGGACCAGACCAGCTCAAAACGGTTTTGACCGGCTCAAACCAGACCAGATCAGCTCAAACCGGATCAAACCCGTACAGACCGGCTCAAACCAGTTTTGACCGGCTCAAACCGTCTCAAAGGACTTTTGACCGGATGAAACCGGACCAGACCGGCTCAAATCAGTTTTGACCAGCTCAAACCAGACGTGACGGGCTCAAACCGGTTTTGACCGGCTCAAACACGACCAGACTGGCTCTAACCCGACCAGACCGGCTCAAACCAGCTAAAACCTGACCAGACCTGCTCAAACCGGTTTTGAACGGTTCAAACCGAACCAGACCTACTCAAACCGGTTTTGACGGGCTGAAACCGGACTCAAACCGGACCAGACCGGCTCAAAACTATTTTGACCGTATTAGACCGGCTCAAACCGGTTTTGACCGTCTCAAACCGAACCAGACCGGCTCAAACCGGTTATGACCCGCTTAAAACGGACTCAAACCAGAACGGAACAGACCGGCTCAAACCGGACTGAAACCGGTTTTTACCACCTCAAACCGGACTCAAATCCGAGCAGACCGGCTCAAACATGTTTTGACCGTACTAGACCGGCTCAAACCAGTTTGACCGGCTCAAACTGGACGAGACGGGCTCAAACCTGTTTTGACCGGCTCAAACTGGACCAGACCGGCACAAACCGAACTCAAACCGGACTCAAACCGGACCAGACCTGCTCAAAACGAACCAGACCAGCTAAAACCGGTTTTCACCGGCTCAAACCGGACTAAAACCGGACCTGACCGTCTCAAACCGGTTTTCACCGGCTCAAACCCGACCAGACCGGCTCAAACCGGTTTTGACCGGCTCAAGCTGTCTCAAACCAGTTTTGACCGGATGAAACCGGACCAGACCGGCTCAAAATGGTTTTGACCTGCTCAAACGGGACTCAAACCCGACCAGATAGGCTCAAACCGGTTTTGACCATCTCAAATCTAATCAAACCGGACCAGACCAGCTCAAACCGGATCAAACAGCAGCAGACCGGCTCAAACCGGTTTTGAACGGCTCAAACCGGACTCAAACCGGACCAGAACAGCTCAAACCTTTTTTGACTGGCTCAAACGGGACTCAATCTGGACCAGACCGGCTGAAACCGGTTTTGAACGGCTCAAATCAGACTCAAACTGGAACAGACCGGCTCAAACTGAACCAGACCGGCACAACCCGGACTCAAACCGGACTCAAACCGGACCAGACTGGCTGAAACCGGTTTTGACTGGCTCAAACCGGTCTAAAATCGGACCGGACCAGATCAAATCGGTTTTCAACGGCTCAAACCAGACCAGAACGGCTGAAACCGGATCAAACACGACCAGACCGGCTCAAACCTGTTTTGACCGGCTCAAACCGTCTCAAACCAGTTTTCACCTAATGAAACCAGAGCAGACTGGCTCAAAACGGTTTTGACCTGCTCAAACCAGACGAGACGGCCAAAGACCGGTTTGGACCGGCTCAATCCAGACTCAAACCGGTCCTGACCGGTTCCAACTGGTTTTGATAGGCTCAAACCGGATCAGACCTGCTCAAAACAAACCGGACCAGCTGAAATCGGTTTTATCCAGCTCAAACTGGAGTAAAACTGGACCAGACCGGCTCAAACCGGTTTTCACTGGCTCAAACCTGACCAGACTGGCTCAAACCGGTTCAAACCAGACCAGACCGGCTCAAAACGGTTTAGAATGGCTGAAGCCGGACTCAAACCGGACCAGACCGGCTCAAACCTATTTTGACCTTATTAGACCGGCTCAAAGCGGTTTTGACCGTCTCAAACTGAACCAGACCGGCTCAAACCGTTTTTGATCGGCTTAAACCGGACTCAAACCGGAACGGAACAGACCAGCTCAAACCGGACTGAAACCGGTTTTTACCGCCTCAAACCGGACTCAAATCCGAGCAGACCGGCTCAAACATGTTTTGACCGTATTAGACTGGCTCAAACCAGTTTTGACCAGCTCAAACCGGACGAGAGGGGCTCAAACCGGTTTTGACCAGCTCAAACTGAACCAGACCGGCACAAACTGGACTCAAAACGGACTCAAACCGGACCAGACGGGCTCAAACCGGTTTTGACCGGCTCTAACCGGACTCAAACGAGTTTTGACCAGATCAAACCAGACCAGACCGGCTCAAACCGATTTCGACCGGCTCAGACCGGACTCAAACCGGACCAGACTGGCTCAAACCGGTTTTGACCGGCTCAAACCGGAACGGACCAGACCGCCTCAAAACGGACTCAAACGTGTTTGACCGGCTCCAACCGGATCAAACCGCACCAGACCAGCTCTTAGACTGTCTCAAACTGGTTTTAACCGTCTCATTACGGACCAGACCGGGTCTACCAGGTTTTGAACGGCTCAAACCGGACTCAATCCGGACCAGACTGGGTAAAACCGGATTGAACCAGCTCAAACCAGACCAGACCGGCTCAAACGTGATCAAACCGGACCATAACGGCTCAAACCAGTTTTGACGGGCTCCAACCAGAGTCAAACGGGTTTTGACCAGAACAAACCAGGCCAGACCGGCTCAAAAAGATTTTGACCAGCTCAAACCGGACACAAACCGGACAAGACCGTCTCAAACCTGTTTTGACAGGCTCAAAAAGGACTCAAACCGGAACAGACCGACTCAAACCGGTTTTGACTGGTAGAAACCGGACTCAAACGGGACTAGACCGCCTCAAACCGGTTTTGAACGGCTCAAACCGGAGTCAAACAGGAGCAGACCGGCTCAAACAGTGACAGACCGCCTCAATCCGGCTCACACCAGACCAGACCGGCTCAAACCGGCTAAAACTAGACCAGACTGGCTCACACCGGCTCAAATCGGACCAGAACATCTCAAACCGATTTTCACCAGATCAAACCGGACTCACACGGGTTTTGATCAGATCAAACCATGCCAGACCGGCTCAAACCGGTTTTGACCGGCTCAAACCGGACTCAAACAGGTCCAGACCTGTTCGAACCGGTTTTGACAGGCTTAAACAGGACCAGACTGGCTCAAACCGAACCAGACCGGCTGAAACCGGTTTTGACTGGCTCAAACCAGACTAAAATCGGACCGGACCGGATCGAACCAGTATTGACCGTCTCAAACTGGACCAGAACGGCAAAAACCGGAATCTAATCGGACTCAAACCGGACCAGACCGGCTCAAACCTGTTTTGACTGGATCAAAAAGGACTCATACTGGAACAGACCGGCTCAAACCGGTTTTGACCGGCTGAAACCGGACTCCAACCGGACTAGAAAGCTCAAACCGGTTTTGAATGGCTCAAACCGGACTCAAGCAGGAACCGACCGGCTAAAACCAGCTCAAGCCACACCAGACCGGCTCAAACCGGCTCAAACCGGACCAGAACATCTCAAACCGGTTTTCACCAGCTCAATCCGGACTCATACGGGTTTTGACCGGATCAAACCAGGCCAGACCAGCTGAAACCGGTTTTGACCGGCTCAAACCGGACTCAAACCGGCCCAGACCCGTTCCAACCGGTTTTGACAGGCTCAAACCGGACCAGACCTGCTCAAAACGAACCAGACCAGCTGAAACTGGTTTTAATTGGCTCAAACCGGACTAAAAGCGGACCAGACCGGCTCAAACCGGTTTTCACCGGCTCAAACCAGACCAGAACGGCTCAAACCGATTCAAACCCGACCAGACCTGCTCAAACGGGTTTTCACCGGCTCAAACCGACTCAAACCGGTTTTGACCGGATGAAACCGGACCAGACCAGCTCAAAACAGTTTTGACTTGCTCAAACGGGACTCAAAACGGACCAGATCGGCTCAAACCTGTTTTGACCGACTCAAATCTAATCAAACCGGACCAGACCGGCTCAAACGGGATCAATCCGCAGCAGACCGGCTCAATCCGGTTTTGACCGGCTCAAACCAGACGAGACGGGCTCAAACAGGTTTTGACCGGCTCAAACCTGACCAGACCATCTCTAAGCAGACCAGACCAGCTCAAACCAGCTCATAAATGACCAGACCAGCTCAAACAGGTTTTTCAACGATTCAAACTGATCCGGACCAACTCAAACCGGTTTTGACCGGCTCAAACCGGACTCAAACGGGTTTTGACCAGATCAAACCAGGCCAGACCGGCTCAAACCGATTTTGAACAGCTGAAACCGGACTCAAACCGGACCAGACCGGCTAAAACCGGTTTGATCCAGCTCAAACCAGACCAGACCGGCTCAAACCGGATCAAACCGGACCAGAACGGCTCCAACCAGTATTGACTGGCTCAAACCAGAGTCAAACGTGTTTTGACCAGATCAAACCAGGCCAGACCGTATCAAACTGGTTTTGACCAGCTCAAACTGGACTCAATCCGGACCAGACAGGCTCAAATCTCTTTTGACTGGCTCAAAAAGGACTCAAACCGGACCAGACCGGCTCAAACCTATTTTGACTGTATTAGACCGGCTCAAACCGGTTTTGACCGTCTCAAACCGAACCAGACCGGCTCAAACCAGTTTTGACCCACTTAAAACGGACTCAAACCGGAACGGAACAGACCGGCTCAAACCGGACTGAAACCGGTTTTTACCGCCTCAAACCGGACTCAAATGCGAGCAGACCGGCTCAAACATGTTTTGACCGTACTAGACCGGCTCAAACCAGTTTTGACCGGCTCAAATTGGACGAGACGGGCTCAATCCGGCTTTGACCGGCTCAAACTGGACCAGACCGGCACAAACCGAACTCAAACCGGACTCAAACCGGACCAGACCTGTTCAAAACCAACCAGACCAGCTGAAACCGGTTTTCACCAGCTCAAACCGGACTAAAACCGGACCAGACCGGCTCAAACCGGTTTTCACCGGCTCAAACCCGACCAGACCGGCTCAAACCGGTTTTGACCAGCTCAAACCGACTCAAACCAGTTTTGACCAGATGAAACCGGACCAGACTGGCTCAAAAACGGTTTTGACCTGCTCAAACGGGACTCAAACCCGACCAGATAGGCTCAAACCGGTTTTGACCATCTCAAATCTAATCAAACCGGACCAGACCAGCTCAAACCGGATCAAACAGCAGCAGACTGGCTCAAATCGGTTTTCACCAGCTCAAACCAGACGAGACGGGCTCAAACCGGTTTTGACCGGCTCAAACCCGACCAGACCGGCTCTAACCCGACCAGACCGGCTCAAACCAGCTAAAATCTGATGAGTCCGGCACAAACCAGTTTTGAACGGTTCAAAACGACCCAGACCGACTCAAACCGGTTTTGACCGGCTCAAACCGGACCAGACCGGCTCAAACCGATTTTGACCGGCTCAAACCGGACTCAAACGGGTTTTGACCAGATCAAACCAGGCCAGACTGGCTCAAACTGATTTTGACCGGCTCAAACTGGACTCAAACCGGAGCAGAACGGCACAAACCTGTTTTGACTGGCTCAAACTGGACTCAAAACGGACGGGACTGGCTCAAACCGGTTGTGACCGGCTCAAACCGGAACGGACCAGACCGGCTCACAACGGACTGCAACGTGTTTTGACCAGCTCAAACCGTATCAAACTGCACCAGATCGGCTCTTAGACTGGCTCAAAACGGTTTTATCCATCTCATTACGAACCCCACCTGGTATACCAGGTGTTGAAAGGCTCATACCGGACTCAAACCGGACCAGACCGGCTAAAAGCGGTTTGAACCGGCTCAAACCAGACCAGACCGGCTCAGATGGGATCAAACCGGACCAAAACGGCTCAAACCAGTTTTGACGGGCTCAAACCACAGTCAAGCGGATTTTGACCAGATCAAACCAGATGAGACCTGCAAAAACCGGTTTTAACCGGCTCAAACGGAACTTAAACCGGACCAGACAGGCTCAAACCTGTTTTGACTGTCTCAAAAAGGACTCAAACCGGAACAGACCGGCTCAAACCGGTTTTGACCAGCTGAAACCAGACTCAAACCAGACTAGACCGGCTCAAACCGGTTTTGAACGGCTCAAACCGGACTCAAACAGGAACAGACCAGCTCAAACGGAAACAGACCGGCTCAAATCGGCTCACACCAGACCAGACCGGCTCAACCCGGCTAAAACCGGACCAGAACATCTCAAACTGGTTTTCACCGGCTCAAACCAAACTCAAACGGGTTTTGACCAGATCAAACCAGGCCAGAACGGCTCAAACCGGTTTTCACCGGCTCAAACTGGACTCATACAGGTTTTGATTGGATCAAACCAGGCCATACCAGCTCAAACCGGTTTTGACCGGCTCAAACCGCACTCAAACCGGCCCAGACGTGTTCCAACCGGTTTTGACAGGCTCACACCAGACCAGACCGGCTCAAACCGAACCAGACCGACTGAAACCGGTATTTACCAGCTCAAACCAGAATAAAACCGCATCGTGGACGGCTCAAACCGGTTTTGACCGCTCATTCCAGACCAGACCGCTCAAACCGGGTCAAACCAGACCAGACCGGCTCAACCCGGCTAAAACCGGACCAGAACATCTCAAACTGGTTTTCACCGGCTCAAACCAAACTCAAACGGGTTTTGACCAGATCAAACCAGGCCATACCAGCTCAAACCGGTTTTCACCGGCTCAAACTGGACTCATACAGGTTTTGATTGGATCAAACCAGGCCATACCAGCTCAAACCGGTTTTGACCGGCTCAAACCGCACTCAAACCGGCCCAGACGTGTTCCAACCGGTTTTGACAGGCTCACACCAGACCAGACCGGCTCAAACCGAACCAGACCGACTGAAACCGGTATTTACCAGCTCAAACCAGAATAAAACCGTACCGTGACGGCTCA
The DNA here is from genome assembly GCA_023783455.1 of Erythrocebus patas. Taxonomy (NCBI): domain Eukaryota; kingdom Metazoa; phylum Chordata; class Mammalia; order Primates; family Cercopithecidae; genus Erythrocebus; species Erythrocebus patas. Next base: position 62,376 of record JAKFHT010004401.1, on the reverse strand, counting down.
AACCGGTTTTGACCGGCTCATTCCAGACCAGACCGGCTCAAACCGGGTCAAACCAGACCAGACCGGTGCAAACCAGATCAAACTGGACCAGAACGGCTCAAACCAGTTTTGACCGGCTCAAACCAGTGTCAAAAGGGTTTTGACCAGATCAAACCAGGCCAGACGGGCTACAACCGGTTTTGACCGGCTCAAACCGGACTCAAACCAGACCAGATCGGCTCAAAGCTGTTTTGACTGGGTCAAACCAGACTCAAACCGCATCATACCGGCTCAAACAGGTTTTCACCTTCTCAAACCAGACCAGACCGGCTCAAACCAGTTCAAACCAGACCAGACCGGCTCAAACCAGTTTTGAACGGCTGAAACCGGACTCAAACCGGACTCAAACCGGACCAGACCATCTCAAACCTATTTTGACCGTATTAGACCGGCTCAAACCGGTTTTGACCGTCTCAAACCGAACCAGACCGGCTCAAACCGGTTTTGATCGGCTGAAACCAGACTCATACCGGAACGGAGGAGACCGGCTCAAACCGGACCCAAACCAGTTTTTACCGCCTCAAACCGGACTCAAATCCGAGCAGACCGGCTCAAACATGTTTTGACCATATTAGACCGGCTCAAACCAGTTTTGACCGGCTCAAACCGGACGAGACGGGATCAAACCGGTTTTGACCGGCTCAAACTGCACCACACCGGCACAAACAGGACTCAAACCGGACTCAAACCGGTTTTTACCGCCTCAAACCGGACTCAAATCCGAGCAGACTGGCTCAAACATGTTTTGACCGTATTAGACCGGCTCAAACCAGTTTTCACCGGCTCAAACCGGACGAGACGGGCTCAAACCGGTTTTGACCGGCTCAAGCTGCACCAGACCGGCACAAACCGGACTCAAACTGGACTCAAACTGGACCAAACCGGCTCAAACTGGTTTTGACCAGCTCAAACCGGACTCAAACGGGTTTTGACCAGATCAAACCAGGCCAGACCGGCTCAAACCGGTTTTGACCGGCTCAAACCAGACTAAAACCGGACCGGACCAGCTCAAACCGGTTTTGACCGGCTCAAACGAGACCAGAACGGCTTAAACCGGACCAAACCCGACCAGACTGGCTCAAACCGGTTTTGACCGGCTCAAACCGTCTCAAACCAGTTTTGACCGGATGAAACCGGACCAGACCGGCTCAAAACGGTTTTGACCTCCTCAAACGGGACTCAAACCCGACCAGATATGCTCAAACCGGTTTTGACCGGCTCAAATCTAATCAAACCGGACCAGACCAGCTCAAACCAGATCAAACAGCAGCAGACCGGCTAAAACCGATTTTGACCGGCTCAAACCGGACTCAAACGGGTTTTTACCAGATCAAACCAGGCCAGACCGTCTCACACCGATTTTGACCGGCTCAAACTGGACTCAAACCGGAACAGACCAGCTCAAATCTGTTTTGACTGGCTCAAACCGGACTGAAACCGGACCAGACCAGCCCTTACCAGTTTTGAACGGCTCAAATCGGACTCAAACTGGAACAGATCGGCTCAAACAGGAACAGACCATCTCAAACCGGCTAAAACTAGACCAGACCGGCTCAAACCGGCTCAAACCGGACCAGAACATCTCAAACCAGTTTTCACCGGCTCAAACCAGACTCATACGGGTTTTGACCGGATCAAACGAGGCCAGACCGTCTCAAACCGGTATTGACTGGCTCAAACCAGACTCAAACAGGCCCAGACCGGTCACAACCGGTTTTGACAGGCTCAAACCGGTCCAGACCGGCTCCAACCGAACCAGACCGGCTCAAACCTGTTTTGACTGGCTCAAAAAGGACTCAAACCGGAACAGACCAGTTCAAACCGGTTTTGACTAGCTGAAACCGGACTCAAACTGGACTAGACCGCCTCAAACTGGTTTTGAACAGCTCAAACCGGACTCAACCAGGAACAGACCGGCTCAAACAGGAACAGAACGGCTCAAACCGGCTCACACCAGACCAGACCGGCTCAAACTGTCTCAAACTGGACCAGAACATCTCAAACCGGTTTTCACCGGCTCAAACCGGACTCATACGGGTTTGGACCATATCAAACCAGGCCAGACCGGCTCAAACCAGACTCAAACCGGCCCAGACCGGTTGCAATCGCTTCTGACAGGCTCAAACCAGACCAGACCGGCTCAAAACGAACCAGACCGGCTGAAACCGGTTTTGACCGGCTCAAACCAGACTAAAACCTGACCGGACCGGCTCAAACTTGGTCAAACCAGGCCAGACCAGCTCAAAACGGTTTTGACCGGCTCAAACCAGAACAGACCAGACCGCCTCAAAACGGACTCAAACATGATTTGACCGGCTCCAACTGGATCAAACCACACCAGACCGGCTCTTAGACTGGCTCAAACCGGTTTTAACCATCTCATTACGGACCAGACCGGGTCTACCAGGTTTGGAACGGCTCAAACCGGACTCAAACCGGACCAGACCGGCTAAAACTGTTTTGAACCGGCTCAAACGAGACCAGACTGCCTCAAGCCGTATCAAACCGGACCAGTACGGCTCAAACCAGTTTTGACCGGCTCAAACCAGAGTCAAACGGGTTTTGACCAGATCAAACCAGGCCAGACGGGATCCAACCGGTTTCGACCGGTGCAAAAGGGCTCACACCAGACCAGACCGGCTCAAACCGGCTCAAACCGGACCAGAACATCTCAAACCGGTTTTCACCGGCTCAAACCGGACTCATACGGGTTTTGACAAGATCAAACCAGGCCAGACCGACTCAAACCGGTTTTGACTGGCTCAAACCGGACTCAAACCGGCCCAGACCGGTTCCAATCGGTTTTGACAGGCTCAAACAGGACCAGACCGGCTCATACCGAAACGGACCGGCTGAAACCGGTTTTGACCGGTTCAAACCGGACTAAAACCTGACCGAACCGGCTCAAACCGGATGAAACAAGGCCAGACCGGCTCAAACCGGTTTTGACTGGCTCAAATCAGAACGGATCAGACCACCTCAAAACGGACCCAAACATGTTTTGACTGGCTCCAACCGGATCAAACCGCACCAAACCGGCTCTTAGACTGGCTCAAACCGGTTTTAACCGTCTCATTACGGACCAGACCGTGTCAACCATGTTTTGAACGGCTCAAACCGGACTCAAACCGGACCAGACCGGCTAAAACCGGTTTGAAACGGCTCAAACCAGACCACACCGGCCCAAACCGGATCGAACGGGACCAGAATGGCTAAAACCAGTTTTAACCGGCTCAAACCAGTGTCATACGGGTTTTGACCAGATCAAACCAGGCCAGACGGGCTCCAACCGGTTTTGACCGGCTCAAACCGGACTCAAACCAGACCAGATCGGCTCAAACCTGTTTTGACTGGGTCAAACTGGACTCAAACCGGACCAGACCGGCTCAAACTGGTTTTGACCGGCTGAAACCGGACTCAAACCGGACTAGACCATCTCAAAACGGTTTTGAACTGCTCAAACCGGACTCAAACAGGAAGAGACCGGCTAAAACTGGCTCAAGCCACACCAGACCAGCTCAAACTGGCTCAAACCAGACCAGAACATCTCAAAACGTTTTTCACTGGCTCAATCCGGACTCATACGTGTTTTGACCGGGTCAAACCAGGCCACACGGGCTCCAACCGGTTGGGACCGGCTCAAAATGAACTGAAACCAGCCCTGACCGGTTCCAACCGGTTTTGACAGTCTCAAACCGGACCGGACCTGCTCAAAACGATCCAGACCAGCTGAAACCGGTTTTAACCGGCTCAAACCGGACTATAACGCGACCAGACCGGCTCAAACCGGTTTTCACCTTCTCAAACCTGACCAGACCGGCTCAAACCGGTTCAAACCAGACCAAACCGGCTCAAACCGGTTTTCAATGGCTGAAACCGGACTGAAACCGGACCAGACCATCTAAAACCTATTGGGACCGTATTAGACCGGCTCAAACCGGTTTTGACCGTCTCAAACCGAACCAGACGGGCTCAAACCGCTTTTGATCGGCTGAAACCAGACTCATACCAGAACGGAACAGACCGGCTCAAACCAGAGTCAAACGGGTTTTGACCAGATCAAACCAAACCAGACTGGCTCAAACCGGTTTTGAACGGATCAAACCAGACCAGAACGGCTCAAACCAGATCAAACCCGACCAGAACGGCTCAAACCGGTTTTGACCGGCTCAAACCATATAAAACCTGTTTTGACCAGATGAAACCAGACCAGAGGGGCTCAAACCGGTTTTGACCGGCTCAAACCGTCTCAAACCAGTTTTGACCGGATGAAACCATACCAGACCGGCTCCAAACGGTTTTGACCTGCTCAAACGGGACTCAAACCCGACCAGATGGGATCAAACCGGTTTTGACCGGCTCAAATCTAATCAAACCAGACCAGACTAGCTCAAACAGGATCAAACAGCAGCAGACCAGCTCAAACCGGTTTTGACCAGCTCAAACCGGACGAGACGGGCTCAAACCGCTTTTGACCGGCTCAAACCCGACCAGACGGGCTCTAACCCGAGCAGACCGGCTCAAACCAGCTAAAACCTAACCAGAAAGGATCAAACCGGTTTTGAATGGTTCAAACCGGTCTCAAACCGGCCCAGACCGGTTCCAATCGGTTTTGACAGGCTCAAACTGGACCAGACCGGCTCAAACCGAACCAGACCGACTAAAACCGGTATTGACCGGCTCAAACCAGACTAAAACCTGACCGGACTGGCTCAAACCAGATCAAAACAGGACAGACCAGCTCAAACCGGTTTTGAACGGCTGAAACCAGAGTCAAACGGTTTTTGACCAGATTAAACCAGGCCAGACCGGCTAAAACCGGTTTTGACCGGCTCAAATCGGACTCAAACCGGACCAGACTGGCTCAAACCTGTTTTGACTGTCTCAAAAAGGACTCAAACCGGAACAGACCGGCTCAAACCGGTTTTGACAGGCTGAAACCGGACTCAAACCGGACTAGACCGCTTCAAAGCGGTTTTGAATGGCTCAAACCGGACTCAAAGAGGAACAGACCGGCTCAAACAGGAACCGACCGGCTCAAACCGGCTCAAACCAGACCAGAACATCTCAAATCGGTTTTCACCAGCTCAAACCAGAGTCAAACGGGTTTTGACCAAATCAAACCAGGCCAGACCAGCACAAACGGGTTTTGACCGGCTCAAACCGGATTCAAACAGGACCAGATCGGCTCAAACCTGTTTTGACTGGGTCAAATCGGACTCAAACCGGACCAGACCGGCTCAAACTGGTTTTGACCGGCTGAAACCGGGCTCAAACCGGACTAGACTGGCTCAAACCGGTTTTGAATGGCTCAAACCGGACTCAAACAGGAACCGACCGGCTAAAACCAGCTCAAGCCACACCAGACCGGCTCAAACCGGCTCAAACCGGACCAGAACATCTCAAACCGGTTTTCACCAGCTCAATCCAGACTCATACGGGTTTTGACCGGATCAAACCAGGCCAGACTGGCTCAAACCGTTTTGGACCGGCTCAAACCAGACTCAAACCAGCCCAGACCGGTTCCAACCGGGTTTGACTGGCTCAAACCAGACTCAAACCGGACCAGACCGAATCAAACCTGTTTTGACTGGCTCAAACCGGACCAGACTGGCTCAAACCGGTTTTGACTGGCTCAAATCGAACGGACCAGACCAGCTCTAACCCGACCAAACAGGCTCAAACCAGACTCAAACCGGACCAGACCGGCTAAAACTGGTCGGAACCAGCTCAAACCAGACCAGACAGGCTCAAACGGGATCAAACCGGACCCAAACGGCTCAAACCAGCTTTGACGGGCTCAAACCAGAGTCAAACGGGTTTTGACCAGATCAAACCCGACCAGACCGGCTCAAACCGGTTTTGACCGGCTCAAACCATATAAAACCTGTTTTGACCGGATGAAACCAGACCAGAGGGGCTCAAACCGGTTTTGACCGGCTCAAACCGTCTCAAACCAGTTTTGACTGTATGAAACCGTACCCGACCGGCTCAAAACGGTTTTGACCTGCTCAAACGGGACTCAAACCCGACCAGATGGGATCAAACCGGTTTTGACCGGCTCAAATCTAATCAAACCAGACCAGACTAGCTCAAACCGGATCAAACAGCAGCAGACCGGCTCAAACTGGTTTTCACCACCTCAAACCAGACGAGACGGGCTCAAACCGCTTTTGACCAGCTCAAACCCGACAAGACGGGCTCTAACCCAAGCAGACCAGCTCAAACCAGCTAAAACCTAACCAGAGCGGCTCAAACCGGTTTTGAATGGTTCAAACCGGTCTCAAACCGGCCCAGACCGGTTCCAATCGGTTTTGACAGGCTCAAACCGTACCAGAGCGGCTCAAACCGAACCAGACCGACTAAACCGGTTTTGACCGGCTCAAAACGGACTAAAACCTGACCGGACTGGCTCAAACCAGATCAAACCAGGACAGACCAGCTCAAACCGGTTTTGAACGGCTGAAACCGGACTAATACCTGACCGAACCGGCTCAAACCGGATCAAACCAATCCAGACCGGCTCAATCCGCTTTTGTCTGGCTCAAACCGGACTCAAACCGGCCCAGACCGGTTCCAATCAATTTTGACAGGCTGAAACCGGACCAGACAGCCTCAAACCGAACCATACCGGCTCAAACCGGTTTTGACCGCCTCAAACTAGACTAAAACATGACCGGACCGGCTCACACCGGATCAACCCAGGCCAGACCAGCTCAAACCAGTTTTGAGCGGCTCAAACCAGAACGGACCAGACCGCCTCAAAGCGGACTCAAACATGTTTTGACCGGCTCCAACCGGATCAAACCGCACCCGACCGGCTCTTAGACTGGCTCAAACCAGTTTTAACCGTCTCATTACGGACCAGACCGGGTCTACCAGGTTTTGAACGGCTCAAACCGGTTTTGACCGCCTCAAACTAGACTAAAACATGACCGGACCGGCTCACACGGATCAACCCAGGCCAGACCAGCTCAAACCAGTTTTGAGCGGCTCAAACCAGAACGGACCAGACCGCCTCAAAGCGGACTCAAACATGTTTTGACCGGCTCCAACCGGATCAAACCGCACCCGACCGGCTCTTAGACTGGCTCAAACCAGTTTTAACCGTCTCATTACGGACCAGACCGGGTCTACCAGGTTTTGAACGGCTCAAACCGGCCTCAAACCGGACCAGACTGGCTAAACCGGTTTGAACCGGCTCAAACCAGAACAGACAGGCTCAAACCGGATCAAACCACCCCAGAACGGCTCAAACCAGTTTTGACCGGCTCAAACCAGAGTCAAACGGTTTTGACCAGATCAAACCAGGCCAGGCCGGCTCAAACCGGTGTTGACCGACTCAAACGGACTCAAACCGGACTAGACCGGCTCAAACCTGTTTTGACTGTCTCAAAAGGACTCAAACCGAAAAGACCGGCTCAAACCGGTTTTGACTGGCTGAAACTGGACTCAAACCAGACTAGACCTCCTCAAACCGGTTTGAACGGCTCAAACCGGACTCAAACAGGAACAGACCGGCTCAAACAGGAACAGAACAGACGGCTCAAACCGGCTCACACCAGACCAGAACGGTGCAATCCGGCCCATATCGGACCAAAACATCTCAAATCGGTTTTCACCGGCTCAAACCAAAGTCAAACGGTTTTGACCAGATCAAACCAGACCGGCTCAAACCGGTTTGGAATAGCTCAAACCGGACTCAAACCGGACCAGACCGGCTCAAACCTCTTTGACTGGCTCAAAAGGACTCAAACCGGAACAGACCGGCTCAAACAGGAACAGACCGGCTCAAACCGGCTCAAACCGGACCAGACCGGCTCTTAGACTGGCTCAAACCGGACCAGAACATCTCAAACCGGTTTTCACCAGCTCAAACCAGACTCATACGGGTTTTGACCGGATCAAACGAGGCCAGACCGTCTCAAACCGGTTTTGACCGGCTCAAACCAGACTCAAACTGGCCCAGACCGGTCCCAACCGGTTTTGACAGGCTCAAACCGGACCAGACGGCTCAAACCGAACCATACCGGCTGAAACCGGTTTTGACCGGTAAAATCGGACGGACCGGTTCAAACCGGTTTTGAACGGCTCAAACCAGACCAGAACAGCTCAAACCGGATCAAACCCGACCAGACCGGCTCAAACCGGTTTGGCCGCTCAAACCGGACTCAAACCAGATCAAAACGGCTCAAACCAGATTTGACGGGGTCAAACCAGAGTCAAACGGGTTTTGACCAGATCAAACCAGGCCAGACCATCTCAAACCGGTTTTGACTGACTCAAACCGGACTCAAACCGGACCAGACCGGCTCAAACCTGTTTTGACTGGCTCAAAAACGACTCAAACCGGAAGAGACCGACTCAAACCGGTTTTGACCAGCTGAAACCGGACTCAAACCGGACTAGTCCGCCTCAAACCGGTTTGGAATAGCTCAAACCGGACTCAAACAGGAACAGACCGGCTCAAACAGAAACAGACCGGCTCAAACAGAAACAGACCGGCTCAAACCGGCTCACACCAGACAAGAACGGCTCAAACCGGCACAAACCAGACCAGAACATCTCAAACCAGTTTTCACCGGCTCAAACCAGTTTTGACCGGCTCAAACCAGACTCAAACAGGCCCAGACCGGTTCCAACCAGTTTTGACAGGCTCTACCGGACCAGACTGGCTCAAAACGAACCATACCGGCTGAAACCCGTTTTGACCAACTCAAACCGGACTACAACCGGACCAGACCTGCTCAAATCGGTTTTGACCAGCTCAAACCGTCTCAACCAGTTCTGACCGTATGAAACCGGATCAGACAGGCTAAAAATGGTTTTGACCTGCTGAAACGGGATTCAAACCAGCCCAGATAGGCTCAAACCGATTTTGACTGGCTCAAACCGGACTCAAACCGGCCCAGACTGGTTCCAATCGGTTTTGACAGGCTCAAACTGGACCAGACCATCTCAAACCGAAGCAGACCATCTGAAACCGGTTTTGACCGGCTCAAACTGGACTAAAACCTGACCGGACTGGCTCAAACCGGATCAAACCAGGCCAGACCGGCTCAAACCGGTTTTGACCGGCTCAAACCGGAACGGACCAGACCGCCTCAAAATGGACTCAAACGTGTTTTCAGCGGCTCCAACCAGATGAAACCGCACCAGACCGGCTCTTAGACTGGCTCAAACCGGTTTTAACCATCGCATTACGGACTAGACCGGGTCTACCAGGTTTTGAATGGCTCAAACCGGACTCAAACCGGACCAGACCGGCTAAAACTGGTTTGATCTGGCTCAAACGAGACCAGACTGCCTCAAGCCGTATCAAACCGGACCAGAACGGCTCAAACCAGTTTTGACCGGCTCAAACCAGAGTCAAACGGGTTTTGACCAGATCAAACCAGGCCAGACGGGCTCAAACCGCTTTTGACCGGCTCAAACTGGACTCAAACCGGACCAGACCAGCTCAAACCTTTTTTGACTGACTCAAACCAGACTCAAACCAGACCAGACGGGCTGAAACCGGTTTTGAATGGCTCAAATCGGACTCAAACTGGAACAGACCGGCTCAAACAAGAACAGACCGCCTCAAACCGGCTAAAACTAGACCAGACCGGCTCAAACCGGCTCAAACCAGAGCAGAACATCTAAAACCGGTTTTGACAGGCTCAAACCGGACTCAAACGGGTTTTGACCAGATCAAACCAGGCCAGACCGGCTCAAACCGATTTTGAGCGGCTCAAACCAGACTCAAACCGGACCAGACCAGCTCAAACCTGTTTTGACTGGCTCAAACCGGACTCAAACTGGACCAGACTGGCTCAAACCGGTTTTGACCGGCTCAAACCTCAACGGACCAGACGGGCTCAAAATGGACCCAAACGTGTTTTGACCGGCTCCAACCGGATCAAACCGCACCAGACCCGCTCTTAGACTGGCTCAAACCGGTTTTAATCGTCTCATTACGGAACAGACCGGGTCTACCAGGTTTTGAACGTCTCAAACCGGACTAAAACCGGACCAGACTGGCTAAAACCGGTTTGAACCAGCTCAAACGAGACCAGACTGCCTCAAGCCCTATCAAACCGGACCAGAACGGCTCAAACCAGTTTTGACCAGCGCAAACCAGAGTCAAACGGGTTTTGACCAGATCAAATCAGGCCAGACGGGCTCAAACCGCTTTTGACCCGCTCAAACCGGACTCAAACCGGACCAGACCGGCTCAAACCTGTTTTGACTGGCTCAAACCGGACTCAAACCCGACCAGCCTGGCTCAAACTGGTTTTCACCGGCTCAAACCGGAACGGACCAGACCGGCTCAAAACGGACTCAAATGTATTTTGAGCAGCTCCAACCGGATCAAACCGCACCAGACCGGCTCTTAGACTGGCTCAAACCGGTTTTAACAGTCTCATTACGGACCAGACCTGGTCTACCAGGTTTTGAACGGCTCAAACCGGACTCAAACCAGACCAGACCGGCTAAAACTGGTCGGAATCGGCTCAAACCAGACCAGACCGGCTCAAACGGGATCAAACAGGACCAAAATGGCTCAAAACAGTTTAGACCGGCTCAAACCAGAGTCAAACGGGTTTTGACCAGATTAAACCAGGCCAGACAGGCTCAAACTGGTTTTGACTGGCTCAAACCGGACTCAAACCAGACCAGACCGGCTCAAACCTGTTTTGACTGTCTCAAAAAGGACTCAAACCGGAACAGACCGGCTCAAACCGGTTTTGACTGGCTGAAACCGGACTCAAACCGGACTAGACAGCCTCAAACCGGTTTTTCACGGCTCAAACCGGACTCAAACAGGAACAGACCGGCTCAAACAGGAGCAGACCGGCTCAAACCGGCTCACACCTGACCAGAACGGCTCAAACCGGCTCAAACCGGACGAGAACATCTCAAATCTGTTTTCACCGGCTCAAACCAGAGTCAAACGTGTTTTGACCAGATCAAACCAGGCCAGACCGGCTCAAACCGGGTTTGACCGGCTCAAACCGGACTCAAACCGGACCAGACCGCCTCAAACCTGTTTTGACTGGCTCAAACCGGACTCAAACCGGACCAGACTGGCTCAAACCGGAACGGACCAGACCGGCTCAAAACGGACACAAACGTGTTTTGACGGCTCCAACCGGATCAAACCGCACCAGACCAGCTGTTAGACTGGCTCAAACCGGTTTAACCGTCTCATTATGGACCAGACCAGGTCTACCAGGTTTTGAACGGCTCAAACCGGACTCAAACCGGACCAGACCGGTTCAATCGTTTTGATAGGCTCAAACTGGACCAGACCAGCTCATACCGAACCAGACCGGCTGAAACCGGTTTTGACCACCTCAAACCGGACTAAACCATGACCGGACCGGCTCACACCGGATCAAACCAGGCCAGACCGGCTCAAACCAGTTTTGACCGGCTCAAACCGAACGGACCAGACCGCCTCAAAGCGGACTCAAACATATTTTGACCGGCTCCAACCGGATCAAACCGCACCCGACCGGCTCTTAGACTGGCTCAAACCAGTTTCAACCGTCTCATTAAGGACCAGACCGGGTCTACCAGGTTTTGAACGGCTCAAACCGGACTCAAACCGGCTAAAACCGGTTTGAACCGGCTCAAACCAGACCAGACAGGCTCAAACCGACCAGAACATCTCAAACTGATTTTCACCACCTCAATCCAGACTCATACGGTTTTGACCGGATCAAACCAGGCCAGACTGGCTCAAACCGTTTTGGACCGCTCAAACCAGACTCAAACCGCCCAGACGGTTCCAACCGGTTTTGACCGGCTCAAACCGGACTCAAACCGGACCAGACCGAATCAAACCTGTTTTGACTGGCTCAAACCGGACCAGACTGGCTCAAACCGGTTTGACTGGCTCAAACCGAACGGACCAGACCGGCTCTAACCCGACCAGACAGGCTCAAACCAGCTAAAACCTGACGAGTCCGGCTCAAACCGGTTTGAACGGTTCAAACCGAACCAGACCGACTCAAACCAGTTTTGACGGCTGAAACCGGACTCAAACCGGACCAGACCGGCTCAAACCGATTTTGACCAGCTGAAACCGGCTCAAACCGGACTAGACCGGCCCAACCGCTTTGAACGGCTCAAACCGGACTCAAACAGGAACCGACTGGCTAAAACCAGCTCAACCCACACCTGACCGGCTCAAACCGGCTCAAACCGGACCAGAACATCTCAAACTGGTTTTCACCACTTCAATCCAGACTCATACGGGTTTTGACTGGATCAAACCAGGCCAGACTGGCTCAAACTGTTTTGGACCGGCTCAAACCAGACTCAAGCCGGCCCAGACCAGTTCCAAACCGGACTCAAACCGGACTCAAACCGACCAGAGCGAATCAAACCTGTTTTGACTGGCTCAAACCGGACCAGACTGGCTCAAACCGGTTTTGACTGGCTCAAACCGGAACGGACCAGACCGGCTCTAAACCGACCAGACAGGCTCAAACCAGCTAAAACCTGACCAGACCGGCTCAAACTGGTTTTGAACGGTTCAAACCGAACCAGACCGACTCAAACCGGTTTTGACGGGCTGAAACCGGACTCAAACCGGACCAGACTGGCTCAAACTTATTTTGACCGTATTAGACCGGCTCAAACCGGTTTTGACCGTCTCAAACCCAACCAGACCGGCTCAAACCGGTTTTGATTGGCTTAAACCGGATTCAAACCGGAACGGAACAGACCGGCTCAAACCGGACTGAAACCGGATTTTACCACCTCAAACCGGACTCAAATCCGAGCAGACCAGCTCAAACATGTTTTGACCGTATTAGACCGGCTCAAACCAGTTTTGACCGGCTCAAACCGGACCAGACGGGCTCAAACCTGTTTTGGCCGGCTCAAACTGGACCAGACCATCACAAACCGGACTCAAACGGACTCAAACGGACCAGACCGGCTCAAAACGTTTTGACCGCTCAAACAGGACTCAAACGGTTTTGACCAGATCAAACCAGGCCAGACCGGCTGAAACCGATTTTGACCGGCTGAAACGGACTCAAACTGGACCAGACCGGCTCAAACCTGTTTTGACTGGCTCAAACCGGACTCAAACCGGACCAGACTGGCTCAAACCGGTTTTCACCGGCTCAAACCGGAACGGACCAGACCGGCTCAAAATGGACACAAACGTGTTTTGACCGGCTCCAACCGGATCAAACCGCACCAGACCCGCTCTTAGACTGGCTCAAACCGGTTTTAACCGTCTCATTATGGACCAGACAGGGTCTACCAGGATTTGAACAGCTCAAACCAGACTCAAACTGGACCAGACCGGCTAAAACTGGTTGGAACCGGCTCAAACCAGACCAGACCGGCTCAAACGGGATCAAACCGAACCCAAACGGCTCAAACCAGCTTTGACGGGCTCAAACCAGAGTCAAACGGGTTTTGACCAGATCAAACCCGACCAGACCGGCTCAAACCGGTTTTGACCGGCTCAAACCATATAAAACCTGTTTTGACCAGATGAAACCAGACCAGAGGGGCTCAAACCGGTTTTGACCGGCTCAAACCGTCTCAAACCAGTTTTGACCGGATGAAACCGTACCCGACCGGCTCAAAACGGTTTTGACCTGCTCAAACGGGACTCAAACCCGACCAGATGGGATCAAACCGGTTTTGACCGGCTCAAATCTAATCAAACCAGACCAGACTAGCTCAAACCGGATCAAACAGCAGCAGACCGGCTCAAACTGGTTTTCACCACCTCAAACCAGACGAGACGGGCTCAAACCGCTTTTGACCAGCTCAAACCCGACCAGACGGGCTCTAACCCGAGCAGTCCGGCTCAAACCAGCTAAAACCTAACCAGAGCGGCTCAAACCGGTTTTGAATGGTTCAAACCGGTCTCAAACCGGCCCAGACCGGTTCCAATCGGTTTTGACAGGCTCAAACCGGACCAGAGCGGCTCAAACCGAACCAGACCGACTAAAACCGGTTTTGACCTGCTCAAACCGGACTAAAACCTGACCGGACTGGCTCAAACCAGATCAAACCAGGACAGACCAGCTCAAACCGGTTTTGAACGGCTGAAACCAGAGTCAAACGGTTTTTGACCAGATTAAACCAGGCCAGACTGGCTGAAAGTGGTTTTGACCGGCTCAAATCGGACTCAAACCGGACCAGACCGCTCAAACCTGTTTTGACTGTCTCAAAAGGACTCAACGGAACAGACCGGCTCAAACCGGTTTTGACAGGCTGAAACCGGACTCAAACCGGACTAGACCGCCTCAAAGCGGTTTTGAACAGCTCAAACCGGACTCAAAGAGGAACAGACCGCTCAAACAGGAACCGACGCTCAAACCGCTCAAACCAGACCAGAACATCTCAAATCGGTTTTCACCGTCTCAAACCAGAGTCAAACGGTTTTGACCAAATCAAACCAGGCCAGACCGGCTCAAACGGGTTTTGACCAGCTCAAACCGGACTCAAACAGGACCAGATCGGCTCAAACCTGTTTTGACTGGTCAAATCGACTCAAACCGGACCAGACGGGCTCAAACCGGTTTTGACTGGCTGAAACGGACTCAAACCGGACTAGACCGCTCAAACCGGTTTTGAATGGCTCAAACCGACTCAAACAGGAACCGACCGGCTAAAACCAGCTCAAGCCACACCAGACCGGCTCAAACCGGCTCAAACCGGACCAGAACATCTCAAACCGGTTTTCACCAGCTCAATCCAGACTCATACGGGTTTTGACCGGATCAAACCAGGCCAGACTGGCTCAAACCGTTTTGGACCGGCTCAAACCAGACTCAAACCAGCCCAGACCGGTTCCAACCGGGTTTGACTGGCTCAAACCAGACTCAAACCGGACCAGACCGAATCAAACCTGTTTTGACTGGCTCAAACCGGACCAGACTGGCTCAAACCGGTTTTGACTGGCTCAAATCGGAACGGACCAGACCAGCTCTAACCCGACCAAACAGGCTCAAACCAGACTCAAACCGGACCAGACCGGCTAAAACTGGTCGGAACCAGCTCAAACCAGACCAGACAGGCTCAAACGGGATCAAACCGGACCCAAACGGCTCAAACCAGCTTTGACGGGCTCAAACCAGAGTCAAACGGGTTTTGACCAGATCAAACCCGACCAGACCGGCTCAAACCGGTTTTGACCGGCTCAAACCATATAAAACCTGTTTTGACCGGATGAAACCAGACCAGAGGGGCTCAAACCGGTTTTGACCGGCTCAAACCGTCTCAAACCAGTTTTGACTGTATGAAACCGTACCCGACCGGCTCAAAACGGTTTTGACCTGCTCAAACGGACTCAAACCGACCAGATGGGATCAAACCGGTTTTGACCGGCTCAAATCTAATCAAACCAGACCAGACTAGCTCAAACCGGATCAAACAGCAGCAGACCGGCTCAAACTGGTTTTCACCACCTCAAACCAGACGAGACGGGCTCAAACCGCTTTTGACCAGCTCAAACCCGACAAGACGGGCTCTAACCCAAGCAGACCAGCTCAAACCAGCTAAAACCTAACCAGAGCGGCTCAAACCGGTTTTGAATGGTTCAAACCGGTCTCAAACCGGCCCAGACCGGTTCCAATCGGTTTGACAGGCTCAAACCGTACCAGAGCGGCTCAAACCGAACCAGACCGACTAAACCGGTTTTGACCGGCTCAAAACGGACTAAAACCTGACCGGACTGGCTCAAACCAGATCAAACCAGGACAGACCAGCTCAAACCGGTTTTGAACGGCTGAAACCGGACTAATACCTGACCGAACCGGCTCAAACCGGATCAAACCAATCAGACCGGCTCAATCCGCTTTTGTCTGGCTCAAACCGGACTCAAACCGCCCAGACCGGTTCAATCAATTTTGACAGGCTGAAACCGGACCAGACAGCCTCAAACCCGAACCATACCGGCTCAAACCGGTTTTGACCGCCTCAAACTAGACTAAAACATGACCGGACCGGCTCACACCGGATCAACCCAGGCCAGACCAGCTCAAACCAGTTTTGAGCGGCTCAAACCAGAACGGACCAGACCGCCTCAAAGCGGACTCAAACATGTTTTGACCGGCTCCAACCGGATCAAACCGCACCCGACCGGCTCTTAGACTGGCTCAAACCAGTTTTAACCGTCTCATTACGGACCAGACCGGGTCTACCAGGTTTTGAACGGCTCAAACCGGCCTCAAACCGGACCAGACTGGCTAAAACCGGTTTGAACCGGCTCAAACCAGAACAGACAGGCTCAAACCGGATCAAACCACCCCAGAACGGCTCAAACCAGTTTTGACCGGCTCAAACCAGAGTCAAACGGGTTTTGACCAGATCAAACCAGGCCAGGCCGGCTCAAACCGGTGTTGACCGACTCAAACCGGACTCAAACCGGACTAGACCGGCTCAAACCTGTTTTGACTGTCTCAAAAGGACTCAAACCGAAAAGACCGGCTCAAACCGGTTTTGACTGGCTGAAACTGGACTCAAACCAGACTAGACCTCCTCAAACCGGTTTTGAACGGCTCAAACCAGAACAGACAGGCTCAAACCGGATCAAACCACCCCAGAACGGCTCAAACCAGTTTTGACCGGCTCAAACCAGAGTCAAACGGGTTTTGACCAGATCAAACCAGGCCAGGCCGGCTCAAACCGGTGTTGACCGACTCAAACCGGACTCAAACCGGACTAGACCGGCTCAAACCTGTTTTGACTGTCTCAAAAAGGACTCAAACCGGAAAAGACCGGCTCAAACCGGTTTTGACTGGCTGAAACTGGACTCAAACCAGACTAGACCTCCTCAAACCGGTTTGGAACGGCTCAAACCGGACTCAAACAGGAACAGACCGGCTCAAACAGGAACAGACCGGCTCAAACCGGCTCACACCAGACCAGAACGGTGCAATCCGGCCCATATCGGACCAAAACATCTCAAATCGGTTTTCACCGGCTCAAACCAAAGTCAAACGGGTTTTGACCAGATCAAACCAGGCCAGACCGGCTCAAACCGGTTTTGACCGGCTCAAACCGGACTCAAACCGGACCAGACCGGCTCAAACCTCTTTTGACTGGCTCAAAAAGGACTCAAACCGGAACAGACCGGCTCAAACAGGAACAGACCATCTCAAACAAGCTAAAACTAGACCAGACTGGCTCAAACCGGCTCAAACCGGACCAGAACATCTCAAACCGGTTTTCACCAGCTCAAACCAGACTCATACGGGTTTTGACCGGATCAAACGAGGCCAGACCGTCTCAAACCGGTTTTGACCGGCTCAAACCAGACTCAAACTGGCCCAGACCGGTCCCAACCAGTTTTGACAGGCTCAATACGGTCCAGACCGGCTCAAACCGAACCATACCGGCTGAAACCGGTTTTGACCGGCTCAAACCGGAGTAAAATCGGACCGGACCGGTTCAAACCGGTTTTGAACGGCTCAAACCAGACCAGAACAGCTCAAACCGGATCAAACCCGACCAGACCGGCTCAAACCGGTTTTGGCCGGCTCAAACCGGACTCAAACCAGATCAAAACGGCTCAAACCAGATTTGACGGGGTCAAACCAGAGTCAAACGGGTTTTGACCAGATCAAACCAGGCCAGACCATCTCAAACCGGTTTTGACTGACTCAAACCGGACTCAAACCGGACCAGACCGGCTCAAACCTGTTTTGACTGGCTCAAAAACGACTCAAACCGGAAGAGACCGACTCAAACCGGTTTTGACCGCTCAAACGGACTCAAACCGGACTAGTCCGCCTCAAACCGGTTTGGAATAGCTCAAACCGGACTCAAACAGGAACAGACCGGCTCAAACAGAAACAGACCGGCTCAAACAGAAACAGACCGGCTCAAACCGGCTCACACCAGACAAGAACGGCTCAAACCGGCACAAACCAGACCAGAACATCTCAAACCAGTTTTCACCGGCTCAAACCAGTTTTGACCGGCTCAAACCAGACTCAAACAGGCCCAGACCGGTTCCAACCAGTTTTGACAGGCTCTACCGGACCAGACTGGCTCAAAACGAACCATACCGGCTGAAACCCGTTTTGACCAACTCAAACCGGACTACAACCGGACCAGACCTGCTCAAATCGGTTTTGACCAGCTCAAACCGTCTCAACCAGTTCTGACCGTATGAAACCGGATCAGACAGGCTAAAAATGGTTTTGACCTGCTGAAACGGGATTCAAACCAGCCCAGATAGGCTCAAACCGATTTTGACTGGCTCAAACCGGACTCAAACCGGCCCAGACTGGTTCCAATCGGTTTTGACAGGCTCAAACTGGACCAGACCATCTCAAACCGAAGCAGACCATCTGAAACCGGTTTTGACCGGCTCAAACTGGACTAAAACCTGACCGGACTGGCTCAAACCGGATCAAACCAGGCCAGACCGGCTCAAACCGGTTTTGACCGGCTCAAACCGGAACGGACCAGACCGCCTCAAAATGGACTCAAACGTGTTTTCACCGGCTCCAACCAGATGAAACCGCACCAGACCGGCTCTTAGACTGGCTCAAACCGGTTTTAACCATCGCATTACGGACTAGACCGGGTCTACCAGGTTTTGAATGGCTCAAACCGGACTCAAACCGGACCAGACGGCTAAAACTGGTTTGATCCGGCTCAAAGCGAGACCAGACTGCCTCAAGCCGTATCAAACCGGACCAGAACGGCTCAAACCAGTTTTGACCGGCTCAAACCAGAGTCAAACGGGTTTTGACCAGATCAAACCAGGCCAGACGGGCTCAAACCGCTTTTGACCGGCTCAAACTGGACTCAAACCGGACCAGACCAGCTCAAACCTTTTTTGACTGACTCAAACCAGACTCAAACCAGACCAGACGGGCTGAAACCGGTTTTGAATGGCTCAAATCCGGACTCAAACTGGAACAGACCGGCTCAAACAAGAACAGACCGCCTCAAACCGGCTAAAACCAGACCAGACGGCTCAAACCGGCTCAAACCAGACAGAACATCTAAAACCGGTTTTGACAGGCTCAAACCGGACTCAAGCGGGTTTTGACCAGATCAAACCAGGCCAGACCGGCTCAAACCGATTTTGAGCGGCTCAAACCAGACTCAAACCGGACCAGACCAGCTCAAACCTGTTTTGACTGGCTCAAGCAGGACTCAAACTGGACCAGACTGGCTCAAACCGGTTTTGACCGGCTCAAACCTCAACGGACCAGGCGCTCAAATGGACCCAAGCGTGTTTTGACCGGCTCCAACCGGATCAAACCGCACCAGACCCGCTCTTAGACTGGCTCAAACCGGTTTTAATCGTCTCATTCTGGAACGAACAGACCGGGTCTACAGGTTTTGAACGTCTCAAACCGGACTAAAAACCGACCAGACTGGCTAAAACCGGTTTGAACCAGCTCAAACGAGACCAGACTGCCTCAAGCCGATCAGCAGAACGGCTCAAACCAGTTTTGACCAGCGCAAACCAGAGTCAAACGGGTTTTGACCAGATCAAATCAGGCCAGACGGCTCAAACCGTTTTGACCTGCCTCAAACCGGACTCAAACCGGACCGGACAGACCGGCTCAAACCTGTTTTGACTGGCTCAAACCGGACTCAAACCCGACCAGCCTGGCTCAAACTGGTTTTCACCGCTCAAACCGAACGGACCAGACCGGCTCAAAACGGACTCAAATGTATTTTGAGCAGCTCCAACCGGATCAAACCGCACCAGACCGGCTCTTAGACCGGCTCAAACCGGTTTTAACAGTCTCATTACGGACCAGACCTGGTCTACCAGGTTTTGAACGGCTCAAACCGGACTCAAACCAGACCAGACCGGTAAAACTGGTCGAATCGGCTCAAACCAGACCAGACCGCTCAAACGGGATCAAACAGGACAAAATGGCTCAAAACAGTTTTGACCGCTCAAACCAGAGTCAAACGGGTTTTGACCAGATTAAACCAGGCCAGACAGGCTCAAACTGGTTTTGACTGGCTCAAACTGACTCAAACCAGACCAGACCAGCTCAAACCTGTTTTGACTGTCTCAAAAGGACTCAAACCGAACAGACCGGCTCAAACCGGTTTTGACTGGCTGAAACCGACTCAAACCGGACTAGACAGCCTCAAACCGGTTTCACGGCTCAAACCGGACTCAAACAGGAACAGACCGGCTCAAACAGGAGCAGACCGGCTCAAACCGGCTCACACCTGACCAGAACGTGCTCAAACCGGCTCAAACCGACGAGAACATCTCAAACCAGTTTTGACCGCTCAAACCAGAGTCAAACGTGTTTTGACCAGATCAAACCAGGCCAGAACCGGCTCAAACCGGTTTTGACAGCTCAAACCGACTCAACCGGACCAGACCGCCTCAAACCTGTTTTGACTGGCTCAAACCGGACTCAAACCGGACCAGACTGGCTCAAACGGAGCGGACCAGACCGGCTCAAACGGACTAAACGTGTTTTGACCGGCTCCAACGGATCAAACCGCACCAGACCAGCTGTTAGACTGGCTCAAACCGGTTTTAACTGTCTCATTATGGACCAGACCAGGTCTACCAGGTTTTGAACGGCTCAAACCGGACTCAAACCGGACCAGACCGGTTCCAATCGATTTTGATAGGCTCAAACTGGACCAGACCAGCTCATACCGAACCAGACCGGCTGAAACCGGTTTTGACCACCTCAAACCGGACTAAACCGCCTTGACCGGACCGGCTTAAACCGGATCAAACCAGGCCAGACCGGCTCAAACCAGTTTTGACCGCTCAAACCGGAACGGACCAGACCGCCTCAAAAGCGGACTCAAACATATTTTGACCGGCCCAACGGATCAAACCGCACCCGACCGGCTCTTAGACTGGCTCAAACCAGTTTCAACCGTCTCATTAAGGACCAGACCGGGTCTACCAGGTTTTGAACGGCAAACCGGACTCAAACCGGACCAGACCGGCTAAAACCGGTTTGAACCGCTCAAACCAGACCAGACAGGCTCAAACCGGACCAGAACATCTCAAACTGATTTCACCACCTCAATCCAGACTCATACGGTTTTGACGGATCAAACCAGGCCAGACTGGCTCAAACCGTTTTGGACGGCTCAAACCAGACTCAAACAGCCCAGACCGGTTCAACCGTTTTGACCGGCTCAAACCGGACTCAAACCGGACCAGACCGAATCAAACCTGTTTTGGCTAGCTCAAACGGACCAGACTGGCTCAAACGGTTTACTGGCTCAAACTGAACGGACCAGACCGGCTCAAACCGGACCAGACCGGCTCAAACCAGCCAAAACCTGGCGAGAGTCCGGCTCAAACCGGTTTTGAACGGTTCAAACCGAACCAGACCGACTCAAACCAGTTTTGACGGGCTGAAACTGACTCAAACGGACCAGACCGGCTCAAACCGATTTGACCAGCTGAAACCGGGTTTCAAACCGGACTAGACCAAGGCTCCAACCGCTTTTGAACGGCTCAAACCGGACTCAAACAGGAACCGACTGGCTAAAACCAGCTCAACCCACACCTGACCGGCTCAAACCGGCTCAAACCGGACCAGAACATCTCAAACTGGTTTTTCAATCCAGACTCATACGGGTTTTGACTGGATCAAACCAGGCCAGACTGGCTCAAACCGTTTTGGAATCAAACCAGACTCAGGCCCAGACCAGTTCCAACAGGTTTTGACCGCTCAAACAGACTCAAACCGGACCAGAGCGAATCAAACCTGTTTTGACTGGCTCAAACCGGACCAGACTGGCTCAAACCGGTTTTGACTGGCTCAAACCGGAGCGGACCAGACCGGCTCTAAACCGACCAGACAGGCTCAAACCAGCTAAAACCTGACCAGACCGGCTCAAACTGGTTTTGAACGGTTCAAACCAGACCAGACCGACTCAAACCGGTTTTGACGGGCTGAAACGACTCAAACCGGACCAGACTGGCTCAAACTTATTTTGACCGTATTAGACCGGCTCAAACCGGTTTTGACCGTCTCAAACCCAACCAGACCGGCTCAAACCGGTTTTGATTGGCTTAAACCGGATTCAAACCGGAACGGAACAGACCGGCTCAAACCGGACTGAAACCGGATTTTACCACCTCAAACCGGACTCAAATCCGAGCAGACCAGCTCAAACATGTTTTGACCGTATTAGACCGGCTCAAACCAGTTTTGACCGGCTCAAACCGGACGAGACGGGCTCAAACCTGTTTTGGCCGGCTCAAACTGGACCAGACCATCACAAACCGGACTCAAACCGGACTCAAACCGGACCAGACCGGCTCAAAACGTTTTTGACCGGCTCAAACAGGACTCAAACGGGTTTTGACCAGATCAAACCAGGCCAGACCGGCTGAAACCGATTTTGACCGGCTGAAACCGGACTCAAACTGGACCAGACCGGCTCAAACCTGTTTTGACTGGCTCAAACCGGACTCAAACCGGACCAGACTGGCTCAAACCGGTTTTCACCGGCTCAAACCGGAACGGACCAGACCGGCTCAAAATGGACACAAACGTGTTTTGACCGGCTCCAACCGGATCAAACCGCACCAGACCCGCTCTTAGACTGGCTCAAACCGGTTTTAACCGTCTCATTATGGACCAGACAGGGTCTACCAGGATTTGAACAGCTCAAACCAGACTCAAACTGGACCAGACCGCTAAAACTGTTGGAACCGGCTCAAACCAGACCAGACCGGCTCAAAAGCGGCTCAAACCAGCTTTGACGGGCTCAAACCAAGAGTCAAACGGGTTTTGACCAGATCAAACCCGACCAGACGGCTCCAAACCGGTTTTGACCAAGCTCAAACCATATAAAACCTGTTTTGACCAGATGAAACCAGACCAGAGGGGCTCAAACCGGTTTTGACCGCTCAAACCGCTCTCAAACCAGTTTGACGGATGAAACCGTACCGACCCGGCTCAAAACAGTTTGACCTGCTCAAACGGACTCAAACCCGACCAGATGGGATCAAACCGTTTTGACCGGCTCAAATCTAATCAAACCAGACCAGACTAGCTCAAACCGGATCAAACGCAGACCGGCTCAAACTGGTTTCACCACCTCAAACCAGGCGAGACGGGCTCAAACCGCTTTGACCAGCTCAAACCCGACCAGACGAACCTCGACAGTCCGGCTCAAACCAGCTAAAACCTAACCAGAGCGGCTCAAACCGGTTTTGAATGGTTCAAACCGTCTCACAAACCGCCTAGAGACCGGTTCCAATCGGTTTTGACAGGCTCAAACCGGACCAGAGCGGCTCAAACCGAACCAGACCGACTAAACCGGTTTTGACCTGCTCAAACCGGACTAAAACCTGACCGGACTGGCTCAAACCAGATCAAACCAGGACAGACCAGCTCAAACCGGTTTTGAACGGCTGAAACCAGAGTCAAACGGTTTTGACCAGATTAAACCAGGCCAGACTGGCTGAAAGTGGTTTTGACCGCTCAACCGGACTCAAACCGGACCAGACCGGCTCAAACCTGTTTTGACTGTCTCAAAAGGACTCAACGGAACAGACCGGCTCAAACCGGTTTTGACAGGCTGAAACCGGGACTCAACCGACTAGACCGCCTCAAAGCGGTTTTGAACAGCTCAAACCGGACTCAAAGAGGAACAGACCGGCTCAAACAGGAACCGACCGGCTCAAACCGGCTCAAACCAGACCAGAACATCTCAAATCGGTTTTCACCGTCTCAAACCAGAGTCAAACGGTTTTGATCAAACAAACCAGGCCAGACGGCTCAAACGGTTTTGACCAGCTCAAACCGGACTCAAACAGGACCAGATCGGCTCAAACCTGTTTTGATCAAATCGACTCAAACCGACCAGACGGGCTCAAACCGGTTTTGACTGGCTTGAAACCGGACTCAAACCGGACTAGACCGGCTCAAACCGGTTTTGAATGGCTCAAACCGGACTCAAACAGGAACCGACCGCCAAAAACCAGCTCAAACCACACCAGACCGGCTCAAACCGCTCAAACCGGACCAGAACATCTCAAACCGTTTTCACCAGCTCAATCCAGACTCATACGGGTTTTGACCAGGATCAAACCAGGCCAGACTGGCTCAAACCGGTTTTGACCGGCTCAAACCAGACCAGACCGGCTCTAACCGACCAGACCGGCTCAAACCAGCTAAAACCTGACCACACCGCTCAAACCGATTTTGAACGCTTAAACCGAACCGACCCGACTCAAACCGGTTTTGACGGGCTGAAACCGACTCAAACTGACCAGACCGGCTCAAACCTATTTTGACCGTATTTGACTGGCTCAAACCAGTTTTGACCGTCTCAAACCGAACCACACCGGCTCAAACCGGTTTTTGATCGGCTAAACCAGACTCATGGAAGGAACCAGACGCTCAAACCAGACTGAAACCGGTTTTACTGCCTCAAACCGGACTCAAATCCGAGCAGACCGCTCAAACATGTTTTGACATTAGACCGGCTCAAACCAGTTTTGATCGACTCAAACCGGACCAGACGGTCTCATACCAGTTTTGAACGGCTCAAACTGGACCAGACCGCACAAACGGACTCAAACCAGACTCAAACCGACCCAGACAGGCTCAAAACGGTTCTGACGGGCTCAAACCGGACTCAAACGGGTTTTGACAAGATCAAACCAGGCCAGACCAGCTCAAACCGATGGCTCAAGCTGTCTCAAACCAGTTTTGACCGGATGAAACCGGACCAGAGCAGCTCAAACCGGATCAAACAGCAGCAGAACGGCTCAAACCGGTTTGAACGGCTCAAACTGGACTCAAACCAGACCAGACAAGCTCAAACACTTTTGACTGGCTCAAAGCAGGGACTCAAACCGGACCAGACCGGCTCAAACCGGTTTGAACGGCTCAAACCGGACTCAAACTGGAACAGACCGGCTCAAACTGAACGAGACCAGCACAAACCCGGACTAAACCGGACTCAAACCAGACCAGACCGGTTGAAACCGGTTTTGACCGGCTCAAACCGGACTAATACCTGACCGAACCGGCTCAAAAACGGATCAAACCAATCCAGACCGGCTCAAACTGTTTTGTCTGGCTCAAACCGGACTCAAACCGGCCCAGACCGGTTCCAATCGATTTTGACAGGCTCAAACCAGGACCAGACTGCCTCAAACCCAACCATACCGGCTCAAACCGGTTTTGACCGCTCAAACCGGACTAAAACATGACCGACCGGCTCACACCGGATCAACCCAGCCAGACCGGCTCAAACCAGTTTTGACCGGCTCAAACCGAACGGACCAGACCGTCAAAGCGGACTCAAACATGTTTTGACCGGCCCAACTGGATCAAACCGCACCCGACCGGCTCTAGACTGGCTCAAACCAGTTTTAACCTATTACGGACCAGACCGGTCTACCAGGTTTTGAACGGCTCAAACCGGACTCAAACCGGACCAGACTAAAACCGGTTTGATCCGGCTCAAACCAGACCAGAGAGGCTCAAACCGGATCAAACCCAGAACGGCTCAAACCAGTTTTGACCGGCTCAAACCAGAGTCAAACGGGTTTTGACCAGATCAAACCAGGCCAGACTGCTTCAAACCGTGTTTGACCGACTCAAACCGGACTCAAACCGACCAGACCGCTCAAACCTGTTTTGACTGGCTCAAAGAGGACTCAAACCGAAAAGACCGGCTCAAACCGGTTTTGACTGACTGAAACTGACTCAAACCGGACTAGACCACCTCAAACGGTTTGGAATGGCTCAAACTGACTCAAACAGGAACAGACCGGCTCAAACAGGAACCAGCTCAAACCGGCTCACACCAGACCAGAACGGCGAAACCGGCCCATATCGACCAAAAACATCTCAAATCGGTTTTCACCAGCTCAAACCAAAAGTCAAACAGGAACAGACCTGCTCAAACCGCTCACACCAGACCAGAACGGCGCAAACCGCCCATATCAGACCAAAACATCTCAAATCGGTTTTCACCGCTCAAACCAAAGTCAAACGGGTTTTGACCAGATCAAACCAGGCCAGACAGGCTCAAACCGGTTTGACCGGCTCAAACCAGACTCAAACCGGACCAGATCGCTCAAACCTCTTGACTGGCTCAAAAGGACTCAAACGGAACAGACCGGCTCAAACAGGAACAGACCATCTCAAACAAGCTAAAACCAGACTAGAGTGGCTCACCGGCTCAAACCGGACCAGAACAACTCAAACCGGTTTTCACCAGCTCAAACCAGACTCATACCGGGTTTTGAAAGCCAGACCAGACCGGCTCAAACCGGTTTGACCGGCTCAAACCAGACTCAAACAGGCCCAGACCGGTCCCAACCGGTTTTGACAGGCTCAAACGGTCCAGACCGGTTCAACCGAACCATACCGCTGAAACGGTTTGACCGGCTCAAACCGAGTAAAATCGACCCGGACCGGCTCAAACCGGTTTGAACGGCTCAAACCAGACCAGAACAGCTCAAACCGGATGAAACCCGACCAGACCGCTCAAACCGGTTTTGTCCATCTCAAACCGGACTCAAACCAGACCAAACGCAGCTCAAACCAGATTTGACGGGTCAAACCAGAGTCAAACGGTTTTGACCAGATCAAACCAGGCCAGACCAGCTCAAACCGATTTTGACCAGCTCAAACTGACTCAAACCAACAAAACGGCTCAAACCAGTTTTCTCAAACCAGAGTCAAACAGTGACCAGATCAAACCAGGCCAGACTGGCTCAAACCGGTTTGACCGACTCAAACCGGACTCAAACCGACACCAGACCGCTCAAACCTGTTTTGACTGGCTCAGGACTCAAACCGGAAGAGACTGACTCAAACCGGTTTTGACCAGCTGAAACCGGACTCAAACCGGACTAGTCGGCCTCAAACCGGTTTTGAACGGCTCAAACCGGACTCAAACAGGCCCAGACCGGTTCCAACCAGTTTTGACAGGCTCAACTGACCAGAGACCGGCTCAAAACCGCTGGAAACCCGTTTGACCAACTCACTCACAACCGGACCAGACCTACTCAAACCGGTTTGACCGGCTCAAACCAGACCAGACCGGCTCAAAGAAGATCAAACCTGACCAGACCGGCTCAAACCGGTTTTGACCGGCTCAAACCGTCTCAACCAGTTCTGACCCAGATGAAACCGGATCAGACCGCCAAAAATGGTTTTGACCTGCTGGAAACGGGACTCAAACCAGCCCATAGGCTCAAACCGGTTTTGACTGGTCAACCGACTCAAACCGCCCAGACCGGTTCCAATCGGTTTTGACAGGCTCAAACCAGACCAGACCATCTCAAACCGAAGCAGACCGTCTGAAACCGGTTTTGACCAGCTCAAACCGGACTAAAACCTGACCGACTGGCTCAAACCGATCAAACCAGGCCAGACCAGCTCAAACCGGTTTTGACCAGCTCAAACCAGACCGCCAAAAACGGACTCAAACGCAG
The DNA here is from genome assembly GCA_023783455.1 of Erythrocebus patas. Taxonomy (NCBI): domain Eukaryota; kingdom Metazoa; phylum Chordata; class Mammalia; order Primates; family Cercopithecidae; genus Erythrocebus; species Erythrocebus patas. Next base: position 34,931 of record JAKFHT010004401.1, on the reverse strand, counting down.
CTTTTCACCGCTCCAAACCAGATGAAACCGCACCAGACCGGCTCTTAGACTGGCTCAAACCGGTTTTAACCATCTCATTACGGACCAGACCGGGTCTACCAGGTTTTGAGCTCAAACTGGACTCAAACCGACCAGACCGGCTAAAACTGGTTTGATCCGCTCAAACGAGACCAGACTGCCTCAAAGTCGTATCAAACCGGACCAGAACGGCTCAAACCAGTTTTGACCAGCTCAAACTAGAGTCAAACGGGTTTTGACCAGATCAAACCAGGCCAGACGGCTCAAACCGCTTTGGACCGGCTCAAACCGGACTCAAACCGGAACAGACCAGCTCAAACCTTTTGACTGACTCAAACCAGACTCAAACCAGACCAGACGGGCTGAAACCGGTTTTGACGGCTCAAATCGGACTCAAACTGGAACAGACCGCTCAAACAAGAACAGACCGCCTCAAACCGGTAAAACTAGACCAGACCGGCTCAAACCGCTCAAACCAGACCAGAATATCTAAAACCGTTTGACAGGCTCAAACCGACTCAAACGGGTTTTGACCAGATCAAACCAGCCAGACTGGCTCAAACCGATTTTGACGCTCAAACCAGACTCAAACCGGACCAGACCAGCTCAAACCTGTTTTGACTGGCTCAAACCGGACTCAAACTGGACCAGAAAACCGGTTTGACCGGCTCAAACCTGAACGGACCACAGACGGGCTCAAAATGGACTAAACGTTTTTGACCGCTCCAACCGGATCAAACCGCACAGACCCGCTTCAGACTGACTGGCTCAAACCGGTTTTAATCGTCTCACGAACAGACCGGGTCTACTAGGTTTTGAACGTCTCAAACCGGACTAAACCGCGGACCAGACTGGCTAAAACCGTTTGAAACCAGCTCAAACGAGACCAGACTGCCTCAAGCCCTATCAAGCGGACCAGAGCGGCTCAAACCAGTTTTGACCAGCGCAAACCAGAGTCAAACGGGTTTTGACCAGATCAAATCAGGCCAGACGGCTCAAACCGCTGACCCGCTCAAACCGGACTCAAACCGGACCAGACCGGCTCAAACCTGTTTTGACTGGCTCAAACCGGACTCAAACCCGACCAGCCTGGCTCAAACTGGTTTCACCGGCTCAAACCGGAACGGACCAGACCGGCTCAAACGGACTCAAATGTATTTTGAGCAGCTCCAACCGGATCAACCGACCAGACCGGCTCTTAGACTGGCTCAAACCGGTTTTAACAGTCTCATTACGGACCAGACCTGGTCTACCAGGTTTGAACGCTCAAACCGGACTCAAACCAGACCAGACCGGCTAAAACTGGTCGGAATCGGCTCAAACCAGACCAGACCGGCTCAAACGGGATCAAACAGGACCAAAATGGCTCAAAACAGTTTAGACCGGCTCAAACCAGAGTCAAACGGGTTTTGACCAGATTAAACCAGCCAGACAGGCTCAAACTGGTTTGACTGGCTCAAACCGGACTCAAACCAGACCAGACCGGCTCAAACCTGTTTTGACTGTCTCAAGGACTCAAACTGAACAGACCGGCTCAAACCGGTTTTGACTGGCTGAAACCGGACTCAAACCGGACTAGACAGCCTCAAACCGGTTTTTCACGGCTCAAACCGGACTCAAACAGGAACAGACCGGCTCAAACAGGAGCAGACCGGCTCAAACCGGCTCACACCTGACCAGAACGGCTCAAACCGGCTCAAACCGGACGAGAACATCTCAAATCTGTTTTCACCGGCTCAAACCAGAGTCAAACGTGTTTTGACCAGATCAAACCAGGCCAGACCGGCTCAAACCGGGTTTGACCGGCTCAAACCGGACTCAAACCGGACCAGACCGCCTCAAACCTGTTTTGACTGGCTCAAACCGGACTCAAACCGGACCAGACTGGCTCAAACCGGAACGGACCAGACCGGCTCAAAACGGACACAAACGTGTTTTGACCGGCTCCAACCGGATCAAACCGCACCAGACCAGCTGTTAGACTGGCTCAAACCGGTTTTAACCGTCTCATTATGGACCAGACCAGGTCTACCAGGTTTTGAACGGCTCAAACCGGACTCAAACCGGACCAGACCGGTTCCAATCGATTTTGATAGGCTCAAACTGGACCAGACCAGCTCATACCGAACCAGACCGGCTGAAACCGGTTTTGACCACCTCAAACCGGACTAAACCATGACCGGACCGGCTCACACCGGATCAAACCAGGCCAGACCGGCTCAAACCAGTTTTGACCGGCTCAAACCGGAACGGACCAGACCGCCTCAAAGCGGACTCAAACATATTTTGACCGCTCCAACGGATCAAACCGCACCGACCGGCTCTTAGACTGGCTCAAACCAGTTTCAACCGTCTCATTAAGGACCAGACCGGGTCTACCAGGTTTTGAACGGCTCAAACCGGACTCAAACCGGACCAGACCGGCTAAAACCGGTTTGAACCGGCTCAAACCAGACCAGACAGGCTCAAACCGGACCAGAACATCTCAAACTGATTTTCACCACCTCAATCCAGACTCATACGGGTTTTGACCGGATCAAACCAGGCCAGACTGGCTCAAACCGTTTTGGACCGGCTCAAACCAGACTCAAACCGGCCCAGACCGGTTCCAACCGGTTTTGACCGGCTCAAACCGGACTCAAACCGGACCAGACCGAATCAAACCTGTTTTGACTGGCTCAAACCGGACCAGACTGGCTCAAACCGGTTTTGACTGGCTCAAACCGGAACGGACCAGACCGGCTCTAACCCGACCAGACAGGCTCAAACCAGCTAAAACCTGACGAGTCCGGCTCAAACCGGTTTTGAACGGTTCAAACCGAACCAGACCGACTCAAACCAGTTTTGACGGGCTGAAACCGGACTCAAACCGGACCAGACCGGCTCAAACCGATTTTGACCAGCTGAAACCGGGCTCAAACCGGACTAGACCGGCTCCAACCGCTTTTGAACGGCTCAAACCGGACTCAAACAGGAACCGACTGGCTAAAACCAGCTCAACCCACACCTGACCGGCTCAAACCGGCTCAAACCGGACCAGAACATCTCAAACTGGTTTTCACCACTTCAATCCAGACTCATACGGGTTTTGACTGGATCAAACCAGGCCAGACTGGCTCAAACCGTTTTGGACCGGCTCAAACCAGACTCAAGCCGGCCCAGACCAGTTCCAACAGGTTTTGACCGGCTCAAACCGGACTCAAACCGGACCAGAGCGAATCAAACCTGTTTTGACTGGCTCAAACCGGACCAGACTGGCTCAAACCGGTTTTGACTGGCTCAAACCGGAACGGACCAGACCGGCTCTAAACCGACCAGACAGGCTCAAACCAGCTAAAACCTGACGAGTCCGGCTCAAACCGGTTTTGAACGGTTCAAACCGAACCAGACCGACTCAAACCAGTTTTGACGGGCTGAAACCGGACTCAAACCGACCAGACCGGCTCAAACCGATTTTGACCAGCTGAAACCGGGTTTCAAACCGACTAGACCAAGCCCAACCGCTTTGAACGGCTCAAACCGGACTCAAACAGGAACCGACTGGCTAAAACCAGCTCAACTCACACCTGACCAAAAGCTCAAACCGACCAGAACATCTCAAACTGGTTTTCACCACTTCAATCCAGACTCATACGGGTTTTGACTGGATCAAACCAGGCCAGACTGGCTCAAACCTGTTTTGGACCGGCTCAAACTAGACTCAAGTCGCCCAGACCAGTTCCAACAGGTTTTGACCGGCTCAAACCGACTCAAACCGGACCAGAGCGAATCAAACCTGTTTTGACTGGTTTCAAACCGACCAGACTGGCTCAAACCGGTTTTGACTGGCTCAAACCGGAACGGACCAGACCGGCTCTAAACCGACCAGACAGGCTCAAACCAGCTAAAACCTGACCAGACCGGCTCAAACTGGTTTTGAACGGTTCAAACCAGACCGACTCAAACCGGTTTTGACGGGCTGAAACCGGACTCAAACCGACCAGACTGCTCAAACTTATTTTTGGACCAGATAGACCGGCTCAAACCGGTTTTGACTGCCTCAAACCCAACCAGACCGCTCAAACCGGTTTTGATTGGCTTAAACCGGATTCAAACCGAACGGAACAGACCGTTCAAACCGGACTGAAACCGGATTTTACCACCTCAAACCGACTCAAATCCAGCAGACCAGCTCAAACATGTTTTGACCGTATTAGATCAGCTCAAACCAGTTTTGACCGGCTCAAACCGACGAGACGGGTTTCAAACCTGTTTTGGGCTCAACTGGACCAGACCATCACAAACCGACTCAAACCGGACTCAAACTGGACCAGACCGCTCAAAACGTTTGACCGCTCAAACAGGACTCAAACGGGTTTTGACCAGATCAACCAGGCCAGACCGGCTGAAACCGATTTTGACCGCTGAAACCGACTCAAACTGGACCAGACCCTCAAACCTGTTTTGACTGGCTCAAACCGACTCAAACTGACCAGACTGGCTCAAACCGGTTTTCACCGGCTCAAACCGAACGGACTCAGACCGCTCAAAATGGACACAACGCTGATCCAACCGGATCAAACCGCACCAGATCCGCTTTTAGACTGGCTCAAACCGTTTTAACCGTGGACCAGACAGGGTCTACCAGGATTTGAACAGCTCAAACCAGACTCAAACTGGACCAGACCGGCTAAAACTGGTTGGAACCGGCTCAAACCAGACCAGACCGGCTCAAACGGGATCAAACCGAACCCAAACGGCTCAAACCAGCTTTGACGGGCTCAAACCAGAGTCAAACGGTTTTGACCAGATCAAACCCGACCAGACCGCTCAAACCGGTTTTGACCGCTCAAACCATATGAAACCGGTTTTGACCAGATGAAACCAGACCAGAGGGGCTCAAACCGGTTTTGACCGCTCAAACCGTCTCAAACCAGTTTTGACCGGATGAAACCGCACCGACCGGCTCAAACGGTTTTGACCTGCTCAAACGGGACTCAAACCGACCAGATGGGATCAAACCGGTTTTGACCGGCTCAAATCTAATCAAACCAGACCAGACTAGCTCAAACCGGATCAAACAGCAGCAGACCGGCTCAAACTGGTTTCACCACCTCAAACCAGGCGAGACGGGCTCAAACCGCTGACCAGCTCAAACCGACCAGACGGGCTCTAACCCGAGCAGTCCGGCTCAAACCAGCTAAAACCTAACCAGAGCGGCTCAAACCGGTTTTGAATGGTTCAAACCGGTCTCAAACCGCCCAGACCGGTTCCAATCGGTTTTGACAGGCTCAAACCGACCAGAGCGGCTCAAACCGAACCAGACCGACTAAACCGGTTTTGACCTGCTCAAACCGGACTAAAACCTGGACTGGCTCAAACCAGATCAAACCAGGACAGACCAGCTCAAACCGGTTTTGAACGGCTGAAACCAGAGTCAAACGGTTTTTGACCAGATTAAACCAGGCCAGACTGGCTGAAAGTGGTTTTGACCGGCTCAAATCGGACTCAAACCGGACCAGACCGGCTCAAACCTGTTTTGACTGTCTCAAAAAGGACTCAACCGGGAACAGACCGGCTCAAACCGGTTTTGACAGGCTGAAACCGGACTCAAACCGGACTAGACCGCCTCAAAGCGGTTTTGAACAGCTCAAACCGGACTCAAAGAGGAACAGACCGGCTCAAACAGGAACCGACCGGCTCAAACCGGCTCAAACCAGACCAGAACATCTCAAATCGGTTTTCACCGTCTCAAACCAGAGTCAAACGGGTTTTGACCAAATCAAACCAGGCCAGAACGGCTCAAACGGGTTTTGACCAGCTCAAACCGGACTCAAACAGGACCAGATCGGCTCAAACCTGTTTTGACTGGGTCAAATCGGACTCAAACCGGACCAGACGGGCTCAAACCGGTTTTGACTGGCTGAAACCGGACTCAAACCGGACTAGACCGGCTCAAACCGGTTTTGAATGGCTCAAACCGGACTCAAACAGGAACCGACCGGCTAAAACCAGCTCAAGCCACACCAGACCGGCTCAAACCGGCTCAAACCGGACCAGAACATCTCAAACCGGTTTTCACCAGCTCAATCCAGACTCATACGGGTTTTGACCGGATCAAACCAGGCCAGACTGGCTCAAACCGGTTTTGACCGGCTCAAACCAGACCAGACCGGCTCTAACCCGACCAGACCGGCTCAAACCAGCTAAAACCTGACCACACCGGCTCAAACCGATTTTGAACGTTTCAAACCGAACCAGACCGACTCAAACGGGTTTTGACGGGCTGAAACCGGACTCAAACTGGACCAGACCGGCTCAAACCTATTTTGACCGTATTAGACTGGCTCAAACCAGTTTTGACCGTCTCAAACCGAACCACACCGGCTCAAACCGGTTTTGATCGGCTTAAACCGGACTCACATGGAAGGGAACAGACCGGCTCAAACCAGACTGAAACCGGTTTTTACTGCCTCAAACCGGACTCAAATCCGAGCAGACCGGCTCAAACATGTTTTGACCGTATTAGACCGGCTCAAACCAGTTTTGACTGACTCAAACCGGACGAGACGGTCTCATACCAGTTTTGAACGGCTCAAACTGGACCAGACCGGCACAAACCGGACTCAAACCAGACTAAAACCGGACCAGACAGGCTCAAAACGGTTCTGACGGGCTCAAACCGGACTCAAACGGGTTTTGACCAGATCAAACCAGGCCAGACCAGCTCAAACCGATTTTGACCGGCTCAAGCTGTCTCAAACCAGTTTTGACCGGATGAAACCGGACCAGAGCAGCTCAAACCGGATCAAACAGCAGCAGAACGGCTCAAACCGGTTTTGAACGGCTCAAACTGGACTCAAACCAGACCAGACAAGCTCAAACCTTTTTTGACTGGCTCAAACGGGACTCAAACCGGACCAGACCGGCTCAAACCGGTTTTGAACGGCTCAAATCGGACTCAAACTGGAACAGACCGGCTCAAACTGAACGAGACCAGCACAAACCGGATCAAACCGGACTCAAACCGGACCAGACCGGCTGAAACCGGTTTTGACCGGCTCAAACCGGACTAATACCTGACCGAACCGGCTCAAAAACGGATCAAACCAATCCAGACCGGCTCAAACCGATTTTGTCTGGCTCAAACCGGACTCAAACTGGCCCAGACCGGTTCCAATCGATTTTGACAGGCTCAAACCAGACCAGACTGCCTCAAACCGAACCATACCGGCTCAAACCGGTTTTGACCGCCTCAAACTGGACTAAAACATGACCGGACCGGCTCACACCGGATCAACCCAGGCCAGACCGGCTCAAACCAGTTTTGACCGGCTCAAACCGGAACGGACCAGACCGCCTCAAAGCGGACTCAAACATGTTTTGACCGGCTCCAACTGGATCAAACCGCACCCGACCGGCTCTTAGACTGGCTCAAACCAGTTTTAACCGTCTCATTACGGACCAGACCGGGTCTACCAGGTTTTGAACGGCTCAAACCGGACTCAAACCGGACCAGACTGGCTAAAACCGGTTTGATCCGGCTCAAACCAGACCAGAGAGGCTCAAACCGGATCAAACCGCCCCAGAACGGCTCAAACCAGTTTTGACCGGCTCAAACCAGAGTCAAACGGGTTTTGACCAGATCAAACCAGGCCAGACCGGCTCAAACCGGTGTTGACCGACTCAAACCGGACTCAAACCGGACCAGACCGGCTCAAACCTGTTTTGACTGGCTCAAAGAGGACTCAAACCGGAAAAGACCGGCTCAAACCGGTTTTGACTGGCTGAAACTGGACTCAAACCGGACTAGACCACCTCAAACCGGTTTGGAATGGCTCAAACCGGACTCAAACAGGAACAGACCGGCTCAAACAGGAACAGACCGGCTCAAACCGGCTCACACCAGACCAGAACGGCGCAAACCGGCCCATATCGGACCAAAACATCTCAAATCGGTTTTCACCAGCTCAAACCAAAGTCAAACAGGAACAGACCGGCTCAAACCGGCTCACACCAGACCAGAACGGCGCAAACCGGCCCATATCAGACCAAAACATCTCAAATCGGTTTTCACCGGCTCAAACCAAAGTCAAACGGGTTTTGACCAGATCAAACCAGGCCAGACAGGCTCAAACCGGTTTTGACCGGCTCAAACCAGACTCAAACCGGACCAGATCGGCTCAAACCTCTTTTGACTGGCTCAAAAAGGACTCAAACCGGAACAGACCGGCTCAAACAGGAACAGACCATCTCAAACAAGCTAAAACTAGACCAGAGTGGCTCACACCGGCTCAAACCGGACCAGAACAACTCAAACCGGTTTTCACCAGCTCAAACCAGACTCATACGGGTTTTGACCGGATCAAACGAAGCCAGACCGTCTCAAACCGGTTTTGACCGGCTCAAACCAGACTCAAACTGGCCCAGACCGGTCCCAACCGGTTTTGACAGGCTCAAACCGGTCCAGACCGGTTCAAACCGAACCATACCGGCTGAAACCGGTTTTGACCGGCTCAAACCGGAGTAAAATCAGACCGGACCGGCTCAAACCGGTTTTGAACGGCTCAAACCAGACCAGAACAGCTCAAACCGGATGAAACCCGACCAGACCGGCTCAAACCGGTTTTGTCCATCTCAAACCGGACTCAAACCAGACCAAAACGGCTCAAACCAGATTTGACGGGGTCAAACCAGAGTCAAACGGTTTTGACCAGATCAAACCAGGCCAGACCAGCTCAAACCGATTTTGACCAGCTCAAACTGGACTCAAACCGAACAAACGGCTCAACTCAAACCAGAACGGATTTGACCAGATCAAACTTTTGACTCAAACCGGTTTTTGAAACCGCTCAAACCGGATCAAACCGACCAGACCGCTTCCTGCTCAAACCTGTTTTGACTGGCTCAAAGGACTTCAAACTGAAGAGACTGACTCAACCGGTTTTGACCAGCTGAAACCGGACTCAAACTGACTAGTCGCCTCAAACCGTTTTGAACGGCTCAAACCGACTCAAACAGGCCCAGACCGGTTCCAACCAGTTTTGACAGGCTCAACTGACCAGACCGCTCAAAACGAACCATACCGCTGAAACCCGTTTTGACCAACTCAAACCGACTCAAACCGACCAGACCTGCTCAAACCGGTTTTGACCGGCTCAAACCAGACCAGACCGGCTCAAAGAAGATCAAACCTGACCAGACCGGCTCAAACCGGTTTTGACCGGCTCAAACCGTCTCAACCAGTTCTGACCGTATGAAACCGGATCAGACCGGCTAAAAATGGTTTTGACCTGCTCAAACGGGACTCAAACCAGCCCATATAGGCTCAAACCGGTTTTGACTGGTCAAACCGGACTCAAACCGGCCCAGACCGGTTCCAATCGGTTTTGACAGGCTCAAACCAGACCAGACCATCTCAAACCGAAGCAGACCGTCTGAAACCGGTTTTGACCAGCTCAAACCGGACTAAAACCTGACCGGACTGGCTCAAACCGGATCAAACCAGGCCAGACCAGCTCAAACCGGTTTTGACCAGCTCAAACCAGACCGCCTCAAAACGGACTCAAACGTGTTTTCACCGGCTCCAACCAGATGAAACCGCACCAGACCGGCTCTTAGACTGGCTCAAACCGGTTTTAACCATCTCATTACGGACCAGACCGGGTCTACCAGGTTTTGAACGGCTCAAACCGGACTCAAACCGGACCAGACCGGCTAAAACTGGTTTGATCCGGCTCAAACGAGACCAGACTGCCTCAAGTCGTATCAAACCGGACCAGAACGGCTCAAACCAGTTTTGACCAGCTCAAACCAGAGTCAAACGGGTTTTGACCAGATCAAACCAGGCCAGACGGGCTCAAACCGCTTTTGACCGGCTCAAACCGGACTCAAACCGGAACAGACCAGCTCAAACCTTTTTTGACTGACTCAAACCAGACTCAAACCAGACCAGACGGGCTGAAACCGGTTTTGAATGGCTCAAATCGGACTCAAACTGGAACAGACCGGCTCAAACAAGAACAGACCGCCTCAAACCGGGTAAAACTAGACCAGACCGGCTCAAACCGGCTCAAACCAGACCAGAACATCTAAAACCGGTTTTGACAGGCTCAAACCGGACTCAAACGGGTTTTGACCAGATCAAACCAGGCCAGACTGGCTCAAACCGATTTTGACCGGCTCAAACCAGACTCAAACCGGACCAGACCAGCTCAAACCTGTTTTGACTGGCTCAAACCGGACTCAAACTGGACCAGACTGGCTCAAACCGGTTTTGACCGGCTCAAACCTGAACGGACCAGACGGGCTCAAAATGGACCCAAACGTGTTTTGACCGGCTCCAACCGGATCAAACCGCACCAGACCCGCTCTTAGACTGGCTCAAACCGGTTTTAATACGGAACAGACCGGGTCTACTAGGTTTTGAACGTCTCAAACCGGACTCAAACCGGACCAGACTGGCTAAAACCGGTTTGAACCAGCTCAAACGAGACCAGACTGCCTCAAGCCCTATCAAACCGGACCAGAATGGCTCAAACCAGTTTTGACCAGCGCAAACCAGAGTCAAACGGGTTTTGACCAGATCAAACCAGGCCAGAACAGCTCAAACCGATTTTGACCGGCTCAAACCGGACTCAAACCGACCAGACCGGCTCAAACCTGTTTTGACTAACGGATCAAACTGCACCAGACCGGCTCTTAGTCTGGCTCAAACCGGTTTTCACAGTCTCAACGGACCAGACCTGGTCTACCAGGTTTTGACGGCTCAAACCGGACTCAACCGGACCAGACCGGCTAAAACCGGTTGAAACCAGCTCAAACCAGACCAGACCGGCTCAAACGGGATCAAACAGGACCAAAATGGCTCAAACAGTTTTGACCGGCTCAAACCAGAGTCAAACGGGTTTTGACCAGATCAAACATCAAACCAGACCGGCTCAAACCGGTTTTGACTGGCTCAAACCGGACTCAAACCAGCCCATATAGGCTCAAACCGTTTTGCAAATCGACTCAAACCGGCCCAGACCGGTTCCAATCGGTTTTGACAGGCTCAAACCAGACCAGACCATCTCAAACCGAAGCAGACCGTCTGAAACCGGTTTTGACCAGCTCAAACCGGACTAAACCTGACCGACTGGCTCAAACCGGATCAAACCAGGCCAGACAGCTCAAACCGGTTTTGACCAGCTCAGACCACCTCAAAACGGACTCAAACGTGTTTTCACTGGCTCCAACCAGATGAAACCGCACCAGACCGCTCTTAGACTGGCTCAAACCGGTTTTAACCATCTATTACGGACCAGACCGGTCTACCAGGTTTTGAACGTCAAACCGGACTCAAACCGACCAGACCGCTAAAACTGGTTTGATCCGCTCAAACGAGACCAGACTGCCTCAAGTCGATCAAACCGACCAGAACGGCTCAAACCAGTTTTGACCAGCTCAAACCAGAGTCAAATGGGTTTTGACCAGATCAAACCAGGCCAGACGGCTCAAACCGCTTTGACCGCTCAAACCGACTCAAACCGGAACAGACCAGCTCAAACCTTTTTGACTGACTCAAACCAGACTCAAACCAGACCAGACGGGCTGAAACCGGTTTTGAATGGCTCCAAATCTGACTCAAACTGAACAGACCGCTCAAACAAGAACAGACCGCCTCAAACCGGGTAAAAACTAGACCAGACGGCTCAAACCGCTCAAACCAGACCAGAATATCTAAAACCGGTTTTGACAGGCTCAAACCGACTCAAACGGGTTTTGACCAGATCAAACCAGGCCAGACTGGCTCAAACCGATTTTGACCGGCTCAAACCAGACTCAAACCGGACCAGACCAGCTCAAACCTGTTTTGACTGGCTCAAACCGGACTCAAACTGACCAGACTGGTTCAAACCGGTTTTGACCGCTCAAACCTGAACGGACCAGACGGCTCAAAATGGACCCAAACGTTTTTGACCGGCTCCAACCGGATCAAACCGCACAGACCCGCCTTAGACTGGCTCAAACCTTTTAATCTCCATTACGAACAGACCGGGTCTACTAGGTTTTGAACGCTCAAACCGGACTAAACCGGACCAGACAAAAACCGGTTTGAACCAGCTCAAACGAGACCAGACTGCCTCAAGCCCTATCAAACCGACCAGAATTTCAAACCAGTTTTGACCAGCGCAAACCAGAGTCAAACGGTTTTGACCAGATCAAACCAGGCCAGAACAGCTCAAACCGATTTTGACCGCGCAACCGGACTCAAACCGACCAGACCGCTCAAACCTGTTTTGACTGGCTCAAACCGACTCAAACCCGACCAGCCTGGCTCAAACTGGTTTTCACCGCTCAAACCGGAACGGACCAGACCGGCTCAAACGGACTCAAATGTTTTGAGCGGCTCCAACCGGATCAAACCGCACCAGACCAGCTCTTAGACTGGCTCAAACCGGTTTTCAGTCTCATTACGGACCAGACCTGGTCTACCAGGTTTTGAACGGCTCAAACCGGACTCCAACCGGACCAGACCAGCTAAAACCGGTTGAAACCAGCTCAAACCAGACCGGACCGCTCAAACGGGATCAACAGACCAGACTGGCTCAAACCAGTTTTGACCGGCTCAAACCAGAGTCAAACGGGTTTTGACCAGATCAAACAAGGCCAGACTGCTCAAACCGGTTTTGACTGGCTCAAACTGACTCAAACCAGACCAGACTGGCTCAAACCTGTTTTGACTGTCTCAAAAGGACTCAAACCAGAACAGACCGCTCAAACCGTTTTGACTGGCTGAAACCGACTCAAACCGGACTAGACAGCCTCAAACCGGTTTTTCACGGCTCAAACCGGACTCAAACAGGAACAGACCGGCTCAAACAGGAGCAGACTGCTCAAACCGCTCACACCTGACCAGAACGGCTCAAACTGCTCAAACCGGACCAGAACATCTCAAATCTGCACCGGCTCAAACCAGAGTCAAACGTGTTTTGACCAGATCAAACCAGGCCAGACCGGCTCAAACCGGGTTTTGACCGCTCAAACCGGACTCAAACCGACCAGACCACCTCAAACCTGTTTTGACTAGAACGGGCTGAAAACCGAGTTTGAACGGCTCAAACTGACTCAACCCGGAACAGACTGGTTGCTCAAACAGGAACAGACCGTCTCAAACTGGCTATAACTAGAACAGACCGGCTCAAACCGCTCAAACCGACCAGAACATCTCAAATCTGTTTTCACCGGCTCAAACCAGAGTCAAACGTGTTTTGACCAGATCAAACCAGGCCAGACCGGCTCAAACCGGGTTTGACCGGCTCAAACCGGACTCAAACCGGACCAGACCACCTCAAACCTGTTTTGACTGGGTCAAACCAGACTCAAACCCGACCAGAACGGCTGAAACCGGGTTTGAACGGCTCAAAACTGACTCAACCCGGAACAGACTGGCTCAAACAGGAACAGACCGTCTCAAACTGGCTATAACTAGAACAGACCAGCTCAAACCGGCTCAAAGCGGACCAGAACATCTCAAACCGGGTTTCACCGGCTCAAACCGGCCTCATACGGGTTATGACCGGAACAAACCAGGCCAGACTAACTCAAACCGGTATTGACCGGCTCAAACTGGACTCAAACAGGCCCAGAACGGTTCCAACCGGTTTTGACAGACTCAAACTGGACCAGACCGGCTCACACCGAACCAGACCGGCTCAAACCGGTTTTGACTGGCTCAAACCCTCTCAAACCAGTTTTGACCGGATGAACCCTGATCAGACTGGCTCCAAACGGTTTTGACCTGCTCAAACGGGACTCAAACCCGACCAGATAGGCTCAAACCGGTTTTGACCGGCTCAAACCGGACTCAAATCGGACCAGAACAGGTCAAACCGGATCAAACAGCAGCAGACCGGCTCAAATCGGTTTTGACCAGCTCAATCCAGACGAGACGGGCTGAAACCGGTTTTGACTGGATCAAACCCGACCAGACCGGCTCTAACCCGACCAGACCGCTCAAACCAGCTAAAACCTGACCAGACCAGCTCAAACCGGTTTTCAACGGTTCAAACCGAACCAGACCGAATCGAACCGGTTTTGACCGGCTGAAACCGGACTCAAACCGGAACAGAGTGGCTCAAACCTATTTTGACCGTATTAGACTGGCTCAAACCAGTTTTGACCGTCTCAAACCGAACCAGACCGGCTCAAACCGGTTTTGATCGGCTTAAACCGGACTCAAACCGGAACGGAACAGACCAGCTCAAACCGGACTGAAACCGTTTTACCACCTCAAACCGACTCAAACCGAGCAGACCGGCTCAAACCTGTTTTGACTGGCTCAAACCGACCAGACCGGCTCAAACCAGTTTTGAACGACTCAAACCGAATCAAACCGACCAGACCGCTCAAACTGGTTTGACCGGCTCAAACCGAGCAGACCGGCTCAAGTGAGATCAAACCGGACCAGAACGGCTCAAACCAGTTTTGAGGCTCAAACCAGAGTCAAACGGTTTTGACCAGATCAAACCAGGCCAGACCAGCTCCAACCGGTTTTCACCGGCTCAAACCGGACTCATATGGGTTTTGACCAGATCAAACCAGGCCAGACCGGCTCAAACCGGTTTTGACCGGCTCAAACCGGCTCAAACCGGTTTTGACGGCTCAAACCGACTCAAACCGAACCAGACCGGCTGAAACCGGTTTTGACCAGCTCAAACCGGACTAAACCTGACCAGACCGGCTCAAACCGGCTCAAACCGGACCAGACCGGCTCAAACCGGCTCAAACCGACTCAAACCGACCAGACCGGCTCAAACCGAACCAGACCGACTCAAACCGGACTCAAACATGTCACTGGCTCAAACCGGATCAAACCAGACCAGAACGGCTCAAACCGGTTTTGACTGGCTCAAACCAGTTTTATCCATCTCAAACCGGACCAGACCGCTCAAACCGGTTTTGACTGGCTCAAACAGGACTCAAACTGGACCAGACCGGCTCAAACCGGTTTTGACCAGCTCAAACCAGACTCAAACCGACCAGACTGGCTCAAACCGTTTTGACCGGCTCAAACCAGACTCAAACCGGACCAGACCGGCTCAAACCGGTTTTGAACTGCTCAAACCGACTCAAACAGACCAGACCGGCTCAAACCGACCAGAACATCTCAAACCGGTTTTCACCGCTCAATCCAGACTCTTACGGGTTTTGACCGGATCAAACCAGACCAGAACATCTCAAACCGGTTTTGAACTGCTCAAACCAGATCAAACAGGAACAGACCAGCTCAAACCGGCTCAAACCGGCTCAAACCGACCAGACCGGCTCAAACCGCTCAAACCGGTTTTGACAGGCTCAAACCGACCAGACCGCTCAAACCGACCAGACCGCTGAAACCAGTTTGACCAGCTCAAACCGGACTAAAACCTGACCAGACCAGCTCAAACCGGACTCAAACCAGACCAGACCGGCTAAAACTGGTTTGAACCGGCTCAAACCGGCTCAAACCGGCTCAAACCGGACCAGACAGGCTCAAACCGGACCAGACCTGCTCAAACCGGACCAGACCGCTCAAACCGGATCAAACCGACCAGACCGGCTCAAACCAGTTTTGACCGGCTCAAACCGACTCAAACCGGTTTTGACCGGATCAAACCAGACCAGAACGGCTCAAAACGGTTTTGACCTGCTCAAACGGACTCAAACCAGACCAGATAGGCTCAAACCGGTTTTGACTGGCTCAAACGGACTCAAACCGACCAGACCAGCTCAAACCGGATCAAACAGCATCAGAATGGCTCAAACCGGTTTTGACCAGCTCAAACCAGATGAGACGGGCTCAAACCGGTTTTGACCGGCTCTAACCCGACCGCACCGGCTCTAACCCGACCAGACCAGCTCAAACCAGCTAAAACATGACCAGACCGTCTCAGACCAGTTTTCAAAGGTTCAAACCGAACCAGACCGACTCAAACTGGTTTTGACGGGCTGAAACCGGACTCAAACCGGACCAGTCTGGCTCAAACGTATTTTGACCGTATTAGACAGGCTCAAACCGGACCGGACCGGCTCAAACCGGTTTTGAACGGCTCAAACCAGATTCAAACTGGAACGGAACAGACCGGCTCAAACCGGACTGAATCCGGTTTTTACTGCCTCAAACCAGACTCAAACCGAGCAGACCAGATGAAACATGTTTTGGCCGTATTAGACCGACTCAAACCGGTTTTGACCAGCTCAAACCGGAACGGACCAGACCGGATCAAAACGCACTCAAACATGTTTTGACCAGCTCCAACCGGATCAAACCGCACCCGACCGGCTCTTAACTGGCTCAAACTGGTTTTAACCGTTTCATTACGGACAAGACTTGGTCTACCAGGTTTTGAGCGGCTCAAACCGGACTCAAATCGGACTAGACCGGCTAAAACCAGTTAGAACCGGCTCAAACCAGACCAGTCCAGCTCAAACGGGATCAAACCAGACCAGAACCGCTCAAATGAGTTTTGACTGGCTCAAACCAGAGTGAAACGGTTTTGACCAGATCAAACCAGGCCAGACTGGCTCAAACAGGTTTTGACCGGCTCAAACCGGACTCAAACCGCACCAGACCGACTCAAACCTGTTTTGACAGGCTCAAGCCAGACTCAAACCGGACCAGACAGGCTCAAACCGGTTTTCACCAGCTGAAACCGGACTCAAACCGGACTAGACCAGCTCAAACCGGTTTTGAACGGCTCAAACCAGACTCAAACAGGAACAGACCGGTTCAAACTGTCTCACACCAGACCAGACCGGCTCATACCGGCTCAAACTGGACCACAACATCTCAAACCGGTTTTCACCGGCTCAAACCGGACTCATACAGGTTTTGACCAGATCAAAACAGGCCTCACCGGCTCAAACCGATTTTGACTGGCTCAAACCGGACTCAAACCGGCCCAGATCGGTTCCAATTGGTTTTGACAGGCTCAAACCAGACCAGACCGGCTCAAACATGTTTTGACCGTATTAGACCGGCTCAAACCAGTTTTGACTGGCTCAACCGGATGAGATGGGCTCAAACCGGTTTTGACCGGCTCAAACTGGACCAGACCGGCACAAACTGGACTCAAACCAGACTCAAACTGGACCAAACCGGCTCAAACCAGTTTTGACCGGCTCAAACCGGACTAAAACGTGTTTTGACCAGATCAAAACAGGCCAGACTGGCTCAAACCGATTTTGACTGGCTCAAACCGGACTCAAACCGGACCAGACCGGCTCAAACCTGTTTTGACTGGCTCAAACCGGACTCAAACCCTACCCGACTGGCTCAAACAGGTTTTGACCAGCTCAAACCGGAACGGACTAGATCAGCTCAAAACGGACTCAAACGTGTTTGACCGGCTCCAACCGGATCAAACCGCACCAGACCGGCTCTTAGACTGGCTCAAACCGGTTTTAGCCGTCTCATTACGGACCAGACCGGGTCTACCAGGTTTTGAAGGGCTCAAACCGGACTCAAACCGGACCAGACCGGCTAAAACCGGTTTGAACAGGCTCAAACCAGACCAGACCGGCTCAAACCGGCTCAAACTGGACTCAAACCAGACCAGCTCAAACCAGTTTTGACGGCTCAAACCAGAGTCAAACGGGTTTTGACCAGATCAAACCAGGCCACACCGGCTCAAACCGGTTTTGACCGACTCAAACTGGAACAGACCGGCTCAAACCGGCTCAAACCGGTTTTGACCGGCTCAAACTGGACTCAAACCGGACTAGACCGGCTCAAACTGGTATTGAACGGCTCAAACCAAACTCAAACTGGAACAGACTGGCTCAAACAGGAACAGACCGGCTCAAACCGGCTCACACCAGACCAGACCGGCTCAAACCGCTCAAACCGGACCAGACAGGCTCAAACCGGACTCATACGGGTTTTGACCAGATCAAACCAGGCCAGACCTGCTCAAACCGGTTTTCTCTGGCTCAAACCGGACTGAAACCGGCCCAGACCGGTTCCAATCGATTTTGACAGGCTCAAACCGGACCAGACTGCCTCAAACCAAACCATACCGGCTGAAACCGGTTTTGACCGCCTCAAACCGGACTAAAACATGACCGGACCGTCTCACACCGGATCAAACCAGGCCAGACTGGCTCAAACCGGTTTTGACAGGCTCAAGCCGGAAGGGACCAGACCGCCACAAAGCAGACTCAAACATGTTTTGACCGGCTCCAACCGGATCAAACCGCACCCGACCGGCTCTTAGACTGGCTCAAACCGGTTTTAACCATCTCATTACGGACCAGACCGGGTCTACCAGATTTTGAACGGCTCAAACTGGACTCAAACCGGACCAGACCGGCTAAAACAGGTTTGAACCTGCTCAAACCAGACCAGACAGGCTCATACAAGTTCAAACCGCCTCAGAACGGCTCAAACCAGTTTTGACCGTCTCAAACCAGAGTCAAACGGGTTTTGACCAGATCAAACCAGGCCAGATCGGCTCAAACCGGTTTTGACTGGCTCAAACCGGACTCAAACCGGACCAGACCGGCTCAAACCTGTTTTGACTGTCTCAAAAAGGACTCAAACCAGAACAGACCGGCTCAAACCGGTTTTGACTGGCTGAAACCGGACTCAAACCGGACTAGACCGCCTGAAACCGGTTTTGAATGGCTCAAACCGGACTCAAACAGGAGCAGACTGGCTCAAACAGGAACAGATCGGCTCAAACCGGCTCACACCAGACCAGAACGGCGCAAACCGGCCCAAACCGGACCAGAGCTTCTCAAATCGATTTTCACCGGCTCAAACCAGAGTCAAACGGGTTTTCACCAGATCAAACCAGGCCAGACCGGCTCAAACCGGTTTTGACCGGCTCAAACCAGACTCAAACCGGACCAGATCGGCTCAAACCTGTTTTGACTGGGTCAAACCGGACTCAAACTGGACCAGACCGGCTCAAACCGATTTTGACCAGCTGAAACTGGGCTCAAACCAGACAAGACCGGCTAAAACCTGTTTTGAACGGCTCAAACCAGAGTCAAACGGGTTTTGACCAGATCAAATCAGGCCAGACCGGCTCAAACCGACCAGACCAGCTCAAAGCTTTTGACTGGCTCAAACCAGACTCAAACCGTACCAGACCGGCTCATACCGGTTTTGAACGGCTCAAATCGGACTCAAACTGGAACAGACTGGCTCAAACAGGAACAGACCGGCTCAAACCGGCTAAAACTAGACCAGACTGGCTCAAACCGGCTCAAACCGGCCCCGACCGATTCCAACTGGATCGGGCAACGTTTTACCGGCTCAACTGGATCAAACCGCACCAGACTGGCTCTTAGACTGACTCAAACCGGTTTTAACCGTCTCATTACGGACAAGACTTGGTCAACCAGGTTTTGACTGGGTCAAACCGGACTCAAACTGGACCAGACCGGCTCAAACCGGTTTTGACCGGCTGAAACCGGACTCAAACAGGAACAGACCGGCTCAAACCGGTTTTGAACGGCTCAAACCAGAGTCAAACGGGTTTTGACCAGATCAAATCAGGCCAGACCGCTCAAACCGGACCAGACCAGCTCAAAGCTTTTTTGACTGGCTCAAACCAGACTCAAACCGTACCAGACCGGCTCATACCGGTTTTGAACGGCTCAAATCGGACTCAAACTGGAACAGACTGGCTCAAACAGGAACAGACCGGCTCAAACCGGCTAAAACTAGACCAGACTGGCTCAAACCGGCTCAAACCGGCCCCGACCGATTCCAACTGGATCGGGCAACGTTTTTTGCCCGGCTCCAACTGGATCAAACCGCACCAGACTGGCTCTTAGACTGACTCAAACCGGTTTTAACCGTCTCATTACGGACAAGACTTGGTCAACCAGGTTTTGAGTGGCTCAAACCGGACTCAAACTGGACCAGACCGGCTAAAACAGATTTAAACCGGCTCAAACCAGAACAGAGAGGCTCAAATGGGATCAAACAGGACCAAAACAGCTCAAACCAGTTTTACGGGCTCAAACCAGAGTCAAACGGGTTTTGACCAGATCAAACCAGGTCAGACCGGCAAAAACCGGTTTTGACTGGCTCAAACCGGACTCAAACTGGACCAGATAGGCTCAAACCTGTTTTGACTGGCTCAAAAAGGACTCAAACAGGAACAGACCGGCTCAATCCGGTTTTGACAGGCTGAAACCAGACTCAAACTGCACTAGACCTGCTCAAACCGGTTTTGAACGGCTCAAACCGGACTCAAACAGGAACAGACTGGCTCAAACGGGAACAGACCGGCTCAAACCGGCTCACACCAGACCAGACCGGCTCAAACCGGCTCAAACTGGACCAGAACATCTCAAACCGGGTTTTACCGGCTCAAACCGGACTCATACGGGTTTTGACCATATCAAACCAGGCCAGACCGGCTCAAACCGGTTTTGACCGGCTCAAACCGGACTCAAACTGGCCCAGACCGGTTCCAATCAGTTTTGACAGGCTCAAACCGGACCAGACTGGCTCAAAATGAACCAGACCGGCTGAAACCGGTTTTGACCGGCTCAAACCGGACTAAAACCTGACCGGACCGGCTCAAACCGGGTCAAACCAGGCCAGACCAGCTCAAACCGGTTTTGACCGGCTCAAACCGGAACGGACCAGACAGCCTCAAAACAGAGTCAAACATGATTTGACCGGCTCCAACCGGATCAAACCACACCAGACCGGCTCTTAGACTGGCTCAAACCGGTTTTAACCGTCTCATTACGGAACAGACCGGGTCTACCAGGTTTTGAACGGCTCAAACGGGACTCAAACTGGACCAGACCGGCTAAAACTGGTTTGAACCGGCTCAAACGAGACCAGACTGCCTCAAGCCGTATCAAACCAGACCAGAACGGCTCAAACCAGTTTTGACCGGCTCAAACCAGAGTCAAACGGGTTTTGACCAGATCAAATCAGGCCAGACCGGCTCAAACCGGTTTTGACCCCCTCAAACCGGTCTCAAACCGAACCAGACCAGCTCAAAGCTTTTTTGACTGGCTCAAACCAGACTCAAACCGTACCAGACCAGGTCATACCGGTTTTGAACGGCTCAAATCGGACTCAAACTGGAACAGACTGGCTCAAACATTAACAGACCACCTCAAACCAGCTAAAACTAGACCAGACCGGCTCAAACCGGCTCAAACCGGCCCCGACCGATTCCAACCGGTTTTGACAGGCTCAAACCGAACCAGAACTGCTCAAAACAAACCAGACCAGCAGAAACCAGATTTAACCGGCTGAAACCAGACTATAACGGGACCCGACCGGCTCAAACCGTTTTTCCCCTTCTCAAACCAGACCAGACTGGCTCAAACCGGTTCAAACCAGACCAGACCGACTCAAACCGGTTTTGAAAGGCTGAAACCGGATTCAAACCGGACCAGACCATCTCAAACCTATTTTGACCGCATTAGACTGGCTCAAACCGGTTGTGACCGTCTCAAACCGAACCAGACTGGCTCAAACCGGTTTTGATCGGCTTAAACGGGACTCAAACCGTAACGGAACAGATCGGCACAAACCGGACTGAAACCGGTTTTTACCGCCTCAAACCGGACTCAAATCCGAGCAGACTGGCTCAAACATGTTTTGACCGTATTAGACTGCCTCAAACCAGTTTTGTCCGGCTCAAACCGGACGAGACGGGCTCAAAAGGTTTTGACCAGCTCAAACTGCACCAGACCGGCACAAACCAGACTCAAACCGGACTCAAACCGGACCAGACCGGCTCATACCGGATTTGACCGGCTCAAACCGGACTCAAACGGGTTTTGACCAGATCAAACCAGGCCGGACTGGCTCAAACCGATTTTGACCGGCTCACACCGGACTCAAACCAGACCAAAACGGCTCAAACCAGTTTTGACGGGCTCAAACCAGAGTCAAACGGGTTTTGACCAGATCAAACCAGGCCATAAGGCTGAAACCGGTTTTGACCGGCTCAAACTGGACTCAAACCGGACCAGACCGGCTCAAACCTGTTTCGACTGGCCAAAAAGGACTAAAACCGGAGTAGACCGGCTCAAAACGGATTTGAATAGCTCAAACCGGACTCAAACAGGAACAGACCGGCTCAAACAGGAACAGACGGGCTGAAACCGGCTCACACCAGACCAGATCGTCTCAAACCTTCTCAAACCAGACCAGAACATCTCAAACCGGTTTTCACCGGCTCAAACCGGACTCATATGGGTTTTCACCAGATCAAACCAGGCAAGACCGGCTCAAACCAGTTTTGACTGGCTCAAAACGGACTCAAACCGGCCCAGACCGGTTCCAATCGGTTTTGACAGGCTCAAACCGGAGCAGACCGGCTCAAACCGAACCAGACCGGCTGAAACTGGTTTTGACTGGCTCAAACCGGAACAGACCAGACCGCCTCAAAATGGACTCAAACATGTTTTGACTGGCTCCAACCGGTTCAAACCGCACGAGACCGCCTCGTAGACTGGCTCAAACCGGTTTCAACCGTCTCATTACGGACCAGACCTGATCTACCAGGTTTTGAATGGCTCAAACCGGACTCAAACCGAACCAGACCGGCTAAAACCCGTTTGAACCAGCTCAAACCAGACCAGACCAGCCCAAACCAGACCAAACCGGACCAGAACGGCTCAAACCAGATTTGACCGGCTCAAACCAGAGTCAAACGGGGTTTGACCAGATCAAACCAGGCCAGACCGGCTCAAACCCTTTTTGACTGGCTCATACCGGACTCAAACCAGACCAGAACAACTCAAACCTTTTTTGACTGTCTCAAACAAGACTCAAACCGGACCAGACCGGGCTCATACCGGTTTTAAACGGCTCAAATTGGACTCAAACTGGAACAGAACGGCTCAAACAGGAACAGACCGGCTCAAACCGGCTAAAACTAGACCAGACCGGCTCAAACCGGCTCAAACCGGCCACGACCATTTCCAACCGGTTTTGACAGGCTCAAACCGGACCAGACCTGCTCAAAACATACCAGACCAGCTGAAACAAGTTTTAACCGGCTCAAACCGGACTATAACGGGACCAGACCGGCTCAAACCTTTTTTCCCCTTCTCAAACCAGACCAGACCGGCTCAAAGTGGTTCAAACCAGACCAGACCGGCTCAAACCGGTTTTGAATGGCTGAAACCGGACTCAAACCGGGCCAGACCATCTCAAACCTATTTTGAAGGTATTAGACCGACTCAAACCGGTTTTGACCGTCTCAAACCGAATCAGACCAGCTCAAAATGGTTTTGATCGGCTTAACCCGGACTCAAACCGGAACGGAACAGACTGGCTCACACCGGACTGAAACCGGTGTTTACCGCCTCAAACCGGACTCTAATCCGAGCAGACCGGCTCAAACATCTTTTGACCGTATTAGACTGGCTCAAACCAGTTTTGACCGGCTCAAACCGGACGAGATCGGGCTCAAACCGGTTTTCACCGGCTCAAACTGGAACAGACCGGAACAAACTGGACTCAAACCAGACTCAAACCGGACCAGACTGGCTCAAAACTGCTTTGACTGGCTCAAACCGGACTCAAACTGGACCAGACTGGCTCAAACCGGTTTTGAATGGCTCAAACCAGAACGGAACCTATCGGCTCAAAACGGACTCAAACATGTTTTGACCGGCTCAAACCGGATCAAACCGCACCAGACCGGCTCTTAGACTGCCTCAAACCGGTTTTAACCATCTCATTATGGACCAGACCGGGTCTACCAGGTTTTGAACGGCTCAAACCGGACTCAAACCGGACCAGACCGGCTAAATCTGTTTTGAACTGGCTCAAACGAGACTAGAATGCTTCAAGCCGTATCAAACCTGACCAGAATGGCTCAAACCAGTTTTGACCGGCTCAAACCAGAGTCAAACGGGTTTTGACCAGATCAAACCAGGCCAGACCGGCTCAAACCGGATTTGGACGGCTCAAACCGGACTCAAACCGGACCAGACCACCTCAAACCTTTTTGACCGGCTGAAACCGGACTCAAACCGGACCAGACCGGCTCAAACCAGTTTTGACGGGCTCAAACCGGACTCAAACAGGAACAGACCAGCTCAAACAGGAACAGACTGGCTCAACCGGCTCACACCAGACCAGACTGGCTCAAACCGGCTCAAACCGGACCAGAACATCTCAAACCGGTTTTCACCGGCTCAAACTGGAACAGACCGGAACAAACTGGACTCAAACCAGACTCAAACCGGACCAGACTGGCTCAAAACTGCTTTGACTGGCTCAAACCGGACTCAAACTGGACCAGACTGGCTCAAACCGGTTTTGAATGGCTCAAACCAGAACGGAACCTATCGGCTCAAAACGGACTCAAACGTGTTTTGCCCGGCTCCAACCGGATCAAACCGCACCAGACTGGCTCTTACACTGGCTCAGACCGGTTTTAACCGTCTCATTACGGACCAGACTGGGTCTACCAGGTTTTGAACGGCTCAAACCGGGCTCAAACCGGACCAGACTGGCTAAAACCAGTTGAACCGGCTCAAACCAGACCAGACAGGCTCAAATGGGATCAAACCGGACCAAAACGGCTCAAACCAGTTTTGACGGGCTCAAACCAGAGTCAAATGGGTTTTGACCAGATCAAACCAGGCCAGACCGGCTCAAACCGGTTTTGACCAGCTCAAACCGGACTCAAACTGGACCAGACAGGCTGTAACCTGTTTTGACTGACTAAAAAAGGACTCAAACCGGAACAGACCGGCTCAAACCGGTTTTGACCAGCTGAAACCGGACTCAAACCGGACTAGACTGGTTCAAACTGGTTTTAAAGGGCTCAAACCAGACTCAAACAGGAACAGACGGGCTCAAACGGGAACAGACCGGCTCAAACCGGCTGACACCAGACCAGACAGGCTCAAACCGGCTCAAACCTGACCAGAACATCTCACACCGGTTTTCACTGGCTCAAACTGGACTCATACGGGTTTTGACCAGATCAAACCGCACCAGACCGGCTCAAACCGGCTCAAACGGTTTTGACTGGCTCAAACCGGACTCAAACGGCACAGACCGGTTCCAATCGGTTATGACAGGCTCAAACCTTACCAGACCGGCTCAAACCGAACCAGACCAGCTGAAACCGTTTTTGACCAGCTCAAACCGGACTAAAACCTGACCGGACCAGCTCAAACTGGATCAAACCAGGCCAGACTGGCTCAAACCGGTTTTGACCGGCTCAAACCGGAACGGACCAGACCACCTCAAAACGGACTCAAACATGTTTTGACCGGCTCCAACCGGATCAAACCGCACCAGACCGGCTCTTAGACTGCCTCAAACCGGTTTTAACCATCTCATTATGGACCAGACCGGGTCTACCAGGTTTTGAACGGCTCAAACCGGACTCAAACCGGACCAGACCGGCTAAATCTGTTTTGAACTGGCTCAAACGAGACTAGAATGCTTCAAGCCGTATCAAACCTGACCAGAATGGCTCAAAGCAGTATTGACTGGCTCAAACCAGAGTCAAACGGGTTTTGACCAGATCAAACCAGGCCAGACCGGCTCAAACCGGATTTGGACGGCTCAAACCGGACTCAAACCGGACCAGACCACCTCAAACCTTTTTTGACCGGCTGAAACCGGACTCAAACCGGACTTGACCGCCTCAAACCGGTTTTGAACGGCTCAAACCGGACTCAAACAGGAACAGACCAGCTCAAACAGGAACAGACTGGCTCCAACCGGCTCACACCAGACCAGACTGGCTCAAACCGGCTCAAACCGGACCAGAACATCTCAAACCAGTTTTCACCGGCTCAAACTGGACTCATACGGGTTTTGACCAGATCAAACCAGGCCAGACCGGCTCAAACTGGTTTTGACTGGCTCAAACCCGACTCAAACCGGCCCAGACCGGTTCCAATCGGTTTTGACAGGCTCAAACCAGACCAGACCGGCTGAAACCTCTTTTGACCGGCTCAAACCGGACTAAAACCTGACCGGACCGGCTCAAAGCTTATCAAACCAGGCCAGACCGACTCAAACCGGTTTTGACCGGCTCAAACGAGACTCAAACCAGACCAGACCGGCTCATACCTGTTTTGACTGGCTCAAAAAAGACTCAAACAGGACCAGACCAGTTCCAACCGGTTTTGACAGGCTCAAACCGGACCAGACAGGCTCAAACCGAACCAGACAGGCTGAAACCGGTTTTGACCGGCTCAAACCGGACTAAAACCTGACCGGACCGGCTCAAACCGGATCAAACCAGGCCAGACCGGCTCAAACCGGCTTTGACCGGCTCAAACCGGAACGGACCAGACCAAATCAAAATGGACTCAAACGTGTTATGACCGGCTCCAACCAGATCAAACCGCACCAGACCAGCTCTTAGACTGGCTCAAACCGGTTTTAACCGTCTCATTACGGACCAGACCGGGTCTACCACGTTTTGAACAGCTCAAACCGGACTCAAACTGGACCAGACTGGCTAAAACCGGTTTGAACCGGCTCAAACGAGACCAGACTGCCTCAAGCCATATCAAACAGGACCAGAACGGCTCAAACCAGTTTTCACCGGCTGAAACCAGAGTCAAACGGATTTTGACCAGATCAAACAAGGCCAGACCGGCTCAAACCGGTTTTGACCGGCTCAAACCGGACTCAAACCGGACCAGACCAGCTCAAACCTTTTTTGACTGGCTCAAACCGGACTCAAACCGGACCAGACCGTCTGAAACTGGTTTTGAACGGCTCAAATCGGACTCAAACTGGAACAGACCGGCTCAAACAAGAACAGACCGCCTCAAACCAGCTAAAACTAGGAAGACCGGCTCAAACCAGCTCAAACCGGACCAGAACATCTCAAACCGGTTTTGACCGGCTCAAACTGGACTCAAGCGGTTTTGACCAAATCAAACCAGGCCAGACCGGCTCAAAACAATTTTGACCAGCTCAAACCGGACTCAAACCGGACCAGACCGGCTCCAACCTGTTTTGACTGGCTCAAACCGGACTCAAACTGGACCAGACGGGCTCAAACCGGTTTTAACCGTCTCATTACGGACCAGACCGGGTCTACCAGGTTTTGAATGGCTCAAACCGGTCTCAAATCGGACCAGACCAGCTAAAACCGGTTTGAACCCGCTCAAACCAGACCAGAACGGCCCAAACCGGATAAAACCGGACCAGAACGGCTCAAACCAGTTTTGACCGGCTCAAACCAGTGTGAAACGGGTTTTGACCAGATCAAACCAGACCAGACAGGCTCCAACCGGTTTTGACCGGCTCAAACCGGACTCAAACTGGACCAGATCGGCTCAAACCAGTTTTGACTGGGTCAAACCGGACTCAAACGGACCAGACCGGCTAAATCTGTTTTGAACTGGCTCAAACGAGACCAGACTGCCTCAAGCCATATCAAAGCCATACAGAACGGCTCAAACCAGTTTTGACCGGCACAAACCAGAGTCAAAGCGGGTTTCGACCAGATCAAATCAGGCCAGACCGGCTCAAACCGGTTTTGACCAGCTCAAACCGGACTCAAACGGACCAGACCAGCTCAAACCTTTTGCCTGGCTCAAATCGGACTCAAACTGGAACAGACCGGCTCAAACAGGAACAGAACGGCTCAAACCGGCTAAAACTAGACCAGACCGGCTGAAACCGGCTCAAACCTGACCAGAACATCTCAAACCGGTTTTCAACGGCTCAAACCAGACTCATACGGGTTTTGACCGGATCAAACCAGGCCAGACCGGCTCAAACCTGTTTTGATCTGCTCAAACCGGACTCAAACAGGCCCAGATCGGTTCCAATCGGTTTTGACAGGCTCAAACCGGTCCAGATCGGCTCAAACCGAACCAGACTGGCTGACGGTTTGACCGGCTCAAACCGGACTAAAATCGGACGGACTGGCTCAAACCGGTTTGAACGGCTCATACCAGACCAGAACGCTCAAACCAGATCAAACCAGACCAGACAGGCTCCAACCGGTTTTGACCGGCTCAAACCGGACTCAAACCGGACCAGATCGGCTCAAACCAGTTTTGACTGGGTCAAACCGACTCAAACCGACCAGACCGGCTCAAACTGGTTTTGACCGCTCAAACCAGACCAGACTGGCTCAAACCAGATCAAACCAGACCAGAACGGCTCAAACCAGTTTTGACCGGCACAAACCAGAGTCAAACGGGTTTCGACCAGATCAAATCAGGCCAGACCGGCTCAAACCAGTTTTGATCGGCTCAAACCGGACTCAAACTGAACCAGACCAGCTCAAAGCTTTTTGACTGGCTCAAACCAGACTCAAACCGTACCAGACGGCGCATACCGGTTTTGAACGGCTCAAATCGGACTCAAACTGGAACAGACTGGCTCAAACAGGAACAGACGGCTCAAACCGGCTAAAACTAGACCAGAACGGCTCAAACCGGACTCAAACAGGCCCAGATCGGTTCCAATCGGTTTTGACAGGCTCAAACCAGACCAGACCTGCTCTAAACAAACCAGACCAGACCAGCTCAAACCGGTTTTGACCGGCTCAAACCGGACTATAATGGGACCAGACCGGCTCAAACCGTTTTCCCCTTCTCAAACCAGACCAGACTGGCTCAAACCGGTTCAAACCAGACCAGACCGACTCAAACCGGTTATGAAAGGCTGAAACCGGATTCAAACTGGACCAGACCATCTCAAACCTATTTTGACCGCATTAGACCGGCTCAAACCGGTTGTGACCGTCTCAAACTGAACCAGACCGGCTCAAACCGGTTTTGATCTGCTAAATGGGACTCAAACCGTATGGAACAGACCAGCTCAAACCGGACTGAAATCGGTTTTACCGCCTGAAACCGGACTCAAATCCGAGCAGACTGACTCAAACATGTTTTGACTGTATTAGACTGGCTCAAACCAGTTTTGACCGGCTCAAACCAGATGAGATGGGCTCAAACCTGTTTTGACCAGCTCAAACCGCTCAAACATGAACAGGCAGGCTCAAGCGGGAACAGACCGGCTCAAACCGACTCGCACCAGACCAGACCGGCTCAAACGGACTCAAACCGGACCAGACCGGCTCATACCGGTTTGAGCAGCTCAAATCGGTCTCAAACTGGAACAGACTGGCTCAAACACTAACAGACCGTCTCAAACCGGCTAAAACTAGACAAGACTGGCTCAAACCGGCTCAAACCGGACCAGAACATCTCAAACAGGTTTTCACCAGCTCAAACTGGACTCATATGTGTTTGACCAGATCAAACCAGGCCAGACCGGCTCAAACCGATTTGACCAGCTCAAACCGGACTAATACCCGA
This sequence comes from Erythrocebus patas, assembly GCA_023783455.1. Classification (NCBI taxonomy): domain Eukaryota; kingdom Metazoa; phylum Chordata; class Mammalia; order Primates; family Cercopithecidae; genus Erythrocebus; species Erythrocebus patas. The sequence continues at coordinate 5,651 of JAKFHT010004401.1, read as the reverse complement.
CTGAACGAATCAAACGGATCAAACCAGGCCAGACCGGCTCAAACCGGTTTTGACCGGCTGAAACTGGAACGGACCAGACCACCTCAAACGGACTCAAACATGTTTTAACAGGCTCCAACCAGATCAAACCACTCCAGACCGGCTCTTAGACTGGCTCAAACCGGTTTTAACCGTCTCATTATGGACCAGACCGGGTCTACCAGGTTTTGAATGGCTCAAACCGGTCTCAAATCGGACCAGACCAGCTAAAACCGGTTTGAACCGCTCAAACCAGACCAGAACGGCCCAAACCGGATAAAACCGGACCAGAACGGCTCAAACCAGTTTTGACGGCTCAAACCAGTGTGAAACGGGTTTTGACCAGATCAAACCAGACCAGACAGGCTCAACCGGTTTTGACCGGCTCAAACCGACTCAAACCGGACCAGATCGGCTCAAACCAGTTTTGACTGGTCAAACCGGACTCAAACGGACCAGACCGGCTCAAACTGGTTTGAACCGGCTCAAACGAGACCAGACTGCCTCAAGCCATATCAAAACGCCACAGAACGGCTCAAACCAGTTTTGACCGGCACAAACCAGAGTCAAACGGGTTTTGACCAGATCAAATCAGGCCAGACTGCTCAAACCGGTTTTGACCAGCTCAAACCGACTCAAACCGGACCAGACCAGCTCAAACCTTTTGCCTGGCTCAAATCGGACTCAAACTGGAACAGACCGGCTCAAACAGGAACAGAACGGCTCAAACCGGCTAAAACTAGACCAGACTGCCTCAAGCCGTATCAAACCGGACCAGAACGTCTCAAACCAGTTTTTACCGGCTCAAACCAGAGTCAAACGGGTTTTGACCAGATCAAATCAGGCCAGACCGGCTCAAACCGGTTTTGACCCCTCAAACCGGACTCAAACCGAACCAGACCAGCTCAAACCTGTTTTGACTGGGTCAAACCGGACTCAAACAGGCCCAGATCGGTTCCAATCGGTTTTGACAGGCTCAAACCGGTCCAGATCGGCTCAAACCGAACCAGACTGGCTGACCGGATTTGACCGGCTCAAACCGGACTAAAATCGGACCGGACTGGCTCAAACCGGTTTTGAACGGCTCATACCAGACCAGAACGGCTCAAACCAGATCAAACCAGACCAGACAGGCTCCAACCGGTTTTGACCGGCTCAAACCGGACTCAAACCGGACCAGATCGGCTCAAACCAGTTTTGACTGGGTCAAACCGGACTCAAACCGGACCAGACCGGCTCAAACTGGTTTGAACCGGCTCAAACGAGACCAGACTGCCTCAAGCCATATCAAAACGCCACAGAACGGCTCAAACCAGTTTTGACCGGCACAAACCAGAGTCAAACGGGTTTCGACCAGATCAAATCAGGCCAGACCGGCTCAAACCAGTTTTGATCGGCTCAAACCGGACTCAAACTGAACCAGACCAGCTCAAAGCTTTTTTGACTGGCTCAAACCAGACTCAAACCGTACCAGACCGGCGCATACCGGTTTTGAACGGCTCAAATCGGACTCAAACTGGAACAGACTGGCTCAAACAGGAACAGACCGGCTCAAAGCGGCTAAAACTAGACCAGAACGGCTCAACCGGCTCAAACCGGCCCCGACCGATTCCAACCGGTTTTGACAGGCTCAAACCAGACCAGACCTGCTCTAAACAAACCAGACCAGCAGAAACCAGTTTTACCCGGCTCAAACCGGACTATAATGGGACCAGACCGGCTCAAACCGTTTTTCCCCTTCTCAAACCAGACCAGACTGGCTCAAACCGGTTCAAACCAGACCAGACCGACTCAAACCGGTTATGAAAGGCTGAAACCGGATTCAAACCGGACCAGACCATCTCAAACCTATTTTGACCGCATTAGACCGGCTCAAACCGGTTGTGACCTCTCAAACTGAACCAGACCGGCTCAAACCGGTTTTGATCTGCTTAAATGGGACTCAAACCGTATGAACAGACCAGCTCAAACCGGACTGAAATCGGTTTTACCGCCTGAAACCGGACTCAAATCCGAGCAGACTGACTCAAACATGTTTTGACTGTATTAGACTGGCTCAAACCAGTTTTGACCGGCTCAAACCAGATGAGATGGGCTCAAACCTGTTTTGACCAGCTGAAACGGACTCAAACCGGACTAGACCGCCTCAAACCGGTTTTGAATGGCTCAAACCGGACTAAAACAGGAACAGACCGGCTCAAACAGGAACAGACCGGCTCAAACCGGCTCACACCAGACCAGACCAGCTCAAACCGGCTCAAACCGGACCAGAACATCTCAAACCGGTTTCACCAGCTCAAACCGGACTCATACGGGTCTGGACCATATCAAACCAGGCCAGACCGGCTCAAACCGGTTTTGACCGGCTCAAACTGGACTCAAACTGGGCCAGACCGGCTCAAACCGGACTAAAACCTGACCAGACCAGCTCAAACCGGATCAAACCAGACCAGACCGGCTCAAACGGACTCAAACCGGACCAGACCGGCTCATACCGGTTTTGAACGGCTCAAATCGGTCTCAAACTGGAACAGACTGGCTCAAACACTAACAGACCGTCTCAAAACGGTTTTGAACGTGTCAAGCTGGACTCAAACCGGAACAGACCAGCTCAAACAGGAACAGACCGGCTCAAAACGGCTCAAACCAGACCAGACCACCTCAAACCGGCTCAAACTGGACCAGAACATCTCAACGGTTTCACCGCTCAAACCGGACTCATACAGGTTTTGACGGATCAAACCAGGCCAGACCAGCTCAAACCGGTTTTGACCGGCTCAAACCGGACTCAAACCGGCACAGACGTGTTCCAACCGCTTTTGACAGGCTCAAACCGGACCAGACCGGCTCAAACCGAACCAGACTGACTGAAACCGGTTTTTACCAGCTCAAACCGGACTAAAACCGGACCGTGACGGCTCAAACCGGTTTTGACCGGCTCAATCCAGACCAGACTGGCTCATACCGGATCAAACCCGACCAGACCGGCTCAAACCGGTTTTAACCAGCTCAAACCGTCTCAAACCAGTTTTGATCGGATGAAACCGGACCAGACCGGCTCAAAATGGTTTTGACCTGCTCAAACGGACTCAAACCCGACCAGATAGGCTCAAACCGGGTTTGAGTGGCTCAAACCGGACTCAAACCGGACCAGACCGGCTCAAACCTGTTTTGACTGGCTCAAAAAAGACTCAAACCGGAACAGACCAGCTCAAACCGGTTTTGACCGGCTGAAACCGGACTCAAACCGGACGAGACCGCCTCAAACCGGTTTTGAACGGCTCAAACCAGACTCAAACAGGAACAGACCGGCTCAAACAGGAACAGACCGGCTCAAACCGCCTCACACCAGACAAGAACGGCTCAATCCGGCTCAAACCGGACCAGAACATCTCAAACCGGTTTTCACCGGCTCAATCCGGTTTTGACTGGCTCAAACAGGACTCAAACTGGCACAGACCAGTTCCAATCGGTTTTGACAGGCTCAAACCGGTCAAGACCGGCACAAACCGAACCAGACCGGCTGAAACCGTTTTTGACCTGCTCAAACCGGACTAAAACCTGACTGGACCAGCTCAAAGCCGATCAAACCAGGCCAGACCGGCTCAAACCGGTTTTGACCTGCTCAAACGGACTCAAACCGGACTAGACCGCCTCAAACCGGTTTTGAATGGCTCAAACCGGACTAAAACAGGAACAGACCGGCTCAAACAGGAACAGACCGGCTCAAACCGGCTCACACCAGACCAGACCAGCTCAAACCGGCTCAAACCGGACCAGAACATCTCAAACCGGTTTCACCAGCTCAAACCGGACTCATACGGGTCTGGACCATATCAAACCAGGCCAGACCGGCTCAAACCGGTTTTGACCGCTCAAACTGGACTCAAACTGGGCCAGACCGGCTGAAACCGGACTAAAACCTGACCAGACCAGCTCAAACCGGATCAAACCAGACCAGACCGGCTCAAACCGGTTTTGACCGGCTCAACTCGGAACGAACCAGACCACCTCAAAACGGACTCAAACGTGTTTTGACCAGCTCCAACCGGATCAAACCGCGCCAGACCGGCTCTTAGACTGGCTCAAACCGGTTTTAACCGTCTCATTACGGACCAGACTTGGTCTACCAGGTTTTGAGCGGCTCAAACCGGACTCAAACCGGACCAGACCAGCTAAAACCTGTTTTGACTGGCTCAAAAAAGACTCAAACCGGAACAGACCGGCTCAAACCGGTTTTGACCGGCTGAAACCGGACTCAAACCGGACGAGACCGCCTCAAACCGGTTTTGAGCGGCTCAAACCAGACTCAAACAGGAACAGACCGGCTCAAACAGGAACAGACCGGCTCAAACCGGCTCACACCAGACAAGAACGGCTCAATCCGTCTCAAACCGGACCAGAACATCTCAAACCGGTTTTCACCGGCTCAAACCGGTTTTGACTGGCTCAAACAGGACTCAAACTGGCACAGACCAGTTCCAATCGGTTTTGACAGGCTCAAACCGGTCAAGACCGGCACAAACCGAACCAGACCGGCTGAAACCGTTTTTGTCCTGCTCAAACCGGACTAAAACCTGACTGGACCGGCTCAAAGCCGATCAAACCAGGCCAGACCGGCTCAAACCGGTTTTGACCTGCTCAAACCGGACTCAAACCAGACCAGACCGGCTCAAACCTATTTTGACCGTATTAGACTGGCTCAAACCGGTTTTGACCGTCTCAAATCGAACCAGACCGCTCAAACCGGTTTTGATCGGCTTAAACCGGACTCAACCCGGAACGGAACAGACCGGCTCAAACCGGACTGAAACCGGTTTTTACTGCCTCAAACCGGACTCAAATCCGGGCAGACCGGCTCAAACATGTATTGACCGTATTAGACTGGTTCAAACCAGTTTTGACCTTCTCAAACCGGATGAGACGGTCTCAAACCTGTTTTGACTGGCTCAAACTGGACCACACCGGCACAAACCAGACTCAAACCCGACTCAAACCGAACCAGACCGGCTGAAACCGGTTTTGACCGGCTCGAACCGGACTAAAACCTGACCAGACCAGCTCAAACCGGATCAAACCAGACCAGACCGGCTCAAACCGGTTTTGACCGGCTCAACTCGGAACGAACCAGACCACCTCAAAACGGACTCAAACGTGTTTTGACCAGCTCCAACCGGATCAAACCGCGCCAGACCGGCTCTTAGACTGGCTCAAACCGGTTTTAACCGTCTCATTACGGACCAGACTTGGTCTACCAGGTTTTGAGCGGCTCAAACCGGACTCAAACCGGACCAGACCAGCTAAAACCTGTTTTGACTGGCTCAAAAAAGACTCAAACCGGAACAGACCGGCTCAAACTGGTTTTGACCGGCTGAAACCGGACTCAAACCGGACGAGACCGCCTCAAACCGGTTTTGAGTGGCTCAAACCAGACTCAAACAGGAACAGACCGGCTCAAACAGGAACAGACTGCTCAAACCGCTCACACCAGACAAGAACGGCTCAATCCGTCTCAAACCGGACCAGAACATCTCAAACCGGTTTTCACCGGCTCAAACCGGTTTTGACTGGCTCAAACAGGACTCAAACTGGCACAGACCAGTTCCAATCGGTTTTGACAGGCTCAAACCGGT
>JAKFHT010004400.1:16160000-16316840 GCA_023783455.1 Erythrocebus patas | reverse complement strand
TCAATTCCCCAGATGCCATGTGAAAGCAGCCACAGACAATAGTTAAACAATGGGCCTATGTTCCAATAAAATGTTATTTACGGACACTCAAACTTGAAATTCATGTAACTTGTACATGTAACAAAAGACTGTGCTTCTTCTGAGCTTTCCCTCAACCATTTAAAAATATAAAAGTAGTTTAAACCCACTGGCCATACACAAACTGGTGGTGGGCTGGATTTGACCCATGGGCTTCTGTTTGTCAGCTCCTGTTGTAAAACCTTGTTTTCAATGAATCTCACTGCTTTGGAGCCAGATCATGGTCAATTTGGGAGACCCATGATCTTATTCCCCTGTGATATGGTTTGGCTCTGCATCCCCACCTAAATCTCATCACAAAATGTAATCCCCATGTGTTGAGGGAGGTGATTGGATCATGAGTGCCGTTTTCCCCATGCTGTTCTCATGACAGTGAGTGAATTCTCATGAGATCTGACGGTTTTATAAGGGGCTCTTCCCTTTCTCTTGCCTACCACCATGTAAGATGTGCCTTCTTCACCTTCTACCATGATTGTAAGTTTCCTGAGGCTTATCTAGTCATGTGGAAGTGTGAGTTAATTAAACCTCTTTCTCTTATAAATTACCCAGTCTTGAGTATTTCTTTATAGCAGTGTGAAAACGGACTAATACACTCTGGAAGTCTCTGCCACTTCAGCGTCATCACTCTGATGGGGCCTAAGAACATTCATGATGTTTGGGTCTGTGTAACAGAAGGAAAGACTACTGAAGTTGGACTCCAGATAGCTGGGTTTGAAAGCCAGGGGCCTCATTCTGTCACCCTCGTGATCCACCCACCTTGGCCTCCCAAAGTGCTGGGATTACAGGCGTGAGCCACCGTGCCTGGCCTATCCATTTCCTCTAGATGACATAATTTGTTTGCATGGAGTTGTTTATAGTATTCTCTGAGGATCTTTTGTATTTCTGTGGGATTGGTTGTAATGTCATCTTTGTCATTTCTGATTGTACTTATTTGGTTCTTCTCTTTCTTTGTTTAGCTATCAGCCTATCAATCTTGTTTATTTAAAAAAAACTAATTATTGGTTTAATTGATCTTTCGTGTGGATTTTTGCATCTAGTCTCAAAAAAAAAAAAAAAAACCAGCACCTCAAAAAACACTTCATTTCGTGCTTCTCTAATTTTAGTTGTTTCTCTTCTGCCAGCTTTGGGGTTCATTTTTTTTTTTTCCTGGTTCCCTTAAGTGCAAAGTAGGAATATTAATTTCAGGTATTTCTAACTTCTTGGCAAAGGCCTTCAGTGCTGTAAACTTTCCTCTTAACATTGCTTTAGCTGCATCCCAGAGATTTTCATATGTTTTGTCCCTATTTTCATTAATTTGAAAGACTTTTTTTATTTCTCCCTTAATTTAAATGTTCACCCCAGGAGTGATTCAGGAGCAAGTTATTTAATTTCTATGTATTTATGTAGTTTTGAAAGATCTTCTTGATACTGATTTCTATTTTGTTGCACTGTGGTCAGAGTGTGTGCTTGGTGTGATTTCAAACTTTTGAATTTAATGAGGCTTGCTTTATGGCCAAGCATGTGGTTGATCTTACGTTATGTTCTGTGAGCACACGAGAATTTATCTTCTGTGTTTATTGGGTAAAGTGTTCTGTAGATGTCTATCAGGTCCAGTTGGTCAACTGTCAAGTTTAAGCACAGAGTTAGTTTTCTACCTCAGTGATCTGTCTATTGCTGTCAGTGGGGTGCTGAAGTCTCCTACTATTATTGTGTGGTTGTCTTAATCTTTTTGTAGGCCAAGAAAAACTTGTTTTATGAATCTGGGCGCTCCAGTATTGGTTATGTACATACTTAGGCTAGGTCTTCTGGTTGGATTTTGCCCTTTAACAGTCTATAATGCCCTTCTTTTGTCCTTTTTATTGGTTAAAAACATGTTTTATCTAACATAAGAATAGCGACTCCTGCTCTTTTTTGTTTTCCATTTGCATGATAGATCTTTCTTCATCCCTTTACTTTCACCCTGTGGATGTCATTAGGAGTGAGGTGGGTTTCTTGAAGACAGCAGATGATTGAGTCTTGTCTTTTGATCCAGCCTGTCACTTTTTGCCTTTTAAGTGAGGAGTTTAGCCCATTTATGATTCAGGGTTAGTACTGATATGTGAGATTTTCATCCTGTCATCATGTTGTTAGCTGGTTGTTGTATAGACTTGTTTGTGTGGTTGTTCTGTATTGCCTGTGAGCTACGTGCTTAAATGTGTTTTGTGGTAGCAGGTTCTTTCAATTCCACGTTTAGCACTTTCTAAAGGATCTCTTATAAGGCTGGTCTAGTTAAAATGAATTCCCTAAGTGCTTGTTTCTCTGAGCATTTTATTTCTCCATCACTTATGAAGCTTTTTGGTGGGATATGAAATTCTTCATTGGAATTTATTTTCTTTAAGGACACTGAAAGCAGATCCCCAATCTCTTCTGGCTTGTAACGTTTCTGCTAAAAAGTCTGCTGCTAGCCTGATGGGCTTCCCCATATACATAACCTGGCCCTTCTCTTCTGCTTCCTTTATGACTTTTTCCTTTTCCATTGACCTTGGTGAATCTGATGACTATGTGCCTTGAGGATGACCATCTTATATAGTATTTAGCTTGGGTTCTCTGTATTTCTTGGATTTGCATGTCAACCTTTCTAACAAGATTAGGGAAAGTTACATAAACTGTATCCTCAAATATATTTTCCAAGTGTTTCTTCTCTCTACTTTTCTCTCAGGAATGCCAATGAGTGACAGACTTGGTCTCTTTACATAATCCAATATTTCTCAGAAGTTTTGCTCATTTTTTAAAATTCTTTTTTTATTTTTGTCTGAGTTGGTTAGAAGAGCTCTGAGATTCCTCAGCTTGGTCTGTTCTGCTGTTAATACTTCCAATTGTATTATAAAATTCTTACAGTGAATTTCTCAGCTATGGAAATTCAGTTTGGTTCTTTCTTAAAATGGCTATTTCATCTTTCAGCTCTTGGATCACTTTACTGGAAACCTTGGATTCGTTTTCAGCTTTCTTCTGAATCTTGATGAGCTTCCTTAGCATCCAGATTTTGTATTCTACATCTGTCATTTCAGCCATTTCCAACTGATTAGGAACCATTGCTAGGGAGCTAGCAGACTCATTTCGAGGTAAGGGGACACTCTGGCTCTTTGAATGGCCAGAGTTCTTTCGCTGATTCTTTCTCATCTGAGAGGGTTGGTATTCCTTTAACTGTGGTGTAAGTTGAGCATAGTCAGTTGGCTGCATTTCTTCATGTTTTCCAAGGGCCAAGACTCCGTGCAGGGTCTTTATTTGTGCTTGAATTCTTACCTTGGTTTTACAGGAAGGTATATTAGCAAACTACTTTTGTAGTTTGGGCTGAATTCCAGTAGATGGCACTTAGGAGTAATGGTCGGTAGATAGATCTTAGCCACTTATATTTCCTGGTGTTTCTGGCTGCGCTCTGTGGTACAGTGGGAAGAGAGGTGACCACCTCATCAGGTCCGCTCTTGGGCTGTGGGGGAGCCCCTTCCAACCAATGGCACCGTGCCCGTGTTTCTTTTGTCAGGTGTGCTCCCTCAGGCAGAGGCTGAGGTAGGGAAATAGGCCACCCTTTTTCCAGCCAGTTGGCCCTGCATAGGGAGGCACACCCACTGCTGTGGTAGACCACAGGTTCATGTAACAGCCCTCTCAGTACTCTGAGAGTGTGGGCTCCTCTCCTGCTCTAGTGCCTGCTACAGATCTCGCCTTGGCACTCCCAAGCTGCCACGCTGCAGCCCCAGGGCAAACTCAGGCTTTTTGTTCCCTCCTCAGCTTAGAGACAACAGGAGTGTAGACCTGGGCAGTGGCAATGGCAGAGGGCCTATCAGTTGCCTCTGGGGACTCTACCCCAGACAAATGCAAAACCACAGCCAATTGTTATCAGCCAGGGTTGGGGCAGCTGTGCGGCTGGGCCCAAGCTGGGGGCCCTGCCTGAAGAGCAGGGAGGTCAGACAACCCGACCCAGAAGACAGTCTGGCCTCCTCTCTGTAGGATGCTGAGAAAGTAGTCAGGCTCTTTGTTCCCTCCCTAGCCTGGGGGAAGCAAGAGTGGGTACTGTGGTGGCAGCAATTGCAGAGGCCTGTCAGTTGTCTCTGGAAGCTCCATCCCAGAGAAACACAGAGCCACCACCAACTGGTGATCAGGCAGGAGCTATGCTGGGGGCCCAAGCCAGGAGGCATCCTGCCCAGTGAGTAGCAGCAGGACCAGGGACTCGTGTGGAAAACGGTCTGGGTTGCCTTTCCATATGCCAGCTGTGGCAGGCTGGAGGCCCATGACAGCTGTTGGGCTTTTTGCTCCCTCTCCAGCCTGAGGGCAGCAGGGGCACAGGCTACGGCAGGGCAGAGGGTCTGTTGGTTACTTCTGGGAGCTCCATCCCAGAGAAATGAGGGCTGTGACCAGTTGGAGTGTACAGGCAGGGGGCAGGATGGCTGCGATGGAGGCCCAGGCCAGTGGGCCTTGCCTGGCAAGGTGCAGCGGAGGTGAGGCCTGCAGTCTGTCCACTCCTCAGCACCATGGAGATGGCCCCTATCCTAGGGGCACACGAGAGAGCCTGGCCTACCTTGGCCGGACTATGGCAGCTGGGGCCATAGCAGCTCAGGGATCCACACTGGTTTGAGCAGTGGCTCTGCCCAGACTCCAAGCAGCTCTCTGTGTCAGTCTAGAGCCCCAGGGGGTGTGTGTGGCGGGGAGGGTAAGTGGAGACCTGTGCCTGGGGATTGCAAAGGTCCATGGCAGAAGTGTGAGTCCCCAGGAGCCTTCACTCGCTCACCCTTTCCCTGCTGTAGGGAGCCTCCCCTTGCTCTGCACCAATCCCAGGTGGGCGGCTGTCCTGCCTTACTCTCCTCTGCTCTCCGTGACTCACCACTGCTTCCTTGATGAATCCCAACACAGCCTGCTGGATGACCAACCTGAAGAGCTCGTGTTCACTCACCTCTCTGTCTCCTCTTGTGAGAGCTGCGCACCCTAGTTGCTTCTAGTCAGCCATCTTGGCACTTCAGATACGTGTTTTCTTAAGTAGAATTTAGTAACTTGGAATGGAATCATCCAAAACTTAAGAGGAGACAGTTTAACTATTTTTTTAAATAGAGGGATAAAAAGAGGTGGAGGGAGAAAGTAATTCTGGTGAGCCAAGTTCCATAACTTCAGTGCCTAGAAATATTTTTGTCACCTATAGTGAAATTACATCAGGTGTCTTGCTGACTGAATACAATGCTTGTTGCAATAAAACCGCTGCCTTGAAACACTACTACACATAACTCTTTAACATTCCTGACAGTTGGTTCCTAACATGGATGTAAAGAACTTCAATGAAATTCATCAGACTCAAATATTAAGTAAATAATTTAATGATAGAACACTGAAATGTCTTTAGACACAGTATTTTCAAGTTATATTTCTGCCTGGAGTACAGATATGAAATACCACAAACGGGACTCTGAATTAAGCAAACAGAATAAAAAAATTCTCCCAACCTAAGCTTCCATTCCTCACTCCCACTTGCCTCAGACTCTTTCTATTGAAGATATATAGTTAAATCTCTAATGGACGGCCTGTGGGAAGATTTACTGCCAACAGGGATGACTGACTTGTTTCTGGGCACTGAGCAGGGGACTGTGGGCTCTGAAGCAGTTTACTTACTGTGGAAAGCCAGTCCCATTTATATTTTGCTCCAATCCAGGCCTATTCAGATAAAGCACCACTCAGTAGCTACTGACCATTTAAGTATGGAGAGAAAAGCAAAGTAGAAAAATTGTTTTCACTTAAAGAAAGAAAAAGCAAATGGAAGACCAGCCATAATAGCCCTGTGGCACAAGAGACATGACAGGGATATCCTCCCCAGATGTCCCCTGCTGTTTGTCAGTCCCTCATATCCCTGACCCTCTGGCTTCTGGCTCTACGACTACAGTTGCCACAGAGGATTCATGGACAGCAAAAAGCTTAAGGAACCTGGAGGTTTTGTACAACGTGTACATTCTGCTGACAGAAACACATACATGGTATGGACTCTTACTCAAATTGTTAGCCTACTTGCACTCAGTATACAGGCTGCTTAGGAACACTTTATTGGAAGATACCCTGCTGGTCTTGGAGCAGCACAAAATGATGAGGTTAACTTTAGTAGTGACAAGAATGACCCTCTTATACCATATAGCCAAAGAACAGCTGTCCATCCCCAAGTCTATGGGGGATCAGATGAAGTGTGGAGTTTGGTTGGTTGGTCAGTGAATTTGTGGTCAGTGAACACATATATATGGCATGGTTAAGTATAATTGCTTTTCTTTTCTTTTTTTTTTTTTTGAGACAAAGTCTCGCTGCATCACCCAGGCTGCAGTGCAGTGGTACAATCTCAGTTCACTGCAACCTCCGCCTCCCGGGTTCAAGTGATTCTCCTGCCTCAGTCTCCTGAGTAGCTGGGATTACAGGCGCACGCCACCACGCCCAGCTAATTTTTGTATTTTTAGTAGAGATGGGGTTTCGCCATGTTGGTCAGGCTGTTCTCGAACTCCTGACCTTGTGATCCACCCGCCTCAGCCTCCCAAAGTGCTAGGATTATGGGCGTGAGCCACCGCGCCTGGCCTACAATTGCTTATGTTGCATTGCTTTATAAACTCATATCCCATATACAGTCATCATTAAGACTTACTGACTGCCAGTACCAAATGGAGAAGCCTCCAACGCTGTAAAAGCATGGCAAGATAGACTTCAGGATGGGTCAGCCCTGACGTTACTCACTATAGAGTAAAAGCACTGAGTTCTTTCTAGTTCTGAGAGAGGATTTCACCCACGGTCACACAATCACCAAATAGGGAGGAAGGCTTCTCTTGGCTTTGGCTCTCACTGTTCCTTGGAAGGGTTTCTGATTGGTGGAGGCAGAGCAGACAGTGAGTGGTCCAAAGTGGACTGATGGCCCCAAATAGGCCAACAGAACACCCAGGAATCCTACCCAGGCCAGGACCCAGAGACAAAAGGTAAGAGCTGTTGCCAGCCACATGGGTCTTCATCAAAGCACAGCGGCACTGCCTACCACTCAGCCCCTTCCTCAATCTAAAGCCCAAGAGGGGAAGTTCTTGGGGAGAGAAGGGAAGCTGGTAAAGGCCGTGCTATTTCCCAAAGGCCTGACCCTCTGGGCCACCCCTAGTAATATAGTCAGTGTGGAATATGATCCCACCAAGAAAATGAATGGCACTATTTTAAGAGTAGAGCATCTTGGGGAAATCTAGGATGCCTACTCTGAAGCTTCTACTCAAGTGTGGAAGCCACACCAGTATGCAGGTATACTGTCTTACCAATATAGAAGAATATTTTAGTTTTCAAGTACCCCATGAACAAATTCAACCACTGGTTAGGCATGGTGGCTCACACCAGTAATCCTAGCACTTTGGGAGGCCGAGGTGGGCAAATCACTTGAGGTAAAGAGTTCGAGACCAGCCTGGACAACATGAAACCTCATCTCTACAAAAAATACCAAAAAAAAATTAGCTGGGTATGGTGGCGTGCATCTGTAATCCCAGCTACTCGGGAGGCTGAGGTGAGAGAATTGCTTGAACCCAGGAGGCAGAGGTTGCAGTGAGCTGAGATCATGCCACTGCGCTCCAGCCTGGGTGACAGAGTGAGACTCCATATCAAAAAAATAATAATAATAACCACTTAGAAAAGTATACCCATTAAGCAGACCCTACATCTAGAATGGGTTAAGCAACCATTTATAAGCATCTTCATGAGAAATGATCACCTCTGAGTTTTTCTGATATTTGAAATAAACATGGAACCAAACTGTATTTCCCTCAACATATAACTGTCCAAATTGCATGTACAAGTGGAGGTTGTAGGAACTATATTCCGCCTTTTGAATTAGGCGCATAAGGCTACTGACCACTCTATATTTTACCAAGAGCAAGTGCGGTGACTTTTCTATTTCAGTACGATTATGGGCAGAAACGATATGATGCAAAATAGAGGTTCTTCCATAAAGTTTAAGATGTAGGGTAGAAGGGAAGACAAAAGCAAAATTCCCAAGAAATCAGAATAACTTCACACTGGTCTTGTACTCCAAGAAACCCTGAGATGAACTGTAGTTCTCAAACACCTGTGCTTGGCTCAGGCTCACCAAGACACTTCAGTATGCTTCCAACTGGTTCATCATCAACTTCCTGCTATATTCGTAGGCCAAAAAGAGTGCTCCATTGGCAGGGAATGCTCGAATCATAGTAGGTTTCAGTCCAGAATATAAGGCTGTTATTCCTAGCAAATAAAAGGGCGATCAAAGACTGCAACAATCCTCCTTTGGGGACACCCACGCAGCTGCATAGCACCGGTATATTTACGCCTGCAAACCCAGACAACAGTGCTAGAAACCAACAAGTCATGGAAGGATGCATTCCCAGCTTTCCCTAAATAGACTAACAGAAACAAGGACAAGTATCAGGTCTCCTGGCAAAACTGACTGATGCTCAGGTAACATACCCCAAATCCATGCTTGGTTCACTCTTACTATATGGATGCGGCAGAGCTAAGGCCTGAGATGGCCAGACAGAGGCAACCATGGAGACAGAGGTGGCAGCAGCTCTGCAGCTTCACCTGGGCAGTGGCAGGAGCACCAACCTTGAAGCCGGAGACCTGTTTATAGTATTAGTACTGCCCAGGGTGGTTATGAAGATTGAATTAGATAAGGGAGGAAGGTGTAAATACTTTGTAAAACTTTACCTGTTATACAGATTTAAGGGAGGATTACTATGAGTAATAGACAAGGTATCTATGCTCTATTTGGGACACAGAGTTTCTGTGTTACTGTCCTCTTTCTTTTTACAATCAAAACAGAAGTTCATATCTCAGATTTTTTTTTCTTTTTTTTTTTGAGACGGAGTCTCGCTCTGTCGCCCAGGCTGGAGTGCAGTGGTGCGATCTCGGCTCACTGCAAGTTCCACCTCCCAGGTTCACGCTATTCTTCTGCCTCAGCCTCCCCAGTAGCTGGGATTACAAGTGCCCACCACCACACCCGGCTAATCTTTTTTGTATTTTTAGTAGAGATGGGGTTTCACCTTGTTAGCCAGGATGGTCTCAATCTCCTGACCTCGTGATCTGCCCACCTCGGCCTCCCAAAGTGCTAGGATCACAGGCATGAGCCACCGCGTCTGGCCCACATCTCAGATTTTAACATGTATATGGATGCTTGAGACACAGGTATTTACTCACCTTCATTTTTCACAACATTTATAAAGGTTCTGATAAATCCTGCCTGTTTTCCAGACATGGAAAGAACTTGAATTCTGGATTTGATACAATCCACTGGGTATACCGCAAGCCAGAGGCAAATCCCACCAACTCCACCACTTAACATCAAAGGACAGGGCCTAGAGAAAAAAAATAGCAAATGGTATTTTGTCTCAAGAACAGCTGATGTGACATTTCCAGAAGTCAATGTAGCAATGGCTGCAGGTAGATGAAAATAAAAATGCTAATGCGGCAGAATACAATTCTTTGAGGAAATGGTCAAAGCTCTTGTTACCAAGCTCTAAGAACACAAGATTTTGTTTGGTAGCCCAGGTCTACCCCTGGGTCGTGCCAAGTACAAGAAGCCCTAGTGAGGGTTATATTTAGTTTGGTCACTGAGGTATCGAGGGCTGGCCCACATGAACCAGCAGGCCTCCAGCTGAGTGGCAACCCCTACAGTGGGGAGAAGACAGGCCAAACACAGTCTCGTCTTTTTCAACTTTCTCACTCTTAAGTATTTTAATAGCCCTGATTCTTCCTTTACCATTAAACGCCAAAATTGTTTTTATTAAACATAGCAGTTAAGTCTGGGAGCTTGACTAACCACAGAATAGATTCAACACACACTGAAAGAGATGGTAAGAAAAACTCACTTATGTGAGCCAAACATTGCATGTAGTTAAACCAACCAGCTAAACATGAGAAGCTACAAAGAACTATGGTTTCCGCTGCTCTCAAAACACTATTAAGATTACCAAGTTTTAAGCTTATTTCAAGATTATTTATAGGTGATTCCCCAATTGGGAAAGTCATTTCTGGATTTTTTCTCCCTAATATAGATCCAGAAAAATTAACAAACTTTATTCCAGTAAGAAAGTTTGGGATGTACTGCAACAATCCTCCTTTGGGACACCCACGCAGCTGCATAGCACGGTATATTCGTCTGCAAACCCAGACAACAGTGCTAGAAACCAACAAGTCATGGAAGGATGCATTCCAGCTTTCCCTAAATAGACTAACAGAAACAAGGACAAGTATCAGGTCTCCTGGCAAAACTGACTGATGCTCAGGTAACATACCCCAAATCCATGCTTGGTTCACTCTTACTATATGGATGCGGCAGAGCTAAGGCCTGAGATGGCCAGAGGCAACCATGGAGACAGAGGTGGCAGCAGCTCTGCAGCTTCACCTGGGCAGTGGCAGGAGCACCAACCTTGAAGCGGAGACCTGTTTATAGTATTAGTACTGCCCAGGGTGGTTATGAAGATTGAATTAGATAAGGGAGGAAGGTGTAAATACTTTGTAAAACTTTACCTGTTATACAGATTTAAGGGAGGATTACTATGAGTAATAGACAAGGTATCTATGCTCTATTTGGGACACAGAGTTTCTGTGTTACTGTCCTCTTTCTTTTACAATCAAAACAGAAGTTCATATCTCAGATTTTTTTCTTTTTTTTTTTTTGAGACGGAGTCTCGCTCTGTCGCCCAGGCTGGAGTGCAGTGGTGCGATCTCGGCTCACTGCAAGTTCCACCTCCCAGGTTCACGCTATTCTTCTGCCTCAGCCTCCCCAGTAGCTGGGATTACAAGTGCCCACCACCACACCCGGCTAATCTTTTTTGTATTTTTAGTAGAGATGGGGTTTCACCTTGTTAGCCAGGATGGTCTCAATCTCCTGACCTCGTGATCTGCCCACCTCGGCCTCCCAAAGTGCTAGGATCACAGGCATGAGCCACCGCGTCTGGCCCACATCTCAGATTTTAACATGTATATGGATGCTTGAGACACAGGTATTTACTCACCTTCATTTTTCACAACATTTATAAAGGTTCTGATAAATCCTGCCTGTTTTCCAGACATGGAAAGAACTTGAATTCTGGATTTGATACAATCCACTGGGTATACCGCAAGCCAGAGGCAAATCCCACCAACTCCACCACTTAACATCAAAGGGACAGGGCCTAGAGAAAAAAAATAGCAAATGGTATTTTGTCTCAAGAACAGCTGATGTGACATTTCCAGAAGTCAATGTAGCAATGGCTGCAGGTAGATGAAAATAAAAATGCTAATGCGGCAGAATACAATTCTTTGAGGAAATGGTCAAAGCTCTTGTTACCAAGCTCTAAGAACACAAGATTTTGTTTGGTAGCCCAGGTCTACCCTGGGTCGTGCCAAGTACAAGAAGCCCTAGTGAGGTTATATTTAGTTTGGTCACTGAGGTATCGAGGGCTGGCCCACATGAACCAGCAGGCCTCCAGCTGAGTGGCAACCCCTACAGTGGGGAGAAGACAGGCCAAACACAGTCTCGTCTTTTTCAACTTTCTCACTCTTAAGTATTTTAATAGCCCTGATTCTTCCTTTACCATTAAACGCCAAAATTGTTTTTATTAAACATAGCAGTTAAGTCTGGGAGCTTGACTAACCACAGAATAGATTCAACACACACTGAAAGAGATGGTAAGAAAAACTCACTTATGTGAGCCAAACATTGCATGTAGTTAAACCAACCAGCTAAACATGAGAAGCTACAAAGAACTATGGTTTCGCTGCTCTCAAAACACTATTAAGATTACCAAGTTTTAAGCTTATTTCAAGATTATTTATAGGTGATTCCCCAATTGGGAAAGTCATTTCTGGATTTTTTCTCCCCTAATATAGATCCAGAAAAATTAACAAACTTTATTCCAGTAAGAAAGTTTGGGATGTACTGCTTCAGGCCCTGTCCTAAGGAAATTATCAGGCCTGGAGGGTGGGTGCTATCAACTGCCTGCCACCATGTTACCTTCTGGCATCTAGAAGCTTCCCTGTGCCAGATGCAGCCACCAATGTGGGGAGGAGAGCACAAAGGCCAGAGAATCCACAGAAACCACACCTGTAAGGAGCAAACACCATCACACCCCACTGCTGTCAATGCAAACACATTTACCTAGTTCATCTTTTGATCTCCCTGATGCAAAAAAGGACCGGCTCAGCTCATAGCCACCAAAGAAGAAGAAATAGCCCGGTACTTCTCGAAGTAAAGTGCTTGAGAGTCCATGGTAGAAGCCCAAGGGGCCATCCTTCCTAAGGATACTTTTGATGACAGACCACACTGTACTGGGAGGAAACACAAAGAGCATAGTTATGGCAGGTGGGAAGGAAGAAAGGACAAGGGCATTTGCAACCAGTTAACAGATCTGGTCAAGCACTAGCAAGGAAGAAGCTGATTTTCTGAATGAAGAGCCAGGAAGTGAGACTAAAAGGCATCCTTCTGTGGGAAGGAAATTTATTTACAGGAAGGAATTATCTAAACTCAGCAAGCATAAAATGGCATTTTATTGCCTGGTCCCTTATCGCCGTTGATTCCTATTTCCTCAATCTTTCTGGTGTGTTTTTGGGAAATCTGTTCAGGTGCTTATAGGATTTGTTTTGTTTTAGTGCAGAGAAATGAGTGAAGGAGTAAATGTTGTTTGAAGGCAAGACAAATTCTGAGAACAAGTTATAGCTCCTGTTTTCCAGACATGGAAAGAACTTGAATTCTGGATTTGATACAATCCACTGGGTATACCGCAAGCCAGAGGCAAATCCCACCAACTCCACCACTTAACATCAAAGGGACAGGGCCTAGAGAAAAAAAATAGCAAATGGTATTTTGTCTCAAGAACAGCTGATGTGACATTTCCAGAAGTCAATGTAGCAATGGCTGCAGGTAGATGAAAATAAAAATGCTAATGCGGCAGAATACAATTCTTTGAGGAAATGGTCAAAGCTCTTGTTACCAAGCTCTAAGAACACAAGATTTTGTTTGGTAGCCCAGGTCTACCCCTGGGTCGTGCCAAGTACAAGAAGCCCTAGTGAGGGTTATATTTAGTTTGGTCACTGAGGTATCGAGGGCTGGCCCACATGAACCAGCAGGCCTCCAGCTGAGTGGCAACCCCCTACAGTGGGGAGAAGACAGGCCAAACACAGTCTACGTCTTTTTTCAACTTTCTCACTCTTAAGTATTTTAATAGCCCTGATTCTTCCTTTACCATTAAACGCCAAAATTGTTTTTATTAAACATAGCAGTTAAGTCTGGGAGCTTGACTAACCACAGAATAGATTCAACACACACTGAAAGAGATGGTAAGAAAAACTCACTTATGTGAGCCAAACAT
This sequence comes from Erythrocebus patas, assembly GCA_023783455.1. NCBI lineage: Eukaryota > Metazoa > Chordata > Mammalia > Primates > Cercopithecidae > Erythrocebus > Erythrocebus patas. Next base: position 16,303,443 of record JAKFHT010004400.1, on the reverse strand, counting down.
TGCATGTAGTTAAACCAACCAGCTAAACATGAGAAGCTACAAAGAACTATGGTTTCCGCTGCTCTCAAAACACTATTAAGATTACCAAGTTTTAAGCTTATTTCAAGATTATTTATAGGTGATTCCCCAATTGGGAAAGTCATTTCTGGATTTTTTCTCCCCTAATATAGATCCAGAAAAATTAACAAACTTTATTCCAGTAAGAAAGTTTGGGATGTACTGCTTCAGGCCCTGTCCTAAGGAAATTATCAGGCCTGGAGGGTGGGTGCTATCAACTGCCTGCCACCATGTTACCTTCTGGCATCTAGAAGCTTCCCTGTGCCAGATGCAGCCACCAATGTGGGGAGGAGAGCACAAAGGCCAGAGAATCCACAGAAACCACACCTGTAAGGAGCAAACACCATCACACCCCACTGCTGTCAATGCAAACACATTTACCTAGTTCATCTTTTGATCTCCCTGATGCAAAAAAGGACCGGCTCAGCTCATAGCCACCAAAGAAGAAGAAATAGCCGGTACTTCTCAAGTAAAGTGCTTGAGAGTCCATGGTAGAAGCCCAAGGGCCATCCTTCCTAAGGATACTTTTGATGACAGACCACACTGTACTGGGAGGAAACACAAAGAGCATAGTTATGGCAGGTGGGAAGGAAGAAAGGACAAGGGCATTTGCAACCAGTTAACAGATCTGGTCAAGCACTAGCAAGGAAGAAGCTGATTTTCTGAATGAAGAGCCAGGAAGTGAGACTAAAAGGCATCCTTCTGTGGGAAGGAAATTTATTTACAGGAAGGAATTATCTAAACTCAGCAAGCATAAAATGGCATTTTATTGCCTGGTCCCTTATCGCCGTTGATTCCTATTTCCTCAATCTTTCTGGTGTGTTTTTGGGAAATCTGTTCAGGTGCTTATAGGATTTGTTTTGTTTTAGTGCAGAGAAATGAGTGAAGGAGTAAATGTTGTTTGAAGGCAAGACAAATTCTGAGAACAAGTTATAGCTCCTGTTATGCAGAAGCACCAAGAATTTATTTCTCAGAGCACCAGGGATGCAGGAGAATTTCTTCTAAGCAGATCACAGCCCTGCTCCTGTAGCAGCCAGAACACAGAACACTTTTTGTCTGACTCCCCTTCATAATGGGGGGCTACCAGGGCAGGTTTATCCCTGCTAAGAACAGGCCAAGAAATCACATACTCAGTGCAACTCAGTGACTTCCTCTCTCCTCACTTTGTTCTCAGCAAGAAGGGGACTTGACTTGGATAGATAAAGGATCAAGTCCCAAGGTAATAAAGGCCACAGATGTTTAATAACTATTTTCCTTCTGCGAGCTTCAGAAGGCACTGCTACATGGAATTTAACAAAAGTAATCCAGCTCAACACAATTAACCTCCCTTCCAATCCGAGGCTTAGCCCCAAGTTACCATATCATATGCTTTGTGTGAACACTGCTAGACCTCAAATACAAAGTCAGCTGATAATTCAAGGTGTCGATCTGCCTAAGTCCTTTGGATATAACTATTACTGTCTTTTAATTACCTTGAATTACTTCCAAGGGACATGAGGGCAGCTTCCTGGGTGGTGTTAATGTTCTATTTGTTAATCTGGACACAGGTTACAAAGGCACATAAATTGTGTCACTAAATATAGAACTGCATACTTGTGACTTACATGTGCATTCATGATAGTATGTGTATATTTGAATAAAAAGTTTTAAAGACTTACACTCTTGGACTTCTACGCAATGAATATTAGATTCAAATTGGTTGTAATGTGTCTCAAGGGTGTAGAAAACAGGGCACTCTTCCAAACCCCATTCTCACTGAGTGGGGACTGATCCCTGAAAATGGTCAATTTATCTACTGCTTTTTCCCAGCAGATGTATAGGCTTTGAGTTAACCACAGCAATATCCTTGGTCAGAACTCAGCCAGATGTCAAGATAAGTAGGCAAGTTTTGCAATTAATAAGGATAATAAATTGCTTTCCAATTCAAGTAAATCAAATTGTGTATGACACAGCACTCTCCAAGGATAATGGGAATGTGTTTTCAGGAGCGGGCTAGAGAGAGATTTAATCATTGAAGAGTAGCTATGCTTACAAAAGTATTGATTAATGTTCTCAGAACTTGGACCATTTGCAGGTACACTTGAAGGACTGGGGATAAGTGGGGTAAGGAAAGTTACCTCTAGGAACTGGGGCAATCAGCCTGAATACCCATGTGAAACCTGGAAGTGGGCATCAAATATTCATCTCAGAATCCAAATTGGCACTTATGAAGGCTCAGGTCTAAGGCAAAGTTCAGAAGCCACCCACTATGTACCTCCAAAAATGGTTGAAGATCACGCCTTACGTTTCCAAGAGGCCAAAAAGGGTGTTAAGCTCCTGGTTTCTCCAGTTCTGGGGTATTAAATATCTGTCTAAGACTTTCTGTGCAGTGGGTAGTGGGTCTAGTCACAGCCAATCCTTTCAGAAAATCTCTGACTGATAGGGGAAAGCATTCTAGAAACAATATTTGCAGTAGATATATCGGCTTCCACATCTGCCACTTTAGTACAATATAAAATGAAAAATCATCCAATTCACTAGGGCAATAGAAACCTGACGTTTGTGCCCAAGTGGTGCTTACTTCTGGCTTTTGGCTATCTTTCCTGATGTCTCCATCTCATACATGGTCTGCAGCCGGCACTTCACGAGCTCCGTGGGGCAGAGCACCAGTGCAGCAAAGGCAGAGGCGAAGGAACCGGCAGCTGCATTCTGCAGATCACTGAAAGCACACAAGCAGACAGTTACCCCTCAGCTGCTTCATTCCTTTGGCACCCACCACACGGAGGGCACTCTGGTGATAAAGCAGGGTAAGGAGCCGGCTGTGAGGGCATGAACCTGTGATTTCAGCTACTCAGGAGACTGAGGTGGGAAGAGCACTTGAGTCCATGTGTTCTAGGCTACAGTACTATGACTGCCTCTGTGAATAGCCACTGCATTCCAGCTTGGGCAACAAAGAGAGACCTCTTTGTTGATGAAAGGAAGGAAACTTGCATGTGCTGTTTCATCTAAGGATCCCACAACCCTGTAAGGCAGACAGCAGCACCCCAATTCCCTATGGGAAGGGACACTTAGAGATGAGATAATGTGGCCAGTCACACAGCTACTAAGTGGCAGTGCTAAGATGTGAACCCAGGTCTTCCTGACTGCAACACCCATATTCTTTTGATTACACATAGCGCTATGGACTGAATTTGATTCCCCCAAGGTGATGGTGTTAGGAGATGGGGCCTTTGGGAATAGTCAGGTATAGATGAGGTCATGAGGATAGGGCCATTGTGATGGGATTAGTCCCTTAGAAGAACAGGCCAGAGAGATCGCTCACTCTCTGCCATCCGAGGACACAGTGAGAAGATGGCTATGTTCAAATTAAGGACAAGCCCTCATCAGACACCAGATCTGCAGGAACCTTGATCTTAGACTTTTCAGCCCCTAGAACTATGAGACATGTTTGTTTTAGTCACTCAGTCTGTAGTATTCTGTTACAGCAGCCAAAGCCAAGATACATTGCAACATAACAAAATAAAACTCCACAAAAAAACCCAAAGCCAAGGAGAAAAACATTACCCATAGTCCCCCACTGAAAAACACGCACTATTAATACTTCAGTGTATTTGCCCTAAGTTTTAAATAAAACTAGGCTCTAAGACTATCCCCACAAGCCCACAATGCAACCTGGAGCAGCCAGATGTGCAACGTAACTGCCACAGATGAAAAGCCAGAAAAAATGTTAACCAAAAGTCGCTGCATCACAAAAAGATTTTCCAGTTCAGTTGATGACCTACCACCTCAGCAACACAGAAGAGGGTAAAATGGTGCCACGGGAGTGGGTGAAGCCAGAACAAGTTGCAAGCTCAATGGTATGAGGTGAAATGGCTGAACTGGAAATCTAAACTAGGCAGCGCGATGAATGCACAAATACAAAAACAGAAACATTCGCCTCCTGTATGGATTTAGTACCAGCAGCCACAGGTCACTAGCAGGGTTGTGAAACTGGAATCCAGTAAGAGTTCAAGAATATGGGGAGGCCAGGCATGGTGGCTTACACCTGTAATCCCAGCACTTTGGGAGGCCAAGGCAGGCAGATCACTTGAGGCCTGGCCAACATGGCAAAACCCTGTCTCTACTAAAAATTAGCCATGCCTGGTGGTGCACGCCTGTAATCCCAGCTACCCCAGTGGCTGAGGCACAAGAAGTGCTTGAACCAGGGAGATGGAGGTTGCAGTGAGCCGAGATCATGCCACTGCACTCCCCTGGGTGACACAGTGAGACTCTTTCAAAAAAAAAAAAAAAAAAAGGGGAAAGTCTGAGAAGTGTTTCAAAAGAAAGGCTTCTCTGCGAGTTCATGGTTCACGGGAGTCGGGATAGAAGGTCCCTTCCAGCCCCGAAAGAGTGTTGCGTCACAGGATCATGACTGGCATTTGGGGTGGGACAATCCTTCATTGGGCAGGAAGGACTGAACTGGTTCCCTGACACCCATTCAATGCTGGCATCATGCTCTCACTGGACGGCCAAGATCGCCCTCACAGATTTCCAAAACTCCCAAGGGTGGGTGGGAATCTCCTCAGCTAACTACCCAGGTAGAGAGATAATCCCCTAACAATTTTTCTCCAAACTGAGCAAAAGCACAGACAGGGCCGGGCACGGTGGCTCTCACCTGTAATCCCAGCACTTTGGGAGGCCGAGGTGGGCAGATCATGAGGTCAAGAGATCAAGACCATCCTGGCCAACATGGTAAAACCCCATCTCTACTAAAATACAAAAATTAGGGGGGCATGGTGGTGCACACCTGTAGTCCCAGCTACTCGGGAGACTGAGGCAGGAGAATTGCTTGAACCCGGGAGGCAGAGGTTGCAGTGAGTCAAGATCACACCACTGCACTCCAGCCTGGCGACAGAGTGAGACTCCATTCTCAAGAAAAAAAAAAAAGCACAGACGGACCTACCATATTCAGGGGTACTAAAGTTTTTCCAGTGTTAAAGATTAGTATAAAATCAAGGTGGCGCTAGTCTTGGCCCTGGTTTGCTAGTCGCTGGCGGTCTAGCTTCTGTGCCATGGCCAGATGCAAGGTGGGGTTCCCAGAGGCTGAGCTGGCCTTTGATACACCCAAGTCTTTCAGAAGACTTGGCCTGCAGTGGGGCTTTCTTTCAGTAGGAAGACACTGCTTACAGTGCAGACTTCCTTTTGATGTTAGAGAATTAAGCCTAAAACCATTAACAAAGAAGAACCAGGTACACAAATGTACTTGCACACGCTTTTATGGCTTGTGGAAACCATCCAGTGCTATTCAGTCTACTCCTTTCCCCCACTTCACTCCTTAGCAGCTTGTTAGAACCAAAGCTTAAAATGGTTTCTGCTATCTTTCAGTCAGCCTGCAGATCCACAGTTGGCCTCCCTCAGGGACTCTCTGTTAACCTGCTGACAGGCAATAGTCAATTAGGAGCATTAACCAGGGTCTGCCAAGTTTGCCAGGACAAAGGTGGCCGTCAATAAATGTAGAAGTCTATTGAGTTGAAGATATAATAATGGCTCAGACATCTGAACGAACACCAAGCACATTATTATAGTGCAAGGACACGGTCAAATCAGATATGCAGTGGACTTTGGCTTTCCGATAAATACTTGCATCGACTAGTGCACAGGAGGAGGTGCACGGGCCCCTGGTTCTGCATGGAGTACGAATATGCAGAACTAGAACTGAAACAGTAATAAGTATAGGATGGGATTTTGTAAGAATCATCTGTTTGTCATATATTCAACAAACATGGACCTGAGCCCTCCTGCTGTGTAAGACCCTGTCCAGCAAAATGTCAAAGCAGAACAACACTCTGGGTCATGTTGAAACCGGGAACAGACAAATATTTACAGTGTGATTGCAGAAATTCACCACAGGCTCTCACAAGCAGTTCTTTCCTTTCACTGCTCCTGATTAATCTTCTCTCTAGAACTGACCCTTATAAAATATTCCAGACCCCCAACCGTGGTCTGATGGAAAGGAGACTGGGCAGGAGCTCAGAGGACACAAGTCCAAGTCCTTAGCGGGGTGACCTTGCGCATGTCAATATCGGCACCTCAGTTCCTCCATCCCTTAGAGAGAGAACATCTGCCTTGCTCTTCTCACAGGATCACAGTGAGGGCTACAGAGACATGATACACATGTCAGAGCTTTGTAGACTCTAAGAGAGCATTTCCCCAACAGGTAACCGGCGAACACTGTTCCTCAGGATGGAAAAAGAAAAAAAAGGCCCAAGCTCAAAAAAGATGAGCACTGGATTAGACAAGGTTCATCAGGATGGATTCTTTACTACAAAACAACTAAGCATCTTTTCTTTTTTTGAGAGATAGGGTCTCGCTCTGTTGCCCAGGCTGGAGTGCGGTGGTATCATCTCACTGCAACCTCTGCCTCCTGAGCTCAAGCAATCCTCCCACCTCAGCCTCCCCGGCAGCTGGGACCACAGACGTGTGCTACCACACTCAGCTAAGTTTTGTATTTTTTGTAGAGACGGGTTTTGCCATGTTGCTCAGCTTGGTCTCAAACTCCTGGGTTCAAGTAATCTGCCCATCTAAGCCTCTCAAAGTGCTGGGACTACAGGCGTGAGCCACTGTGCCCAGCTTTAAGCATCTTTAATGAACTCAATAACACATACACTACATGAAATAAATGTACCCAGAGTGATTCTTCACAAGAGAGACACTGTGACATAATTTCCCAACTCTTTCTTAAGGACACCCAGCAATTCAATGTTCTGAAAGTAGTGTGGGGAAATGCAGCTGTAAGGTATTAGATTGTTCTCAGCAGAAAAGCAATATGCTCTTACCTGTCCTTCACTTTGTTCACAGGCCAAGGAAGCAAGAAAGTGGAGGGGCAGGCAGGGCCAGATCCCCAGTGGTTTCGCTCATGCAAGACAGAAGTCACTGTCTGTCCTGCGGCTGGAGGGGCTGCTTTGCTCAGAAGACACAGGTCTTCTCCAGAATCTCACATGGCTGCTCACTGTTTCCCTGTCTTCCCTCCCCATTTTGTCCTTTGCTAAGGAAACTGAACTGAACTGAAGTCCAGGTCTTCTCTAATAGAGTGTCTCTCCTTCAACAGGGAACAAAACTATAGTCGCCCGTGGTTTTTGCTTCTGTTCAGTCTCCATCATGGCACGCCACATTCTCCTGGTCTGTGCCCTGCTTGTTTCTTTACTGCCTTCCTGCCTGCCCTTTCTGTGCTGGAGGCTCATCTCATTCATGCTCAGCCCTCCTCACTGTCTACACTGTCTTCTTGGGCAATCGTATCCAGTCCCAAGCCTCAAGCTCTACTCATCATGGTGAAATTCCTGCCTAGAAAAAGGCACACCTTCAGACCTCCAGGCACCTCCAGAGAACACTGCTGTGCACAAGGAACCGAAGTCACTTGTGTGGGACCTGCAGCTGCAATCAGGTTTCAAACTCTTACTGAAATAACTAAGACTGCCCTTGGCAATCTTGAAGCTTATATAATAATTTTAAGTGGTATAAAATAAAATCAACGTTCAAAGCAGGGATAGCTAAACATCCCAGTGGTTTCCGAATTATCTTTAGTCTCTATATAATAAATACCCAAGGCAAGACCAAGAACAAGGCGAAGGCTGATGTTTTGGGAAGACCTGGACAGAGAAAGGTGGGTTCCCTTGCATCTTTGCAAACATTTCCGACCCTTCCTAAAACTCCTCCAATTCATCTGGCTCAGACAACCTCTTCCAATACTCTGCTTTTCGCTAATGAAAGAAAAGCTAAAACGTGGATCATAAGCGGCATCTACAGTTTTAGTGCAGCATGTCTGCTGACGAAAGGTAGCACCGCCAGCTGCATTTGAACAGCATTCTACTGGAGAAAACTGAAACCGAAGGGCGGTTCGTTCTCAGTGGTGGATGACGAGCAGGTCTCCTCTGTGGCGTGCATATGTGGTTTCCAAGTTTTACATGATGACAATGTATAACTTCATAAATAAAAGGAAAGCAGTTATTTTTTAAAAAGGAAATGTTCCTCCACATAAGGCATCAGTAAAATTGTGACCCTACAACAGTAGATTTTTTTTAATTTTTATTTTTTGTAGAGATGGGGATCTTGCTATGTTGCCCAGGCTGGTATTGAACTCTCAGCCTCAAGCCATTCTCCTGCCTTTGCCTCCCAAAGTGCTGGGATTACAGGCATGAGCCACCATGCCTTGCCAGTTTTGTGGGGTTTTTTTAAATAAAACAAAGCGTGTGTCCTTGACTCACCTCAGCTTTGCCTGCTTGTCCAATCCAGCCACTTTCCGCACCACCTGCTGGCAGAAGCCATAGCACATGAAGAGGACTGAGTTCTCAGCGATGTTGGCGATTAGTGCTGGGCTGGTCCCCTTGTAGAAGCCACGGAAGCCCACCTGGGAGTAAGTCTTCAGGCAGCAGTCCGTGAGGCCCCGGTACAGGTCAGGGAACGTCTGCATCTTCACTTTCATTGTGTCAAAGGGCTGCCCGGTCAGTACACACGCTGTGCCCCCTGGAATCAGGACAGATGACAGCTCTAGTATGAGATTACATTTCCATTATCTACGGAAAGAAGGCACAGGCAGCCTACCCCAGAACTTACCCCTGCTTCAGTTCATTTCAACCTCTTTTCCTCCAAAACCTTCCAGCCACGTCCAGTAAACGATTTATAGCAGGTCCTTGATGTGCCTGGCATCTAAGTCCCACCCTGAAGGAGCTCATGGCAGGCAGGGGAGAGAGACAGACATGTGCTCAACAGTGGCAGGCAGAGGATGCAACAGTGCAGTGAGCGTGTAGGAGCCTGAGCAATAGGGTCAGAGGGACTACGGCTTTGCTGCGAGATCCTGGACAAGCCACGTAACTTCTGAGCCTCAGCTCCTCATCCATGCCACCTCATAGGGTTAGCATGAGGATTAAATAAAAATGGAGGAGACAGGCTTAGCACAGCACCAGTTACATAAGTGGTTAGTAACCAGTGGCTACTGTGTGTGTGTGAAACGGAAACCACAGAAAGGGAGGGGAAACCTGGGAAGACTTCATCACTCACTTTGCCTAACGCCCAGTGGGATGATCAGACCCGGCACCACAGAAAGGAAACAAGGAGTCTGGCTAATTAATCCCCAAAGAGCTAAATATTTCATTCTATAGAAAAACCTCTTTAATTTGAGCTCTACCGATTAATAACGTGTATTTAGAGAATGGACTGAAATTTATTTATGCTTAGCTTAAATCCTTTATTTATATACTTTTATAAGAATATTAAATACAGCAAAGTCTACATTGCACAAAATAATTTTTTTTTTTTTGAGATGGTATCTTGCTCTGTCACCCAGGCTGGAGTGCAGTGGTGCAATGTCAGCTCACTGTAACCTCCGCCTCCCAGGTTCAAGGAATTCCTGTGGCTCAGCTTCCCGAGTAGCTGGGATTACAGGCACCCGCCACCACACCTGACTAATTTTTGTACTTTTCATAGAGATGGGGTTTCACCATGTTGCCAAGGTTGGTCTCGAACTCCTGGCCTCAAATGATCCTCCTGCCTCGGCCTCCCAAAATGCTGGGAGGCATGAGCCACCATGCCCAGCCACGTGAAATCATTTTAATAAAAATTCTAAACAGCAGAAAAGGAATGAACTGTAACCACCCTACAACATCCCCACACCCTGTAGTAGGGTTGGTATCGTGGGAACTCCCAGTGGTTAGCGTTTACCATCTCCTCCTGGACCTGAGAGGAGCTCTTAAAGCTTCATCAAAATGCAAAAGAAGGCTTATAGAAAATATCTGACAAATGCAACTTCCTGACTTTGACGTTATACATAGTTATTCCATTTAAACTCTGGAAAGTGGAGTTGGGGAAAGGGACATTAAGAATAATTCTCAATTATTTATTGGCAAATAAGCCAACACTTCCAAAGAGTCTGAAAACCGCTTGATCTCTTTTTTTTTGAGACAGAGTCTCGCTCTGTCGCCCAGGCTGGAGTGCAGTGGCGCGATTTCCGCTCACTGCAAGCTCCGCCGCCTCCTGGGTTCACATCATTCTCCTGCCTCAGCCTCCCGAGAAGCTGGGACTACAGACGCCCGCTACCACGCCCAGCTAATTTTTTTGTATTTTCAATAGAGACGGGGTTTCACTGTGTTTGCCAGGATGGTCTCGATCTCCTGACCTCGTGATCTGCCCGCCTCGGCCTCCCAAAGTGCTGGGATTACAGGCGTGAGCCACTGCGCCCGGCTTTTGATCTCTTTTTTAAACAACAAGCAATATGATCTGTGTGAGCCCATCGTTACTGTTCATTTCTTCCAGGAGAGGAATGACACACTTCTGCCTTTAACTGCCAAATAATCCCCAATTCTGAATGAGTGGAATATAAGTTAATATGATTTTACTATGATTAATCCTGAGTCATTCTCTCCCAGGTACTGCTGGGCTAGGATAAAAAGATATCTGAATGACATTAAAATAATTTAATTATTCCAAGAGAAGAGGTGACAGAATGTTTTAAGTGGGTGCGTAATTCAGATAAGCTGCATCTAGCCATAAAGCATTTAATTCAGCACATTCATCTTTGAAGTTGATCATCTTGAACAGTTCAGGCATCACAGGGTACTAGAATACACATTTTTTGTATGGCTGGGATAGTTACATTTCCAACAGGGAGAAGGGGGAGGCTAATGAATGTACAAATGCTAGGACAACTGTCTCCCGTCCTCTGCAAGGATAAGCTAACTTCCTGTGTAATTTACCGCAAATGACATGGTCATGGCACTCACTGTGCCCTCAAGTGAGAGAAGACTGTTCTAACACCAGTACCAACCATGGAGCCTGACACCTAGTAGGTTCTCAAAGATCTATCAAGTCCATAAAGGCATGAATAAATATTATATTTCTCCACTTGCCTAGAAGTCAGACTTCTGATCTTATTCTCCTTAAAAGACAAATAACAACATTCTTTAGGCGGTGTGGTGAACAGCCAAGCACCTTATTCCACAGGAAAGGCACTCAGACTATGTCATACCTAACACTTTACTAAGGGTGGTGGTTTGGATTTTCAGTCCTTGACATAGAGTCACTAAATCTTGAGATATAGAGGAAATCTATCAGGGCAGGGGCAGTGTCTCAGGGAAGGGACAGCTCTGAAGAAGGCAGAGAGGTGAGAAGAGAGAAGCAGACTCACACCACAGGACCAGGTCCACCGGAGCAGAGGTGAGACCCTCAGAGCCCTCTGGAGGCCATCCGTAAAGGTTTAACAGGGCAGGGAGGTATATCATTTTCAAGACACTCCAATCAAAACAGGTTTGCGGTTGTTTTTAATTTTGGCATTTGAGAAGATAAACTTCAATGATCTGAAATGCCACATTCCCCAACTATGCCAAACAAGGTACACTGCAACAATAGTCAAAGTAGTGACTGCATTGTTTTAGGGCTGCTGAATGACTAACTCTTCAAGTGGTACCAAGTTTCCCTTCAAGATATTTAACTTTTGGGATCCACGCGCCCCATTTCAGTAATTATCTAATTACCTAACTAAGTTCTTGAAATCCTCCTTCGTCCTAGCCGATTAGGGACCTAGATCTCTTACAGCCATTGCAGATAGGGAAATGAGAACTTCCCAGCACTTTAGACTAGATGAGCTGGCTGAAAACCTGTGTGGTGGGGAAAATTTTGTTTAAAAGGAAAAGAAGAAATATACACAACAACACATTTAAGCTCCATCCACATCACCTTGGGCAGCAGCTGTGCTTCAGTCGGATCACTTCCATGGGTGACCTCTGCCACAAAACACTACAGGTCCTCTGCTCCTATCCAATGGCTGGCAGAAAAATCCCAAAGCCCAGCAAGTTCCACATCCAGAAAGTCAGGGCCCAAAGTCTCCAAACTCACCCTCCCCTCCAGTGTGCTGCAGACGCAGAGACGGCAACACCACCAGACAAGGGACCCAGGGACCTCGGTCCTGCCCTGTCTTCACACCATCTTGTTGCATAACCTTGAACAAGTCTAGCTCCAGCACTCAAAGACTCCACGATCTTCTAAAGTGGGACTCTACTTTCCATTTGCATCCCATGGGCCTCACAGCAGAACGGAGGTTTTCGTGTCACTGATGGGCACCTCCTCTGCCCAGACCCCAACCTAAAGACCAAGTCTCCCTCCCTTCCCCATCCCATCCCCCCGGGAATGGGCTTCGTTGTCCTCAGAAGTTAGACTACCCATCACAGCTCTACCTCAGTGAGGGGCATCCCTGTGTCACCAGCACAGGGAGAAATACCTGTCCAACAGTGATGGGGACAGTGTGTCAGTACACATAAAGGACCAATACGTGTTCAAAACATGCCCACCAGCAAATGCCTTACATACCAGCCTCCCAACCATACTGCTGCAATTTCTATCTTTTGAACTAACGGTAAATTATAAATGTGGTACCCAAATACCTGTATGCACATAAATAGGAAAAGGTAGACTTTTAAATTCTATCACCAGAGGTTCTAGATCTTTGACAGACTGACTGAAAGACATAAAATGTCAAAAGCCGAGACTACATATGGCTAAACACCCTCCTACTGCAGACACAGAACTGAGCCCAAGAGCATTCACTTGCTGGTGACAGGCGGCCAGGGGCAGGCAGATGGTTGCACCATTCTCAGGGTCAGCGTCCTCCCCAGTGTGCCATGGGGGAGGGGAGGGGGCCCGGGGCCCGGGAGGCTGTAGCCTAAAGGCACACAGTGGGCAAGAGACTACTGGGCATACCCCCACCGGCCTTCAGTTCCCTGGACATCTGGGGCCAGGACGCACCTTGTGGGTTCTGCCCTGGGAGAAGTACCCTTGCCCAGTGCTCCTCATTAGTGTCAGTGACGCGCTCTCTCCAGTCCTCTGCATTAGCATACCTTGGCCGACCTTTGGCTCATGGGAAAACACTTTGCTCTTCCCTGAACAATTTCTTTTTCACAATTGAGCAAATGACTGATGAGGTGGCCACACTCATGACTATACTCATCTGTTGGTGGTGGGGGTGGGGGTGTGCTGGATAAGGACAGCACTGGACAACACGCCCTCTGGCCTCCCCACTCCAGGGAGCTGCAACTACTATGAGAATCCTGTGGGAGGTCAGGGTAGTCCGGGGTTTCCCTTTAGACAATCAGCATTCCAGCTGCTCCTCCTACTTCTGGACTGTGGAGAACCAAATTACCACCACGCACTTCCCGTTCTGCCTGTGCCTCAGCCTGAGGGTCCTGCTCTTCTTGCATGTTCAAGCTGATCTTTCTAAGGAGTAGCCTGCACGATGCCAGCACTACCCCCTTATCACAGGCAGCACCTCCCTGTGCTGGGGGAGCCTCAGGCTCTTGGGTTTAGGCCCCTGGGCTCAGGTTAGCTGACATTCCCAGCAAATCCTACAACTTTCACGGCTCTGAGACATAGTCCATTATCAAGTCTCATTTTCAAAGACATGTCTTTTTTTTTTTTTTTGAGACAGTTTCCCTCTCATTGCCCAGGCTGGAGTGCAATGGTGTGATCTCGGCTCACCACAACCTCCACCTCCCAGGTTCAAGTGATTCTCCTGCCTCAGCCTCCCAGGTAGCTGGGATGACAGGCACCCACCACCACACCTGGCTAATTTTGTATTTTTAGAAGAGATGTGGTTTCTCCATGTTGGTCAGGCTGGTCTTGAACTCCTGACCTCAGGTGATCTGCCCGCCTCGGCCTCCTAAAATGCTGGGATCACAGGCGTGAGCCACTGCGCCCAGCCTTTTAAAGACATTTCTAAGAGTGTCCTCCTTTCTTTCCCAACACTAGCAGGGACAGTAAGTGGTATTTCCCAGGAGATGCTATGGTGTTATTTTTGCACTACAAGGGCTCTGAAGACTGTCAGGCTTGAAGTGAAGAACCATGTCACATGCATATCCCAGCCAGGTGACAACGGACAAGGGGCTTCACCTCTGAGCTGTTTTCCAGCTGTACTGGGCACATTCCACCCCTCACCCTGACTCACAAGGTGTTAACAATAATGGACACTCCTCTACCTTCTGCCACGCTCTGAACAATACTATACTTCCGTCAAATGGATTCATCCCAAAGGTAAAGCACATTGCTTCTGGAAGGAGATGCTATCTTTTTTTTTTTTTTTTTTTTTGAGACGGAGTCTCGCTCTGTCGCCCAGGCTGGAGTGCAATGGTGTGATCTCGGCTCACCACAACCTCCACCTCCCAGGTTCAAGTGATTCTCCTGCCTCAGCCTCCCAGGTAGCTGGGATGACAGGCACCCACCACCACACCTGGCTAATTTTGTATTTTTAGAAGAGATGTGGTTTCTCCATGTTGGTCAGGCTGGTCTTGAACTCCTGACCTCAGGTGATCTGCCCGCCTCGGCCTCCTAAAATGCTGGGATCACAGGCGTGAGCCACTGCCCAGCCTTTAAAGACATTTCTAAGAGTGTCCTCCTTTCTTTCCCAACACTAGCAGGGACAGTAAGTGGTATTTCCCAGGAGATGCTATGGTGTTATTTTTGCACTACAAGGGCTCTGAAGACTGTCAGGCTTGAAGTGAAGAACCATGTCACATGCATATCCCAGCCAGGTGACAACGGACAAGGGTTTCACCTCTGAGCTGTTTTCCAGCTGGGATTACAAGTGCCACCACCACACCTGGCTAATTTTGTATTTTTAGAAGAGATGTGGTTTCTCCATGTTGGTCAGGCTGGTCTTGAACTCCTGACCTCAGGTGATCTGCCCGCCTCGGCCTCCTAAAATGCTGGGATCACAGGCGTGAGCCACTGCGCCCAGCCTTTTAAAGACATTTCTAAGAGTGTCCTCCTTTCTTTCCCAACACTAGCAGGGACAGTAAGTGGTATTTCCCAGGAGATGCTATGGTGTTATTTTTGCACTACAAGGGCTCTGAAGACTGTCAGGCTTGAAGTGAAGAACCATGTCACATGCATATCCCAGCCAGGTGACAACGGACAAGGGGCTTCACCTCTGAGCTGTTTTCCAGCTGTACTGGGCACATTCCACCCCTCACCCTGACTCACAAGGTGTTAACAATAATGGACACTCCTCTACCTTCTGCCACGCTCTGAACAATACTATACTTCCGTCAAATGGATTCATCCCAAAGGTAAAGCAGTCGCTTCTGGAGGGAGAGAGGTAATATTTTCATACCACTTTCATCTGATCTCATTTACAGGGTAGCTGAGGAATAGAGAGACTGGGTTTTCTCTGGGATGACAGTTAGGCATTGCTTAATGATTGGGACATGTTCTGAAATACGCGTCATTACACAGCTTCATCATTGTGCTATCACAGAGCATACACACCCGACTCGAGATGGCATAGCCTACTCCACACCTAGGCTAGACTGTATGGCCTGTGGCTCCTAGGCCACACACCTGTACAGCATGTTACTGTACGGGATGCTGTAGGCAACTATAACACAGTGGTATTTGTGCATCTAAATGTATCTAAACACATAAAAGGTATAGTAAAAATAGGGTAGTATAATCTCATGGGACCACCACCAGCTACACCGTCCATCACCGACAGAAACGTGATAAGGGACATGACTGTACCTGCAGCCCCCGCCGTGAGGTCAATAGCAGCCTGGATAGCCGGATTGGACTTCATGTTTGCCCACTCTTCCGCTGGTCTTGTGGAAGGCAACTCTCTGGAGCTTATGACAGGCACCACATATCCCTGCAGGGAGGCAAGAGTTCGCCATTAGTCCAAGTCTGCAGCATCCTGTTCTCTAGGCCTGCAGCCAAATGACAGAACCCAAACTTCCGGGAGCCATGAACTAGGCTCCACATCAATCGCTCCAAAGGAAAGGGGCTCAAGGTATCAGTGCAGCTTAGCAACTGCCCCCTAGAAAACTCACAGATCAAAAACCTTCCCTGCATATCAATGCTACAGCCACCAGCAGCACTTCAAGTGACCTTTCTGAAAACTGAAAAAATGAACACCAAATAAGTAAGCCAATCACAGTACCAAACCGCATCAGACTTGTTTTTTTAGAGGCCTATGTTGAGCCAGCAATTGAACAGGCTCAGTTCTAAATTCAGACAGCAGCCTGTGCTGGGTGCCTAAGGGGATCTCACCAGACAGTAGGTCTGGAAAGGAACACGCAGGCGGCCAAGGCTGGGAGCTGCACCCTGGATCACACACGCCTCGGTGAATGCCTGCTCTACCTGCAGCGTGGCTCCTTCAGCCTCTACAGCTGGGAGTCCTCATCTGTACAAGGTGAATAATAAAAATATTGTAAAACGAAGGTAGTCACAAATAGCCACATCAGACTGATGGGACGTCCCACTGTGCACAAGCGTCACGTGCTCTTAGAACAAGGCCCTGCACAAGCACCTTCCTGTCACACACATCTTCCTGTCACCACAGTCCACTAGCCCTTCAAATGTAAACGTGCGCAGGAGTCGCCTGGGGGACCTTGCTAAATAAAACGCAGCTTCTGATTCAGTAGCCTCGGTCAGGACCAGAGATTCTGCCTGTTTTGATGAGCTCCCAGGTGAGGCGGACAATGCCAGTCCAGAAACTCACACTTTGAGATACAACACCTGGCCCGTTGTGTCCAAATCCGCTTGATCACCTGGAGTACTTATTAAATATCCAAATTGCCAGGACTTTCTTCTGGAACTCTTGATTCAGTATGTTTGGGTTGGAGCCTTGGGCATTTGGGAAAAAAAGAATATCTTTCTCTCCCTTAAGACAAAAGTCAACCACTGTGGAGGCGTGGGCTTAATAAATGTTGACTAAAATATCCAACTCAACAACCAATCCTGTGTAACTTTCAAACCGTGCCAGTAACTTATTTGCAAATAATAAGGACTAACTTATTCCTCATCACACTGAGGAGCCGTGTGGCCCATCGTGCTGGATCAGAGATGAACACCAAGTGCCCTCCTAACACCAATGTCACCCTGAACGTCAACAGGAAACACTGGCCGCAGAGATGTTGTTTAAACCTCTTGAAGCATTTTGCCAATGACCAGACTTCAAGAATCTTCCTTTATTTACAAAAAATTTTAAACCAGTGGCAACAACAGCACATTACTTAATAAAGCAACTAAGTTAGAAGTGCAAGCCACTGATTTATATGCTGTTGATAGATCTGAAGAGACAGGACCATTTACTAGGCTGAAAAGGTGGCGGCCATCTGGTATCTTCCTAAAAAAGTTTATCAGGGTCCTGGCCAGGCGCAGTGGCTCACGCCTGTAATCCCAGCACTTTGGGCCGGCGGAGGTGGGCGGATCACGAGGTCAGGAGTTTGAGACCAGCCTGACGAATATGGTGAAACCCCCTCTCTACTTAAAATATAAAAATGACCCTGGCATGGTGGTGCACACCTGTAGTCCCAGCTACTCGGGAGGCTGAGGCAGAAGAATCACCTGAACCCGGGAGGCGGAGGTTGCAGTGAGCCAAGATTGTGGCACTGCACTTCAGCCTGGGTGACAGAGCGAGATTCCATCTCAAAAAAACATTTTTTTAAAAAGTTTATCAGGGTCCTAATCCCTTCCCAGAAGGCAAACTAAGGCCTGGAGCAAGACAAGGTCAACCAAAGCCACCCAACTGTCAGTGACAGAGGATTCAGTTCAAAGTCCTGTCCTTTCAGGCCTGTGCCTACAAACCAACACTTAATCTGAGTATTTCAACCTGGCCAAAGGCAACACAAAACACCCAACCCTGTATTTTAGGGAAAGAAAAAAACCGGGGCAACCGAGAAGACAGACAGAGGCAAGTCCAATGTGGCCTCCCAGATAAACCTCAATGCGCTTATTTCTTTTGGCACAGACACTTCTCTCTTAACTTTGAAGGAAAGTCACATCACATCGCACTCTGTCTGTCCATATGAATTAAACCCTGTTAGGTGAGCCAAATGTAAACACGTTAAATTCTACAAATAGGCCGGGCACAGTGGCTCACACCTGTAATCCCAGCACTTTGGGAGGCCAAAGCAGGTGGATCACCTGAGGTCGGGAGTTCGAGACCAGCCTGACCACACGGAGAAACCCCGTCTCTATTAAAAATACAAAATTAGCTTGGCGTACTGGGCCATGCCTATAATCCCAGCTACTAGGGAGGCTGAGGGAGGAGAACAGCTTGAACCCAGGAGGCGGAGGTTGCAGTGAGCCCAGATCGCCCCCATTGCACTCCAGCCTGGGCAACAAGAGCAAAACTCCATCTCAAAAAAAAACACAAATAAATAAATAAATTCTACAAATAGCCACTAGAATTATTAGGATAGAAAACGATGACAGGTACTAACAGATTCACTCAGAAGGAGTGGGCAACTAATTCACATTATGTGTAGCTCTAGCTTGGAGAAGACACAGGGCTTGGAGAAGGCAAGACTGTTCACCATGAATTAAAATTGATTTATGAGCTTGCTGTATGTAGCACTTGGAATAGAAAAAAGAATCTTTTCAGCGCCTTTGACCCCTCTCTCAAATTACAACAGGGTGTGACTGAGGAACAACAGTGCCAACCACCCATTTTTCTCCACCCTTGGGGAAATTAACTTTTTTTTTTTTTTTTGGATGGGAGGGAGAGTCAGTAGATGAGGCTGCATTTTCCACGAGGGAACACGAACCGCTGCGGGAAGATCCCGGCTTCTCGCTAAAGCTGGGGCGGCATGAGCCGCTGGCCAGCTCGCCATCCAGTCCCCAGAGCCCGGGCTTTAGGTAAAGCGTGGAGATGCACATCAGTTTTGCCGCCAAGGACCCGGCCAGGCGCGTGTCTTCCCGGGCCTCGCAAGGAACAGGTCAGGGAGACGACTTCCAACTTTATCTGCCCGGCCCTAAACGCTCGCCGCCGCTGCCCAGCCGCCCACTCCTGGACAGCCTGCAAGTCTCCATTCAGAAGCCGCTCCGTGCTGCCCAGCACTGGCGCCCCGGGGGCGCGGAGCCCCGCAGCCAAATGATACGACTTGCGGGCAAAGAAGGACAAAAGTTCCCACTAGGTGGGCACTGAGGGAAGGAGGCCGACGACCCCGAGATTCTCTGGGTTCCACGGCACGTGCGCGGCTACGCTGGCTGCTTCCCCGCCGCCCGGGAAGGTCACGCCGCCCGGACACCGAGGCCCGCCCGCGCCCGCTCCCTCCGCCTGGCGCGCTCCTGCAGCTGCAGGCGCCAGGCCGGGCTGCGCTCACCGCCGCGCCGGCGTGGCCGCGTCCCGCTCAGGCTCTGCCGCCGCTCTCGGCTCCGGGTCGCCGGCTGGGGCGGCCACTTAACACCCACGTCGGCCACGGCCGGCCTCCGCCCGCCCTCCGCGCAGGCAGCCCGGGCGGCGGCCCTGCTCAGCTCTGGAGCGCCCCTGCGGCTGGGGACGGGCTGCGCAGGACCGCGCCCAGGCCGGGACCCGGAGCCGCCACCGCCTACCGGCCCTGCCACAGCCCCCAGCACGGGAAGCGGAAGTGGGCGTGGGGCCGCGGCGCGCAGCCCGGCCCGCGACCCGGTGGCGCTGCCGCCGACCCTGGTGAAGCTGGAGAGCGAGGCCTGCGCCTCCGGAGACTTTCCCGCCTCTGGGATCCCTGAGACCCTCTCTGCGACCGGACCCTAGTTAGCCTGCTGGGCTGGGACTGAGGGCTGGGGGCTGGGAATGTCAGTGGTTGGGAGGACTGACTTTTTAGCTGCTTTGACCTTGTTGGGAGGCTAAGGCCTTATTTATAAATTATATTTGAGTACAAAATTGTACTCGGGATTCAAGGCCCTAATAGGAGACACAACTGAGTATGAAAATACAGGAATTAGCCGGGAATGGTGGCTCACGCCTGTAATCCTAGCACTGTGGGAGGCCGAGGTGGGCGGATCAGGTCAGGAGTTGAGGTCAGGAGTTCAAGGCCAGCCTGGCCAACATCGTGAAACCCCGTCTACTAAAATTACAAAAATTAGCCCAGCGTGGTGGTGCGTAGCTTCCCAGCTACTAGGGAGGCTGAGGCAGGATAATCGCTTGAACCTAGGAGGTGAAGGTTACAGTGAGCCTAGATCGCACCACTGCACTCCATCCTGGGTGCAGAGCGAGACTCCGTCTCATAAAAACATACAACAACAACAAAAACAAGGTGTGGTGACACGTGCCTCTAGTCTCAGCTATTTGGGAGGCCAAGGCGGGATTATCACTTGAGGCCAGGGTGGAGGCCACAGTGAGCTATGATGGCACTGTTGCACTCCAGCCTGGGCAACAAGAGCAAAACTCCATCTCAAAAAAACACAAATAAATAAATAAATTCTACAAATAGCCACTAGAATTATTAGGATAGAAAACGATGACAGGTACTAACAGATTCACTCAGAAGGAGTGGGCAACTAATTCACATTATGTGTAGCTCTAGCTTGGAGAAGACACAGGGCTTGGAGAAGGCAAGACTGTTCACCATGAATTAAAATTGATTTATGAGCTTGCTGTATGTAGCACTTGGAATAGAAAAAGAATCTTTTCAGCGCCTTTGACCCCTCTCTCAAATTACAACAGGGTGTGACTGAGGAACAACAGTGCCAACCACCCATTTTCTCCACCCTTGGGAAATTAACTTTTTTTTTTTTGGATGGGAGGGAGAGTCAGTAGATGAGGCTGCATTTTCCACGAGGAACACGAACCGCTGCGGGAAGATCCCGGCTTCTCGCTAAAGCTGGGGCGGCATGAGCCGCTGGCCAGCTCGCCATCCAGTCCCCAGAGCCCGGGCTTTAGGTAAAGCGTGGAGATGCACATCAGTTTTGCCGCCAAGGACCCGGCCAGGCGCGTGTCTTCCCGGGCCTCGCAAGGAACAGGTCAGGGAGACGACTTCCAACTTTATCTGCCCGGCCCTAAACGCTCGCCGCCGCTGCCCAGCCGCCCACTCCTGGACAGCCTGCAAGTCTCCATTCAGAAGCCGCTCCGTGCTGCCCAGCACTGGCGCCCTGGGGCGCAGGCCCCGCAGCCAAATGATACGACTTGCGGGCAAAGAAGGACAAAGTTCCCACTAGGTGGGCACTGAGGGAAGGAGGCCGACGACCCCGAGATTCTCTGGGTTCCACGGCACGTGCGCGGCTACGCTGGCTGCTTCCCCGCCGCCCGGGAAGGTCACGCCGCCCGGACACCGAGGCCCGCCCGCGCCCCGCTCCCTCCGCCTGGCGCGCTCCTGCAGCTGCAGGCGCCAGGCCGGGCTGCGCTCACCGCCGCGCCGGCGTGGCCGCGTCCCGCTCAGGCTCTGCCGCCGCTCTCGGCTCCGGGTCGCCGGCTGGGGCGGCCACTTAACACCCACGTCGGCCACGGCCGGCCCTCCGCCCGCCCTCCGCGCAGGCAGCCCGGGCGGCGGCCCTGCTCAGCTCTGGAGCGCCCCTGCGGCTGGGGACGGGCTGCAGGACCGCGCCCAGGCCGGGACCCGGAGCCGCCACCGCCTACCGGCCCTGCCACAGCCCCCAGCACGGGAAGCGGAAGTGGGCGTGGGGCCGCGGCGCGCACAGCCCAGCCCGCGACCCGGTGGCGCTGCCGCCGACCCTGGTGAAGCTGGAGAGCGAGGCCTGCGCCTCCGGAGACTTTCCCGCCTCTGGGATCCCTGAGACCTCTCTGCGACCGGACCCTAGTTAGCCTGCTGGGCTGGGACTGAGGCTGGGGGCTGGGAATGTCAGTGGTTGGGAGGACTGACTTTTTAGCTGCTTTGACCTTGTTGGGAGGCTAAGGCCTTATTTATAAATTATATTTGAGTACAAAATTGTACTCGGGATTCAAGGCCCTAATAGGAGACACAACTGAGTATGAAAATACAGGAATTAGCCGGGAATGGTGGCTCACGCCTGTAATCCTAGCACTGTGGGAGGCCGAGGTGGGCGGATCAGGTCAGGAGTTGAGGTCAGGAGTTCAAGGCCAGCCTGGCCAACATCGTGAAACCCCGTCTACTAAAATTACAAAAATTAGCCCAGCGTGGTGGTGCGTAGCTTCCCAGCTACTAGGGAGGCTGAGGCAGGATAATCGCTTGAACCTAGGAGGTGAAGGTTACAGTGAGCCTAGATCGCACCACTGCACTCCATCCTGGGTGCAGAGCGAGACTCCGTCTCATAAAAACATACAACAACAACAAAAAACAAGGTGTGGTGACACGTGCCTCTAGTCTCAGCTATTTGGGAGGCCAAGGCGGGATTATCACTTGAGGCCAGGAATTGGAGGCCACAGTGAGCTATGATGGCACTGTTGCACTCCAGGCTGGATGACAGAGACCTCGTCTCTAACACACACACACACCCTCCACACAGTGTAATTTTATTTTACAACTTTCAGCCTTGTTTGGATGTGCTGTCGGATTATTATTATTTTCTTCTTTTTCTTTTTCTTTTTCTTTTTTAGACTTTCTTACCCTAGCTGGAGTGCAATGGCGCAATCTCAGCTCACTGCAACCTCCCCCTCCCGGGTTGAAGCGATTCTCCTGCCTTAGCCTCCCAAGTGGCTGGCATTACAGGCATGCGCCACCACGCCCAGCTAATTTTGTTTTTGTTTTTGTTTTTGTTTTCAGACGGAGTCTGGCTCTGTCGCCCAGGCTGGAGTGCAGTGGCCGGATCTCAGCTCACTGCAAGCTCCGCCTCCCGGGTTTACGCCATTCTCCTGCCTCAGCCTCCTGAGTAGCTGGGACTACAGGCGCCTGCCACCTCGCCCGGCTAGTTTTTTGTATTTTTTAGTAGAGACGGGGTTTCACCGTGTTAGCCAGGATGGTCTCGATCTCCTGACCTTGTGATCCACCCGTCTCGGCCTCCCAAAGTGCTGGGATTACAGGCTTGAGCCACCACGCCCGGCAATTTTGTATTTTTTAGTAGAGTCAGGGTTTCACCACCTTGGCCAGACTGGTCTCGAACTCCTGACCCCAGGTGATCTGCCTACCTCGGCTTCCCAAAGTGCTGGGATTACATGTGTGAGCCACCATGTCTGGCTGTGCTATTGGATTATTACCTACGTTATTTAAGTGATTTGATTGGTGTTACTGCTTAACATGAATGCACACTTGAATACACCTCCCAAGCTGTAGTAGATGCTATGATGGGATCAGAGTGCCTGGTAAGTGGGCCCTCATCAGAATCAGCACTTTAGAACTCGGGCTTCTGGACCATAATCGAGTTACAGAAACAAGCCAGGGAGTTGGGATGACTTGTCCAAAGTGATGGGGAACATAACTAATTAAAAGCAGACCCAGGAGCCGAAACTACGGTTACAGCAGCTTAAAGAGGTTGGCAATATCACCTGGTCCAATGGCTTTTGCAGCTTAGGAAAATGAGACCCAAAAGAACCCTGATTAAGGACAGACTTGGCCGGGTGCAATGACTCATGCCTGTAATCCCAACATGTTGGGAGGCTGAAGCGGGAGGATTGCTCAAGCCCAGGAATTCGAGTGGAACCTGGGCAACATAGTGATGTAACTGCCTAATGGGGTCTTCTCACCTGCTGCCTCAACTAAGCCAATTTATCAAGATGGGAGAATTGCAATAGAGAAACAGTTTAATTCACACAGAGCCAGCTGTACAGGAGACCGGAGTTTTATTATTACTCAAATCAATCTCCCCAAGAATTCGGGGTTTGGAGTTTTTAGGGATAATTTGGTGGGTTGGGGGCCAGTGAGTGGGAGTACTGATTGGTCAGGTTGGAGATGAAATCATAGGGAGTCTAAACTGTCCTCTTGAGCTGTGTCGGTTCCTGAGTGGGGGCCACAAAACCAGATGAGAAGTTTATCAATCTGGGTAGTGCCAGCTGATGAATCCATCTAGTACAGGGTTTGCAAAATATCTCAATCTTATCTCTGATCTTAGGTTTTACAATAGTGATGTCATCCTGAGGAGCAATTTGGGGAGGTTTAGAATCTTGCAGCCTCCAGCTGCATGACTCCTAAACCACAATTTGTAAACTTATGGCTAATTTGTTAGTCCTACCAAGGCAGCCTCGTCCCCAGGCAGGAAGGGTGTTTGTTTTGGGAAAGGGCTGTTATCGTCTTTGTTTCAACACTAAACTGTAAACTAAGCTCCTCCCAAAGTTAGTTGGGCCTACGCCCAGAACAAGGACAGTTTGGAGGTTAGAAGCAAGATGGAGTCAGTTAGGTCAGATCTCTTTCACCATCATAATTTTCTGTTATGATTTTTGCAAAGGCAGTTTCAGTGAGCCCCTGTCCGTACTAAAAATCAGAACAACAACAAAAAATTTGTTTAAACCTGGTGTGGTGGCGCATGCCTGTAGTCCCAGCTACTGGGGAAGCTGTGGCAGGATCTCTTGAGCCTGGGAGGTTGAAGCTGCAGTGAGCTGTGTTCACGCCACTGCAGTCCAGCCTGGGCGACTGAGCAAGACCCTGTCTCAAAAAAAAAAAAAGGAAGGACCCTGTTCTAGATTAGAAAGAGCACTGGACTCGGGGCCAGGATGTTTGTGTAAATGTCCCTGTGTGACCTTTAGTGAGTCACTTAGCCTTTTGTAAAGCCCAGCCACAGCATGACTGCATCACCAGTTCCTTTGAGCCCCCTGTCCATCAGCCTGTTGGAACAGTCCACCATGCAGGGCGCATGGTGCTCTCCTCTAGCCATTGGCCCCTAGTGCTTTGTCATGTCTTCCTTGAGCCCCTTCCTCTCCTGTCCTGACAAAGGGTGTTCCAAACTCTGATCACTCCCAAGCCTTCCACATTTCTCCTCTCCATGCCTCCCAATTTGTTCTATAAGAAATGATCAGAATTTTGCTCAGATTTTTAATCCATAATCTACAAAGTTATCTTTTTTGTTTTTTTTTGCACAAACTCTCATCCATTTGTCTTCTGTCCAACTTAGTTGCTGTGTCCCCTTGCCTAGCCCAGTGGCTGGTAAGAATGAGGTTGGAGAGGAAACCAAGGCGTTGAGAGGCCACATTACACAGGTGCTAAGAGAAAAGCAGGGATTCAGCAAAGTTCTGTCCAACTCCAAAGGTCAGGTGCTCAGCTGCCACACTGTGCAGTGCTCTCTTCCAGAGGCTTTTTTTTTTGAGACGGAGTCTCTCTCTGTTGCCCAGGCTGGAGTGCAATGGCGCGATCTCAGCTTACTGCAACCTCTGCCTCCTGGGTTCAAGCAATTATCCTGTCTCAGCCTCCTGAGTACAGGCGCCCGCCATCATGCCCGGCTAATTTTTTTGTATTTTTAGTAGAGACGGCGTTTTACCATGTTTGCCAGGCTAGTCTCAAACTCCTGACCTCAAGCGATCCGCCCACCTTAGCCTCCCAAAGTGCTGGGATTATAGGTGTGAGCCACTGAGCCCAGCCGAGGCTTCTTATTAAAAGCAAGAGGCACCAGATGCGGTGGCTCACGCCTGTAATCCCAGCACTTTGGGAGGCTGCGGCGGGTGGATCACAAGGTCAGGAGTTCAAGACCACCCTGGCCAATATGATGAAACCCCGTCTCCACTAAAAATTCAAAAAAATTAGCCAGGCATGGTGGCAGGTGCCTATAATCCCAGCTACTCAGGAGGCTGAGGCAGAGAATTGCTTGAACCCAGGAGGCGGAGGTTGCAGTGAACCGAGATTGGGCCACTGTACTCTGGCCTGGGCATCAGAGCAAGATTCCATCTCAAAAAAAAGGCAAGAGGGCTGCAGGAACTGGAAGTTTTTTCTTCTGAAATACATCTCCTTCTATAATATTTTATAAAAGTCGCCTCAGCAGCTTAAAATCCCCCACAACAGTGGCTCTTTCTGCTATCTTTATATTAGAAAGAAAGAAAGAAATACATAGATGTTAAAATGCTTCCTATCTCTCAGATGCTCAGAGAAGTGATTGTAAAATCATCTGGTTGGCACTAAATTAAGAAAGTGTCCATGCAAACTTTGTTTTGAGTGTAATTTCCTAGGAATCCTGGCCAGGCGCAGTGGCTCATGCCTGTAATCCCAGCATTTTGGGAGGCTAATGGGAGTGGATCACCTGAGGTCAGGAGTTTGATACCAGCCTGACCAACATGGTGAAACCCTGTCTCTACCAAAAATACAAAAATTAGCCGGGCTTGGTGGCACGTGCCTGTAATCCCAGCTACTCAGGAGGCTGAGGCAGGAGAATCACTTGAACCTGGGAGGCGGAGGTTGCAGTGAGCTGAGATCGTGCCACTGCACTCCAGCCTGGGCGACAGAGTGAGACTCTGCCTCAACAACAACAACAATTCCTAGGAATCCTGTGGCCTCTTGAGAACAACATTTTAAAGACGTGGATCACTGCTCTCTGTAGAGGTAGCTCAACTCAATAGTATTTCAGACCTAGGTTCCAAATAGGAAACACGTCAGCACACTGACCTCTTGCTCCAGGTAACTGTTTGCTGCACTTGGAATTGCACGATCCGGAGATTTCAAAGCAGCTGGCTTTGTGATGGGTGGCAGGTGTGACGCAGGTCAGAGGTGAGAGGACAGACACGGAATGTCTGCATGGAAAAGCAAGCGTTTGCTATTTCAACAGAATTTCACAATGCACTGGTTAATGACACTAAAAGGAGAAATAATTTCAGAAAATGTATCCCTGGTTCTTATACCACATGGGGCATGTTTTAACAAAGTGAGTTCATTGGAGTTGCAAACAGATCAACAGCATGAAACATCTCTGACTCAAATGTATTTATAGTTAATAAGAAAGAAGACGGGAGGCCGAGGCGGGCAGATCACCTGAGGTCAGGAGTTTGAGACCAGCCTGGCCAACATGGAGAAACCCCGTATCTACTAAAAATACAAAAATTACCTGGCCGTGGTGGTGGGCGCCTGTAATCCCAGCTACTCAGGAGGCTGAGGCCGGCAAATTGCTTGAACCCAGGAGGCGGAGGTTGCAGTGCAGTGAGCTGAGATCGCGTCATTGCACTCCAGCCTGGGTGACAGAGCAAGACTGTCTCAAAAAAAAAAAAAGAAGAAGAAAACTTGCTTTTGATTATGCAATTTTAGTGCCCATTAAATACTCCTGGCTGCTGATGTAACTTTTATTGAAAACTCCCATAAGTCTTTTTTGGAGTCAGGTAGAATTTGTATGTTATTTTATTTGTTCCTTTTATTTCTAGTTGACATATAGTAATCGCACATATTTTTTGAGTACAGAGTGATATATTAATACATGTATCAATGTGTAATGGTCAAATCAGGGCAATTAACATAGGCCTCACCTCAAACGTTTCTCATTCTTTGTGTTGGGAACATTCAAAATCCTCTTTTCCAGCTCTTTGAACATACACAATAAGTTATTGTTAACTATATTCACCCTACAGTGCTATAGAGCACTTGAATTTGTTCCTCTTATCTAGCTTAAATTTCATCTCTGTTGACCGGTCTCTCCCTATCTTTTCCTCCCTCTGCCTTTCCCAGGCTCTAATAACCATAATGGAATTTGAATTTTAAATAGATAAACATGGATTTGGATTTCTGTCAATCTACGTTAGAATAAGAGGGCGATCTGCATCCAGTAAAAGACTTATTAGAACAGTGTTTTGGGGATGGGCAATTTTTTTCATTTGTCTTTTCCTTGGCAACGTTTTAATGGTACAGGGAAATAAATGGGAAACAGAAGTGGGAGGAGAAGGAAGCCGAAGAGGGAGAGGGAGAAGGCACTAGCTGAGGCACGTATTTTATGAGCCTTCAATTTGTTTTTATTTTATTTTATTTCTCTGTGTTCCCTCTGATAGTTAATAATCCTTAAATTTGAATTTGTAAGATACATATTTTTAAAAATATAAAATGTAATAGCAAAGAGTTAAAGGAAAATGCTCATAAATGGTTAACATTTTATGGTTCATCAATAAGAGGAAATATTCTTGTCACATCATATGCTTTAGGACGAATTTGGCCACAATGAACAGAATGCCCAACTGTCAGTGTATTTGTTTGTTTAGAGACAGGGTCTGGCTGTGTTGCCCAGGCTGGAATGTAGTGGTGTGAGCATAGCTCACTGAAGCCTTGAACTCCTGGGTTCAAGTCATCCTCCCACCTCAGCCTCCCCAGTAACTAGGACTATAGGTGTGTGCCACTATGCCCAGCTAATTTTTTTTTTTTTGTAGAGACAGGGGTCTCACTATATTGCCCAGGCTGGTCTCAAACTCCTGGGCTCAAGTGATCCTCCCACCTCATCTTCCCAAAGTCCTGGGATTACAGGATGAGCCACTGTGCCCAGCCTAGTATATTTACTTTGAATATTAAAAAATTCTAGAGGTAGCAGGTTCCAGAGCTGGTTAATTTAACAGCTCAACAATATCTGGGGTAGCTTCTCTGTGGTTCTCTTAGCTTTTCCCTCATGACTACAAGATGGCTGCCACAGCTCTGCCTATCACATCCTCACATGCAACATCCAAAGGCAAAAAGGAAGCACGCGCACATATCTCCCTCTCATTGGAGAAAACAATCTTTCCCAGCAGTCCTCTGTCAGGTTTCCTTGTGTGTTTCATTGGCCGAGAAATAGGTCTCATACTCCTCCCAAAAATCAACACTTGGAGGAGATTGGCATTGGTGTGATTGCTTGAGAACAGGGTCAGCAAGCTTCTTCTGAAGAGAACCAGCCAGTAAATATGTCAGGCTTTGCAGGGCATGTGGTCCCTGTCACACATATTCAACTCTGCCATTGTAGAGCCAAAGCAGCTAGAGACACTGGAAACAAATCCGTATGCCTATGTTCCAGTGTCTCTGTGGACACTGAAAGTTGAATTTTATATATTTTTTTATCTGGCACAAAGAATTTTTTTCTTTTTTCTTTTTTTTCCCAACCATTTGAAACTATAACAAGCATTTTGTATGGTGTGAAGCCATACAAAAACAGGTGGCAGGCCAGATCTGGCTAGCAGGCTGCGGTTGGTCAACCCCTGGTTTGGAGCAATGAGGACTCATCCCCTTGGGGCTGTGGGAGGGTCCACCTTCCTGGAGACATCACCATCCAAACCTGAAAAAAAGAAGGGCAAGGGAAGGGTTGTTGGGCAACTGAGCATGTCCCATACAGCATATTAAGGATGCGGGAAAATGCTGAGGGATATAATAATTTTTAAAAAGCAGATTACATGTCATGTGCAGGATGATCCCCACCAATTCCGCCTGTTGAAATCCCTGCCATTCACCGAGATCTATGTTAGATGCAGCCACCTCATAGCACCTGTTTCCGATTCCTGGTTCTCAGAAAGCAAATCGGAGCATCCCTTCCTATCAGTAACAAACTTCCCTTTAGTACCTATCCTGTGTTGGATGCTGTCAACCCAAACTAACTGCTGGAAATGCAGAAGTGAAAGAGCCAACGGCTAGCCTCAAAGAAATCATGGTCCAAGCAGAGGAGGAAGAAACAAGCAATTATAATCCAGGGGGGCATGCGGCAAGAGGCTTGTGGGTAGTGAGGGCATTGCAGGAGGGCATGAAGGAGGAATGGAATAGAAGGTTTCAGGGGAGGGCCACAGGAGACCTCCATGCCAACATGGATTTTGCAAAGCAAGTTGCCTTTCGTGAAGAGGATTAATGTAGGTTGGTGTATGACCTACCACAGGTCATACACTGGAAGACTTGCAACTAGGCCAGGCTCTTAGGTGTAATCCACAAAAGCACAAAAAGGATTGATTAAAAGGATTACAAGGATATAGAGTGACTCTTCTGCTTGATGGATGGGGACATAAAGTGCCATGAAGAGCTTCCTGAAACAAGGCCCTACATCCACCGCAGATCTGGCCTGCAGTGGAAGCCACTGCCGCTGCCCCTCTAGAGCTCTGGACGTGATGGTTTGTGATGCTGCCCCTTCGTGTGCCAGGGCCACACGCCGGTAACTATTGCTTCTCCAAAGCCTGGTGCCTGCGTTACCAGCATTGCCTGATACATCACTTCTACACTGCGCCCACTGCCTTGGATTGCTCATCTCTAAGTTGGTATCCTGTGTAGACGGAGCTGACGGAGGGAGGCTGGGTCATGTGCCTGTACCCTGCTCTGCAAAGAAGCCTGGCCGTGTGTGATCTCTGGCATCTGCCTTGGAGAGGCAGGACTCATTCTTGTGTTAGGAAATTCCCAGAACATAGGCAGGGTTTTCAAACCCTGCTAAGCAGCCAGAAAACATGACACGTGTCCACTCTACACGGACCGAGCATTCCAGTCCGAGAAAACATGCAAAGGCACGGAGGTGTGAACCAGCAGAGCACGTTTGGGGAACGGTAAGCAGTTTGGTTCTGCAGGAGAGTAGAGCAGGGAGTGCTGGGAGAGTGACTTGGAGCAGCCGGCAGGAATCCCTGCTGAACTCATGGCCCCTGTGGCTCCAGCCACAAGGGCACGTACCTATTTTTTTTTTTTTTTTTTTTTGTCGGGGACATGAACAGGGCCTTGCTCTGTCACCGAGGCTGGAGTGCAGTGGCATGATCACAGCTCACCACAGCCTCGAACTCCTGGGCTCAGGCAATCCTCCCACCTCAGTCTCCTGAGTACTACAGGTGTGCGCCGCCACCCTCAGATAATTTTTGTATTTTTCTGTAAAGATGGGGTTTTGCCATGTTGCCCAGGCTGGTCTTGAACTCCTGGTCTCAAGTGATCTTCCTGCCTTGGCCTCCCAAAGCATTAGGATTACAGGTGTGAGCTACTCCACCCAGGAAGGGCAAGTACTTGTATCTTAGGCCCTGCTGAGGCCTAGGAGCTGTGACTTACTCCTTGCCTGGCCCAGGGCTCTGCCCCTGGTGAGTTTTAGTGTCTGTCTAAAGGGATCATTGTCATAAATCTGTTGAATTGCATCATTGTTGTGAAGTAGCAAGTGTACACAGCTTCTCTCTCTCTCTCTTCTCTCTCTTGTGTGCACATATCTGCAATGTACTATTTTATAATTACATTAATAATGGTTCCCCCAG
Organism: Erythrocebus patas; assembly: GCA_023783455.1. Taxonomy (NCBI): domain Eukaryota; kingdom Metazoa; phylum Chordata; class Mammalia; order Primates; family Cercopithecidae; genus Erythrocebus; species Erythrocebus patas. The sequence continues at coordinate 16,272,668 of JAKFHT010004400.1, read as the reverse complement.
TAAAAATAATCTGAATTTAGACCCTTTGTATCTAAATATTTATATGGCACACATCACTAGATACTTAGCTGTTTATAAATTTTTTTTTTTTTTTTTTGAGACGGAGTCTCGCTCTGTCGTCCAGGCTGGAATACAGTGGCCGGATCTCAGCTCACTGCAAGCTCCACCTCCCGGGTTCACGCCATTCTCCTGCCTCAGCCTCCCGAGTAACTGGGACTACAGGCGCCCGCCACCTCGCCTGGCTAGTTTTTTGTATTTTTTTTTAGTAGAGACGGGGTTTCACCGTGTTAGCCAGGATGGTCTCGATCTCCTGACCTCGTGATCCGCCCGTCTCGGCCTCCCAAAGTGCTGGGATTACAGGCTTGAGCCACCGCGCCCGGCCTATAAATGTTTTTAAAGTGCTTTCATTAAATTAATTATTCTGGTCAAACATAGGCAGATACAACCATTGAAAGGACACACAAATAAAGGCCCAACACAGTTGAGACGCCATCACCTTAGGACTTAGCATGCAAGCTCTGTGTCAGACACCTGAAAGGAAAATCCTAGCCTCTCTGCTTCCAGCTGGATGAGTCAGAAAAGTCTCTGAATTAACTTTTTCACAGCAAAAGAAGTTTAAAATGTTAGTTGTGTATCCTGATAGAAAATATAGACTTAAAACAAATTTTTTTTAGAGACTGGGGTCTTGCTATGTTGCTCATGCTGGTATTGAACTCCTGGCATCAAAGTATCCTTTTGTCAGCAATTGTTCCTGGCTAATATAAACATTTGTTTACTCTTTCCACAAATACTGATTGACCATGAAGGATGTACCAGGCACAGTTCTAGGCTCTTGGGATAAAGTAGTGAACAAGGCTGACAGAGGTCCCTGCTCTCCTAGAGCTTACATTCTAGCCGGGAGGCTGATGATGAAAAAGGAAACCATGTAATTCATAAGGCCTGTAAATTCCACTAGGATAGAGAATGTGTTGCATTTGTACCTTGATCTGTCTCAAGTGCATAAGACAGGGCATATGATCAGGCACTCAATGAACGTGTTGAATGAATGGAAGGAGATTATTTCAGATAGTGCTGCAATGTAGGAAGACAAGGAAACAGCACGACATGACAGAGTGGCAAGGTGGGCTTGGCTAGACATGGTGCACTCCTGAGAAAGCCCTGCTGAGCTAAAGTGGATGATGTGAAGGAAACAATCGTGAGACAGTATTTGGAATGGCTATTCCCGGCCAAAGAAGATTCTGTGCCTAAGCTGAAGGCCCCGAGGCAGGGCTATGCTAGACCTGCACAAAGAAAGATGGAAAGGAATGAATGGACCTCACAGCACAGGGACCAATCATTTGTGGGTCATTGGCAGGCCTGTCTTTTATCTAACAGGAGACTGTTTCTGCCTCCAGAGGGCACTTGAACATAACAAATGTTATCTAAGGGCCAGTTTGGGTCAGCACTTAGAGAAGCAGTTTCCCGAAGGCATAACTTGAGGGGCCAGGAATGCAAAAAGAAAATAATCTCAGCTGAGGCCTTTGCTTATTGAACTTTGAAAGCATTTATTTTAAAAATTAAATTTTCTTGAGATAGTACAATAAGCTAGCAATGTGGGTTTTTGTACAGTAGTATTAGTTGAATAATATAGCCCTCCCCCTGGTGGAGAGATGACAGAGGAGTTTGACACGTAGGAGAGGAGACGAAAAGATAATTTAGAGGGATCTTGGCAAGGGTGTCAGGCCTGGGTCAGACCCAAAGCAAGGAGGCTCTGAGAAGCTAGAAGGCAACATAGAGACGGGCCAAGGGACAGGAGAAAATGAGTACAAGAAGTCAAGAGGATGGCTGGGGGGAACCAGAGTACTTTGATGTACTTTAGAAATTAACCTGAGGACAGTTCTGCCTGGTCATATCTCTGTCATCTCCAAAAATTATGTGCTAAGCACGGTTTCAGCAGAGTTCTAGGTCATAAGCTGTGCAATACACATTAGCGTGACATGAGCCTGGTCTTCCATGCACTTAAAATCCAAAGCAATTTTAAACATGAATATACTAAGCATGAGTCATCTTACGTGGAGGGGAAAGACAAGTATCTAGACAATCTAATTTGAAGGGCACGAAACCACTTCCTCTTCCGTCCCGTCTCCCGTAAGTTCTGCTGCTGTGGGCCTCTCTGTGCCCCTCCCCCTTACTTTGTCTTTTGACTTTGGGCACTAAAGACCTTGTGAAGAAGGTAATGGGCTCTAGGAGACTCATCCATCTAGGTGCAACCTCTCTGGGCCCCCACAGGTCTGGCACCTGTTGCATTACGTATCTTGTTCTATTACCTGCTCCACATCTGTGATCCCTGCTGGATCACCAGCCCCTTGAAGCAGGGAGCAAGTCATACTCATCCCTGTGTTCCAAGGAGACTAAAGCTATGTTTTTCACACAATGTTATACATTTACACTAATATCATCTATCTATATATTATATAAACATGCATGTATGTTCATCTATTGCTTTTTTTTTTTTTTTTTTTTGGCACAGGATCTTGCTCTGTCACCCAGGCCCGAGTGCAGTGGTATGATCACGGCTCACTGCAGCCTCCACCTCCTGGGTACAAGCAATCCTCCCACCTCAGCCTCCCAAGTAGTTAGGACTGCAAGTGCACACCACCACACCAGGCTAATTTTTTTTGGTATGTTTTGTGGAGATGGGATTTCCCCATGTTGCCCAGCTGGTCTCTAACTCCTGGGCTCAAGCAATCCACTTGTCTCAGCCTCCTAAAGTGCTGTTTTAGGCTGTGTTTGATACGGTAGTTCGATCTAGTTTATAAGGTAGACCAGCTGGAGATATATATATATATATATATATATATATTCATTCCAGAAACAAAGAAAATAATTTCTCAACTTGGAAGATGCAAAGACAAAAATGCTCTTAATCCACCTAGGAAAAAAGAAGGGAAATACCACAGCCAGTGTAGTACCACACACACCATCCATCACCCAAATCAGGAAACCTCATGACAAGTTATGTCCCCAGTGAGCCCATCCAGCCTCCTTTTTTCCTTCTTTCTGTGCCTTCAGCTAGTACACCACCTTTGGAAAGATGTTCATAATCCTTTAATACTTTTGCTAGTGGAGCCACAAGTAAATTGAAGTAGGTAGCTGAAACTGCTGGACAACTGGGTTTATTCTGTAGGCTTATTTCACAAAGAGCAAACCTCAGAAAACTGGGGATATTGCTGACCTGGATAGTTGGATTTTCAAATATTGACCATTCCTGGACTCCTTGCTACAGGGTTTCATACATCTGCTGTGACACAGGACTGGTCTTGTTGGATAATTCTGATGCCAATGAGAAAATTAAATGAGATAAGAATGTAAATGGTTTAGTATGCAACAATGGCAGTTAGTGGTGTTATTATTCTCATTACCATATTGTGCATGTTTATGCTGCCTCCTGATTTTATTGGAAAAAGTCTTACATGCTTTTTTACACAGAGGCATTGCAAGTTAATTCAGAGTTGATTTTAGGGAAAAAGATTACTTTGGACATAAAATATACAGCTTTATAGACATATTCATTGGGAAATGAAGTTACATATATGGACAATTCTAGTGACTAAAAAGCAATTAATAGAATCAATTACATTTTATTGCCTATGAAGTGCATAGACAAAGTAAGTATGATGGAAAAATGGCATAAAACAAACAGCAGAATATGATACATTTTAATGCACAGGCAAAGTAGCCACAGAGCTTGTAAACCTCACTTGTGCTATGACATTCGTGTTCTGCCATCCTGCCACTTGGGAGAAGGAGCTTCATTGTTTTTACCCTTTTGTGATCCACTAGCATGAACTAGTGGCTAGTTTATGCATATTGGCAGAACATTCTAAATTGTTCTGAATCTTTCTAGCTGTATTATTAATTCACTTAGATCTTTCCGAGATGTATTATTTACTAGATTTAAAGTGTTTCTAAGAATTAGTATAGTAACTAAGTAATGGTAGAAATGAATCTGGGATGCATTAAATATTACGGGCAAGAAGTTCATTGCAATGAAGTGAAATTGCTTGTACCATTAATTAACCTGCTACTTTAATATCTTCACTGTGGTTTTGTAACTTTATAAGAGTTAGCTTGCTTTAGGCCTGGCAAGGTGTGGAGAGAGGCCCAGCCAGCCCCTGTTTCTTCCAGCTATTCCAGCTGAGGCATCAGATGTGTGGGTGAAGAAACCATCCTGGACATTCAGTCTTATCTGATGGCAACCACATGAGGGATCAAAGTGGGGACCACCCAGCTGAGCCCCGTCCACCACAGAACCAGGATAGATAATAAATTGTTGTTTGAAGATACTGTTAGGATGGTTTGTTGTGCAGCAATGGATAACTGGAATATAGGGTGATTTTGTTTCTTCATTTTCTTGTAAGGCTTGTTGAGTTAATTCATATAGAATTTTATGGTAGCTAGGACAAAGTCACTGCTCTGTATCAGGAGCAATTTCAGTTGATTTTCTATTTCTTGCCTTGTTTCTAAAAAGTACATTTCCAAGGGGCCCTGGGAAGAAAATGACTGGTGAATCAAATACCATAATAGAAAGTTAGGGGAGGAAAAACATTTTCTACCTTGGCTTTATTTTTGTCACTCTCATAAATGATTGCTCTGGAAAAAAAAATTACACAAGTTATATTAGTTTTTCAAAGGACAGACTTGAAATTTGGGGGGAATTTATTGAAATTCTCTTTATGGTTTAATTTATGGCCAAGTAGAACTATCCTATTAATTCTCTTTTTTATTAAAGTGAATTTTATTTATTTATTTAGAGATAGGGTTTCTCCCTGTCATCTAGGCTGGAGTGCAGTGGCTCAGTCAGTGCTCACCGCAGCCTCCACCTTCTGAGCTCAAGCGGTCCTCCCACTTCAGCCTCCCAAGTAGCTGGGGCCACAGGTGCACCATGCCCAGCTAAGTTTTTTATTTTTTTGTAGAGACAGGGTCATGAGTTCAGCTTAAATTCCAGAAGAAGAGAATAGTTATAGGTGGACAACAGCAATCCCTGCCAGAGTGCGACTGGATGGGGCAGGAGACTACATTAACCATGCTGGTCAAAGAAAGCCTCTTTTGTAAGAAAGTGATAGTGGAAGGAACCAAATGATAGAGAAGACTAAATTTCAATTCTGGCTTGTGACCCTCAGCCAGGCACTTTCACATAGTCACAGCCTATCTGCCCGTACGCGGCAGCGAGGTAATTTACTGTGTCTGCACTACCTTAGAGTAGATTAAGAACAGGGTAAATGGGACAAGATTTTCCCCCAGAGAAGCTGTGAAATTGAGATGGAAGTTTTCATCTCCTTTATCAAGAGTTTTTAGGGTTTTTTTTTTTTTTTTTGAGACGGAGTCTTGCTCTGTATCCCGGGCTGGACTGCAGTGGCCGGATCTCAGCTCACTGCAAGCTCCGCCTCCCAGGTTTATGCCATTCTCCTGCCTCAGCCTCCGGAGTAGCTGGGACTACAGGCGCCCGCCACCTCGCCCGGCTAGTTTTTTGTATTTTCAGTAGAGACGGGGGAGTTTTTAGGGTTTTAAAAAACCCATTTGAAGGCTATTATAAGAAATCGAGGCCAGGCACAGTGGCTCACGCCTGTAATCCTAGCACTTTGGGAGGTTTAGGTGGGCAGATCACGAGGTCCAGAGATCGAGACCATCCTGGCTAATACGGTGAAACCCCGTCTCTACTAAAAAAATACAAAAAAATTAGCCGGGTGTGGCGGCGGGCGCCTGTAGTCCCAGCTACTCAGGAGGCTGAGGCAGGAAAATGGCACGAACCCGGGAGGCGGCGCTTGCAGTGAGCCGAGATGGCACCACTGCATTCCAGCCTGGGCAACAGAGCAAGACTCCGTCTCAAAAAAAATGAAAAGAAAGAAAGAAAGAAGGAAGGAAGGAAGGAGAGAAAAAAGATGAAGTAACTATTAAATGTGATCCACATGGACTGCTTATTATACTCGAGAATGGATTTTCCACTGGGTATCAAGTGATATCAAGAAAAGTATGCCATACTGCTAATATTCTATTTCTTGATCTAGGTGGAGGTTTATATGGGTGTATTAACTCTGTGATCATTCCTTAAACACATTTTTGGTTAGGCGTGGTGGCTCATGCTTATAATCCCGGCACTTTGGGAGGCCGAGATGGGAAGATCACCTGAAATCAAGAGTTTGAGACCAGCCTGGCCAACATAGTGAAACCCTGTCTCTACTAAAAATGCCAAAATTCGCCGGGGGTGGTGGCGCATGGCTGTACTCCCAGCTACTCAGGAGGCTAGGGCAGGAAGATTGCTTGAACCTGGGAGGTGAGGTTGCAGTGAGCTAACACCACTGCACTCCAGCCTGGGTGACAGAGCAAGACTCCATCTCAACAATAACAAAAATACATTGTCATCAACATATTTATAATTCATATACTTTTCTATATTGAAGTTGCTAAAGTTTATAGGAGGCTGTAGTTTTGGACAAGCTTCCTGTACTAGCCCCTAGCACACCAGACCAAACCAGAATAGTCACTTGTGCTACGTGCCAAGTAATCAAACTGAACTTTGAAAAAAGCAGGAGATTCACAGCACCAATCAGAGGGGGCCTAATTTACCTGAGCCAGCTTGATAAGGAAATCCCTCTGTTTTAACCCTTTAATAAGGAAGGCAGCTTTGAAATGACCAATCTGATTTTTATTCCCTGTTTCTATTTTCTTCAACCCTTTTGTGCTTATAAAGCCAAACCCCTCTGCTCAACTCACTGGAACACTCACACTATTTTAGAGAATGAGATGTCACCCTGTTCTAGAATCACAAATAAAAGCCAATTACACTAAATTTGCCATAATTTTGTTTTTTGACAAAGTTATGCTTCAATTTTTTTTAAGTTTGGTTTTTTACAAATAGACAAAGTAAGCATCCCCAAGTGTACTGTGTAGAGCATTCAGTGACAAAGGTTCTGTTAGTGTTAGTGGATCTCAGGAAGATCTGCTCAATGTAAGCTCTGTTTGAGCATCACAAAAACACTCCTCCCCACCTTGATTATTTTTTGAGAGGACGGGGAAAATGTTGATGTAAACTTTGGAATGCCTTTATGGAATTTTAGGCTAGTGGTTCCCATGTGTCCTATTAGCCAACATTTCCCACCAGATTTATTCTCATGCCCTTCCAAGTTTGGGAACCCCACATCTTTTCTGGGGTCACAGTTCCCTGTTTCATGACGGACAGGTAAAAGCCAAGTCTCTCTCTTGCATTTTTTAATCTTTTTTTTCTTTTATTATTATTATTATTTTTTTTTGAGACAGAGTCTCTGTTGCCCAGGCTGGAGTGCAGTGGCACAATCTTGGCTCACTGCAGCCTCCGCCTTCCGGGTTCAAGCTATTCTCCTGTGTCAGCCTCCCGAGTAGCTGGGATTATAGGCACTCGCCATCACGCCAGGCTAATTTTTGCATTTTTAGTAGAGTCGGAGTTTCACCATGTTGGCCAGGCTGGTCTTGAACCCCTGGCCTCAAGTGATCCACCCGCCTTGGCTTCCCAAAGTGCTGGGATTACAGGTATGAGCCACTGCGCCCCTGGCACCCAGCGTAAATCCTTTTTTTGTTTGTTTGTTTGTTTTGTTTGTTTGTTTTTTTGAGACAAGAGCCTCGCTCTGTAGCCCAGGCTGGAGTGCAATGGCGCGATCTCGGCTCACTGCAGCCCCCATCTCCCGAGTTCAAGCGATTCTCCTGCCTCAGCCTCCCCAGTAGCTGGGATTACAGGCGCCCGCCACCACGCCCGGCTAATTTTTTTGGTGTTTTTTTTCGTATTTATTTATTTTTTTTTTTAGTAGAGATGGGGTTTCACCATGTTGGCCAGGCTGGTCTCGAACCTCAAGTGAGCCACCCGCCTCGGCCTCCCGAAGTGCTGGGATCACAGGCGTGAGCCACTGTGCCCGGCCATTAAAGCCATTTTTGAAAAATGAAACCCATGTCTCATTCTGCCTCTACATCAAGAATAAAGACTGAAAGGAAACGCTAATTCATAGGGCAGCAGGTCTTTTAGTAATTTTTTCAAACCTGTTTGGTGGCCATTGAGCATTTTGAGAACGTGGTGAACCCTGTAGACCCTTTCCCTCCAAACATCGCAAAATATTGTCCGTTAAATAAGAGACTGATCTCACTGGCCCCATCTGTAGTTTTCGCACAACTGATTACGCTCTCCACTGTCCGGTTCGCGGGTCTGGAACCCGCCTCGGCCGGCGAACCGTTCCCGAACTCTGACGAGGAGTCCGCCTCTAAGACTCGCGGGGTGGGCGGGGTCGCTTGGAGGCAGCTGGCTCCGCCCGGCCGCGGGCGAGTCCGGAACACAGTTACCCGCTCCTGTTGCCCACCGGAACGCAAAGAGAGAGGAAGGCGCCAGGCTGGAAACGGAAGAGAGGGCGGGGACGTGTTTGGCAGTGGGACACACCATTTCAGTTGCGTTCTTGGTTCATTTTGTGTCTCGGCGATGTTTCCTAGAGTCTCGACGTTCCTACCTCTTCGCCCCCTTACCCGCCACCCTTTGTCCTCTGGAAGCCCGGAGACATCAGCGGCTGCGATTATGCTACTCGCTGCCCGGCACGGAACGATCAGGTACCGCAGTTCAGCACTTTTGGCCCCGCAGGATAACTGAAATGTACAGGACCGTGCCTGGTCCTGTACATTTCAGTTATCCTCCGACTTCCTGGAGTCGATATTATTACCTGCTGGATCTTAGAATCTGAGGAAAGAGAAATCCCAGAAAGAAAAGATGACTTGCCGAAGGTCATAAAGTGCGTGGAAAATAGAGCTACGATTACAAGCCTGGTCGCTGTGCTCTTAATACTACACGCCGCGCCTCATTCGTCTTATCATCTGTCAGTTTACTCAGGTTCCAAAAGCAAAGTTGTTTTTACCTTTTGCCTCCCAAGATTTATTTGATAGTTCATTTGTTTTCCTTCATTTATTCTTTAGTTCATTACTGAAAAACTTGAAAAACAGCGTGCCGGTACTGGTGTAAACCCCAAGTGAGACAGTCCTGCCATCACGGAGCGTGTAGTTCCAGCAAGTAGACAATTCCAGTGCTATGTAGTGAAGTAATAGCTGAGATAGTGTAGGTAAGCACAGAGTACACTGTTCAGCCAACATGAGTGAATATTTGCTGGGATAGCAAATAGGGACACCTAACCATTGTAGGGGAGACTCAGGATATCGTTTCTGGAAAAAGTCTGATGCAATCTGAAGGAGGACCACTGGTTGAAGTTAGCCAGGAAAAAAAGGGAATTGCGGCATACTTGGTTTTGGTATTTATCCTCTGAGAACTTTATTATGAAAACCTAATTCCACTGCATAAATTCCATGCGTAACCCTCAGAAGGCAGTTTGGTTAAGTACGTGCTGAAGCAGGTTAGTAGCAGTGAAGATGGGAAGGACCAGCTGAATGGAGGAGAAAAATTGCACAGGTAGAATTAAAGGGATGTGACATCATGGGATAATGGTAGGGTGGTCAGAGGTAGCTAAGATTTCAACTGGCTGCGTTGGAGTATTAGGGTATCCTTAATGTTAACAGAAGAATGTGGAGCCAGGCTTGAGAAAGATTTGTACATATAATTTTTAGAAAACAAAAAATACCTGTTTACATTAGGGGGCCTTTTAATATAGAAAGTGTGAAAAATGGAAAGTCAGTCTGAAAGAGGAGTCTTGAATGTGGTTTTGAAGGTGTTGCATTTGAAGTACTAATGAGATGCTGTCAGTGGAAACAAACTCAGGTGGGAGGTTAAATCTAGAGTTTTATTATTTTTAGTGCTAGGGGGTTACTTAGATGTGATTTTCCTATCATATGGGTTCCTTTCTGTGGTACGATAGCTCTTGAAAGAAAACATTGTAGTAGAGATTATATGTGAGATTCATTCCCCTGATACCACCTTTCTATTAAAATACCTTGAATATTAATTTTAAATGTAAAATAATAGACCGTTTTCTTAGATTGTACCATATATTGAATGTTATAATGAGAGTCCTGTGTACTGATTATGAGGATACTAGTTATGCAGTTGGTTTTTTTCTAATTTTAAAGTGCCTGATTTGATAGCCTCTGACGTTTTCATTAGCAGATCAAATAGTCTGTTTCAGCATTTTTGGAAATTGCCATTTCTCTTTCATGTAAGTATCCTTAACCTGCAGCTGCCATTTTCTGCCTTTGAGAACTTGATACTATATATGTGTGTGTATATATATATTTATTTATTTATTTTGGGATAGAGTCTCACTCTGTTGCTGAGGCTGGAGTGCAGTGCGCGATCTCGGCTCACTGCAACCTCCGCCTCCCGGGTTCAAGTGATTTTTCTGCCCCAGCCTCCCAAGTAGCTGGAACTACAGGCACCCACCACCACACCTGGCTAATTTTTGTATTTTTAGTAGAGACGGGATTTCACCATATTGGCCAGGCTGATCTCGAACTCCTGACCTCATGATCCTCCCACCTCCGCCTCCCAAACTGCTGGAATTACAGGCATGCGCCACCGCACCAGCTGAACTTGATAAAATATTTAACCCAGTGTCTGATACAGGCTCTTGAGCTCACCTGCATGAGAATCACCTGGGGTCTTAGTTAAAAATGTTAAATTTCAAACTAAGAACTGTGTTTTAAGTCAGCTCTCTGTGTGATTTGTATAACCTCTAAAGATTCATAACTACTGCTTTAACTTCTGTGGGCAACAGTTTGTTCTGTAAAGTGAGAATAACAAAACCTGTTGTGTAAAATTGTAAGGATTAAGTAACGTACATAGCTACTGTAATGTGGTCCTCTGACCAGCAGCGTTAGCGTCACCTGGGAGTTTGTTAGAAATGCGAGAAGGGAATTCTCAACTGTCTCCTGGACAAAGCCGTTGAATCAGAATTCTTTGGTGGGACCAAAGTGTGTTTTAGCAAGGAGCATAGATAATTTCTATGGGCCAGGTTTGGTGGCTCACGCCTGAAATCCCAGCACTTTGGGAGGCGAGCAGATCGGTCGAGCGTTGGAATTCGAGCCTGGGCAACATGGCGAAACCTTGTCTCTACAAAATTAGTACCAGGTACCCAGGAGGCTGAGGTGGGAGGATCCCTGAGCTCAGGAGGTCGAGGCTGCAGTGAGCCGAGATCACACCACTGCACTCCAGCCTATCTGACAGAGTGAGGCCCTGTCTCAAAAAAAAAAAAATTCTATGCATATTAATGTTTGAGAAGCAGTGCTGTAGCACGTCAGCTTCATAAAGGCAGGGACCGTGAAATTCTTATTTACTAATATATTGTCACCTAGGATAGTGCCCACCACAGAGTAGATATTCACTATATTTAATGAATGACTTTTTAATATACCCTCTTACTGAAACTAACATATTCAGAGTTTTGAAAGTTCTTCAGTAATCAAATACCAAAACAAGTTTTTAACCCCACAGAATAAAATTGGATATTTGGGTTACTTAGAACTAGGAAATGTTTTACGTGAGTCTAATATAAATGTAATCATTTGTGTTGTTCTTTTCATAAATGTATCCGTGAAGAAAGCAAAGTGACATTTCTAGCCATTGATTATTCTCTTTTCTGTTCCATTCTAGCTTACCTTACAAATGGTTATGGGTTAAGTGGCATGTTGCTCGATGAGAATGTTGATCAGATTAGGTAACACCCACTCAGAAAGTTTTTTTGAAATCTTTTTATTGATAGACATTTACTTTTGTATTGTTTAATGATAACTTTTTAAAGAGGTATTATGTTAAGAGCAAGGACTTGTAGTCAGTCACATTTGGGTTTGAGAATAATAAGTTGTCATTTATTAACCATGTCAGTGTTTTACTACCGAACCCTGGGGTAAATAGAGGAGGAACAGACTTGGGAGCACCAGCACCCCAGACCTCCCTGGCCACCAAGGACCAAGTGATCAATAGCTCAGCACACCTTACGTATTTGTGGCACACGGCGTGTCTTAGTTCTTAGTGAGCTGTGAGCTACATGACTTTGGGACTTCTGATTTTCAGTTTCCTTATCTGCAAAATAGAGACCTTAGGGAGTTAATGTGGGTATGAGAAATGTACATAAAGTATATTACACAAGATGAGGCATGTAGTATATGCCAATAAATGTTAAATTGCTGCTGTTATGGTTGTTAACAATAATTATAAAGGAGACCAGCCTGACCAACATGGAGAAACCCCATCTTTACTAAAAATACAAAATTAGCCAGGCGTGGTGGCACATGCCTGTAATTCCAGCTACTCGGGAGGTTGAGGCAGGAGAATCGCTTGAACCCGGGAAGCAGAGGTTGCAGTGAGCCGAGATCGCACCATTGCACTCCAGCCTGGGCAACAAGAGTGAAAATCCATCTCAAAAAGAAAAAAAAAAGGTCATGGGGCAAACGTGTGGAGAGAGGTTCAGCAGCCCCTGTTTCTTCCAATTACTGCAGCTGAGGCATCACATGTGTGGGTGAAGAAACCATCCTGGACATCCAGTCTTATCTGATGGCGACCACATGAGAGATCAAGGTAGGGACCACCCAGCTGAGGCCCATCTACCACAGAACCAGGAGAGATAGTAAGTTGCTGTTTTAAGATACTGAGCGTTAGGATGGTTTGTTGCACAGTAATGGATAACTGGAACATAGGATGATTTTGTTTCTTCATTTTCCTGTAAGGTTTGTTGAGTTTATTAGTGTAGAATTTCAGGAGATAATGTATCAGGACCAATCTCAGTTGAGTCGCTATTTCTTGCCAAAGGTCACTTGTTTCAAAAGTACATTTCTAGAGGCTCCTGGAAGAAATGACTGGTGAATCATATATCATAATAGAGAGTTAGAGAAAGAAAACATTTTCTACTTTCTGGCTTTATTTTGTCACTCTCATAATGATCGCCTAGACAAACATTGGACCGATTATAGTTTTTCAAAGGACAGACTTTTAAAATTTGGGGAGTTTATTGAAATTCTCTTTATGGTTTAATAACTAGAACTATCCTATTTTTAAGTGAAATTTATTTATTTATTTATTTATTTATTTATTTATTTAGAGATAGGGTTTCACCCTGTCACCTAGGGCTGGAGTGCAGTGGCTCGATCACTGCTCATTGTAGCCTTGACCTCCTGGGCTCAAGCAGTCCACCCATCTCAGCCTCCCAACTAGTGGACCACAAGTGCACCATGCCCAGTTTTGATGTTTTATAGAGACAGAGCCTCCCTACATTGCCCAGGCTGGTCAAACTCCTGGACTCAAGGGATCTTCCTGTCTTGGCCTCCCAGAGTGATGGAATTACAGGCATGAGCCACCATGATCAGCCTAAAAGTCAGGTTTATTGGGTTATAACTTATATGTAGTAAAATTCACAATTTTAGGTATACATATCTATGAGTTTTGACAAATGTAAATGGTGCCCACCAGAGTCTTAGCAATCTCTTATTTGAGTGTTTCAATAACCCCCAAAAGTTTCCTCCTGCCTCTTTGTCATCAATTCTGTCCTTCCATCTTTATCCCCTGGTAACCATTGAGCAGATCTGTGTCCTGTAGCTTTGTCTTTGCAATGTCATGTAAGTGGAATTGTACAGGACTGGTCTTCTTATATCAGGCTTCTTTCACTTAGCATAATGCCTTAGAGATCCATCCATGTTGTTAGTACTGTACCAATCTCTCAGCTTTCTCTTTATGTGTATTCTAAGGACATGCAGAGTTTTGAATAGCTAAATAAGCCACAGGCCATGATGATTTTTCAAAGCTCTGTCAGAGGAACCCTTGCAGAATCACCTGGAGTTCTTGTTAGGTTCTCAGATGGAGATCTCACTGAGTCAGTGTGTCTGAGCTACACTCAGTAATGTATGTTACATGTGACTTTTTCATGACTAAAGTAAGAGACCCTCAGCTATTCCAGAATTAATGAGAATATCAGAGTCAGATGAACTTGAGTTTGAATGTGGTTCTGCCACTTACTAGCTTTATGAAGTTGGGCAAATTACTTAAGACCTCTCTGCACCTGTTTCTTCCTTTTGACTTGGAAACAGTTAATTTATTCACCAAATATTTTTGAGGACCATTGTTAAATCTAGCTACAGTTCTAAGAAGTAAGATTGTAGCAGCTAATAAGACAAAGTCCATGTTCTCATGAAGGACATACTCTATCATGGCAAGGTAGACAACATTTTACACATAAATATATGAGATAATTGCAGATCATTGAAAATACTCTGTAAATGAAACAATGTTTTGACATACAGGATACATTGGTTAAGGTACAGCCTAGGCTACTTGTAACAAAGAGACTCACAGATACATTTAAACAAGATGGAAGTGGATTCCTCCTCTTCCTCTGTAACTCTCTGGAGGAGGTGGTGAAAGACACATGTAGAATGCCTTTGTCACCTCATCTCTGTAAACTTCATTGTTCGGTTGTCTAGTTGCTTCAACTCCTATCATCTGGTCTGTATTCCAGTTAGCAGAAAGGAGAAAACGTTTGTGGGGAATATGAGCCCATTTTTTTTAAGGGCACATCACTTCTGTTCAGAGTCTGTTGATTAGAACTTCCGGTCCATGATACATTTTTCTGCAAGGATGCTACAATGTAGTCTCTACCTCTGTGGCCATGTGTTACAAACTCAAAGAGAATGGATATAAGTGTACAACAGCAATCCCTGCCAGATAGTGTGACTGGATGGGGCGGAGACTACTTTAACCAGGGTAATCAAAGAAAGCCTCTTTGTAAGAAAGTAAAATTGAAGGAACCAATTGGTAGAGAAGGCTAAATTTCAGACCTCAGCCAGGCGCTTTCACATAGTCTCAGCCTATCTGCTCTCTTGCAGTAGGGAGGTAATTTACTGTGTCTGCACTTGCCTTAGAGTAGATTAAGAACAGGATAACTGGGACAAGATTTTCCCCAGAAAAACTGTGAAATTGAGATGAAGTTTCTATCTCCTTTGTCAAGAATTTTTGGGGTTTAAAAAACCCATTTGAAGACTATTATAAGAAATTGAAAAAGATGAAGTAACTATTAAATGTGATTTGGATGGACTGCTTATTATACTCAAGAATTTTTCCACTGGTATCAAATGGTATCTATGCCTTACTGCTAATAGTCTATTTCTTGATCCAGGTGGAGGTTTACATGGGTGAATTAACTCTGTGATCATTCCTTTAACACATTTTTGGCTGGATGATGGCTCACGCCTGTAATCCCAGCACTTTGGGGGCCGAGGCAGGCAGATCACCTGAGATGGAGTTCGAGACCAGCCTGGCCAACATGGCAAACCTCGCTCTCAAAAATGAGCCTGGTGTGGTGTGGTGCATGCCTGCAGTCCTAGCTACTTGGGAGGCTGAGGCAGGAGGATCAGTTGAACCCAGGATGTGTAGGTTGCAGTGAGGTGAAATCACACTGCACTTAGCCTGGGTGACAGAGCGACACCATGTCAAAAAAATTTTTCATCAACATACTTAAGATTCAGGCACTTTTCCGTATTGAAGATGCTAAAGTTTGTAGGAGGCCACAGTTGTACTAGCCCCCAGTACACCAGACCAAACCAGAATAGTCACTTGTGTTAAGTGCCAAGTAATCAAATTGTACTTTTGAAATCAGGGCCAGTTTTCCAAAAGCAGGAGACTTGCAGCACCAATCAGAGGGGCCTAGTTTACCTAAGCCAGCATGACAAGGAAATCCCTGTTTTAACCCTATAAGGAAGGTAACTTTGAAATGACCAATCTGATTTTTGTTCCATTTTCTTCAGCCTTTTGTGCCTATAAAGCCAAACACTTCTGCTCAACTCCATTAAACTAAAATTACCATAATTTTGTTTTGATGAAGTTATACTTCATTTTTGTTTTTTTTTTAAAACAAAGTAAGCATCTAAGGGTACTGCAGGGTTCCAGTGCAGTGAGGAATCTCAGCTCATGTAAGCTGTGCGCTCACCATCTTGATTATTTTAGATGTGAACTTTGATTTTATGAATTTTAGGCTAGTGGTCTCATAGCCTGCCTCGGCCTCTCATGGGATTCTAGGAAACCCCACATCTCTACATCTTTTCTGCTTTTTTTTCATGAAGGACAGGTAAAAGTCTCTCTTTTCATTATTTTATTTTATCTTTTTTTTTTTTTCTCTTTGAGACGTTTCTTGCTCTGTCTCCCAGGCTGGAGTGCAGTGGCAGGATCTGCTGACTGCAACCTCCACCTCCGGGTTCAAGCGATTAGCTCCTGCCTCAGCCTCCCGAGTAGCTGGGACTACGGACAAAACCACCACCTGGCTAATTTTTGTATTTTTAGCAGAGATGAGGTTTCACCATGTTGCCCAGGCTGGTTGGTCTCCAGCTTCTGACCTCAAGTGAACCGCCCACCTTGGCCTCCCAAAGTGCTGGGACTAGCCTGAGCCACCACGCCTGGCCTGCACAGGTGTTTAATAAAAATTCTATTTCCAAATAGGAGTCCCTAGACCTTAGGGGAAAAATACTTTCATAAAATAGGTGTAGAATGAATTTTTGCAAATTTGATTGTATTGGTTTCCTTTTCAAATTCTGTTAAAGTCCTCACTGATAACAGATTCTATGAAGATTTTAAAACTATGATGAAAAATTAGAATATATAAACAATTCTTTAATATCCATGCCTTTACTTTGTGTATGTTCATGATCAAATTAAAACTTAACTTTGAGACCTCACAGGTCGACAGCACAAACTCCATTAACAAGAGTAATACAACACCCTAATCTTGCACGGAGGCAACTCCTCACTATTAAAAGAACCATGGTGAGCCAAGGTGCGCACCGGGCCTGCCTCGTCTTCTGCCTTCCCCACCGCAGCAGGACACAGAGGGGCAAAGGGTGACCGGGGTCACCTCCCAAGTAGCGCCAGCGGCAGCGGCGAGGCTCACTACAGCGCGGGCTGCTCGGGCAGCACACGCGTACACGCTCCCTAACGGCAGGAGGACAAATTAAAACTCTCCTTTGTTCCCTGCGGAACTCAGGAGCGCGTCAGCTTTTTCCCACGCTCCCGCCCAGCCTGTTCCCTGAACTGCCTCTGCCTGCCCAACTCGAGCAAAATTGGTCCAAGTCTCAGCTTCCTGAGTAGATGGATTTACAGGCGTGCGCCACCACGCCGGGCTAATTTGCATTTTAGTAGAGACGGATTTCACCGTATTGACCAGGCTGGTCTGGAACTCGACCTCAGGGGATCCACTGCCTGGGCCTTCCAAAGTGTTGAAATTACAGGCATCAGCCACCGCGCCCGGCCCAAAAGTCACTTGTGAAAAATGAAACGTATGTCTTATTTTGACTCTACATCAAGGATAAAGAAGGAAAAGAAACGCTATTTCATCGGGCAGCAGGTCCTATGATAACTTTTTAAACCTCTTTGGTGGCCATGGCGCATTTTGAGAACGTGATGAACGCTGCAGACCCTTTCCTCCAAAGAATGGACAGTAGTGCTGTTAAAGAACAGACTGATCGACCGGACGCAATGGCTCACGCCTGTAATCCCAGCACTTTGGGAGGCCGAGGCTGGCGGATCACGAGGTCAGGAGTTCGAGACCAGCCTGGTCAACATTGTCTCTACTAAACGTACCAAAACAAAACAAACAAACAAACAAACAAACAAACAGCCGGGCGTGGCGCACGCCTGTAATCCTAGCTACTCAGGAGGCTGAGGCAGAACCCGGGAGGCGGAGGTTGCAGTGAGCTGAGATCGCGCCACTGCCTGGGCAACAGAGGGAGGCTCGTCTTAGAAAAACCAAGCATAAAAACAGACTGATCATCTGTAGTTTCGCACTACTAATCACGCCCTCCAGTATCTCGTTCGGCGGTCAGGGATCCTCTGAACACTGGCGAGGACTCGAGGGAACAGAATCGCCGGATGGGTGGGGTCGCCTGAGGTAGCTGGCTCCACCCGGCCGCGGGCGAGTCCGGAACACAGTTACCCGCCCTGTTGCCCACAGGAACTCAAAGGGAGAGGAACGCGCCGGGCCGGAAACGGAAGAGAGCGCAGGGGATGTTTTGGCATAGGGACGCAGTGTTTCAATTGCGCTCTTGGTTGAGTGTGTCCCGCGGCGTTTCCCTACGGTCTCGGCGTTTCTACCTCTTCGCCTTTCCTGCCACCCTTTGTCCTCTGGAAGCCCGGAGACATTAGCGGCTGCAATTTTGGTACTCGCTGCTCGGATGGAACGGTCAGGTACCGCAGTTCAGCGCTCTTGGCCCTTAGGTCCTCGGGTATTCCTGTGCCCCGTCCTGTACCTGCAGTTATCCTCCGACTTCCTGGGAACAGTGTTATTACCTTCTGGGTTTTAGAAGTTATTGCTTTAAATCTGTGAAAAGGAAATTCCCAGAAAGATAAGATGACTTGCCCAAGGTCATAGCGTGCGTGGAAAAACAGAGCTCCGATTACAAGCCTGGTCGCTGTGCCTCATTCCTCTTGTCATCAACTCCTGTCAGTTTATTCAAGCTCCAAAAGCAAAGTTGTTTTATGTTTTGCCTCCCAAGATTTATTTAATAGTCGCGTTTCTGTTTCCTTCATTCTTTAGTTCATTACTGAAAACTTTACAGCGTGCCAGTACTGATTATAAACCCCAAGTAAGAGCCTTGCCATCACGGAGCGTGTAGTTCCAGCAAGTAGACACTTCAAGGGCTGTGTAGTGAAGTAATTGCTGATAGTGTACGGAAGCACAGAGTACACTCTTCATCCAACAAGTAATTGCTGGCAGAGCAAATAGGGACACCTAACCATCGCAGGGCCGTCTCAGGATATCCTTTCTGGAAGAAAAATCTGATGAAATCTGAAGGACCACTGGTTGAACTTAGCCAGGAAAGAAAGGTGTTGGCATACTTGGTTTTGCTATGTATCCTCCGAGTACTTTATTGTTATGAGAGCCTAATTCCACTGTATAAATTCCATGCATAACACTCAGAAGCCAGTTTGGTTAAGTACAGTGTTGAAGCAGGTTAGTAGCCGTGAAGATGGGACGGACCAGCTGAATGGAGGAGAAAAATTGCAGAGGTAGAATTAAGGGGAAGTGACATCATGGGATAATGGTAGGGAGGTCAGAGAGCAAAGATTTCAGCTGGCTGCTTTGGAGGATTAGGGTATCCTTAATGTTAGCAGAAGAATGCAGAGCCAGGGTTGAGAAAGATTTTTACATATGTTATAGTTTTTGGAAAACAAAAAAATATCTGTTTATGTCACGGGCATTTTAATATAGAAGTGTGAAAATGGAAAGTCAGTCTGAAAGGGGACGTCTTGAATGTCGTTTGAAGGTGTTGCGTTTGAAGTACTGATGAGATGCTGTGAGTGGAAACAAACTCAGGTGGGAGGGTAGGTTTATAATTTTATTATATTAGTGTTACGGAGTTGTAAAATACATGATTTTCCTGTAATGGTGCTTTCTGTGGTGTGATAGCAGTCTTGAAAAGAAAACATTGTAGTAAAGATTATATATGAGATTCATTCCCTGATACCACCTTTCTATTAAAATACCTTGAATATTAATTTTAAATGTAAAATAATAGACCGTTTTCTTAGATTGTACCATATATTGAATGTTATAATGAGAGTCCTGTGTACTGATTATGAGGATACTAGTTATGCAGTTGGTTTTTCTAATTTTAAAGTGCCTGATTTGATAGCCTCTGGCGTTTTCATTAGCAGATCAAATAGTCTGTTTCAGCATTTTGGAAATTGCCATTTCTCTTTCATGTAAGTATCCTTAACCTGCAGCTGCCATTTTCTGCCTTTGAGAACTTGATACTATGTGTGTGTATATATATTTATTTATTTATTTTGGGATAGAGTCTCACTCTGTTGCTGAGGCTGGAGTGCAGTGCGCGATCTCGGCTCACTGCAACCTCCGCCTCCCGGGTTCAAGTGATTCTCCTGCCTCAGCCTCCAGAGTAGCTGGGATTATAGGCATGCCCCAGCTAATTTTTGTATTTTTAGTAGAGACGGGATTTCACCATATTGGCCAGGCTGATCTCGAACTCCTGACCTCATGATCCTCCCACCTCCGCCTCCCAAACTGCTGGAATTACAGGCATGCGCCACCGCACCAGCTGAACTTGATAAAATATTTAACCCAGTGTCTGATACAGGCTCTTGAGCTCACCTGCATGAGAATCACCTGGGGTCTTAGTTAAAAATGTTAAATTTCAAACTAAGAACTGTGTTTTAAGTCAGCTCTCTGTGTGATTTGTATAACCTCTAAAGATTCATAACTACTGCTTCTGTGGGCAACAGTTTGTTCTGTAAAGTGAGAATAACAAAACCTGTTGTGTAAAATTGTAAGGATTAAGTAACGTACATAGCTACTGTAATGTGGTCCTCTGACCCGTTAGCGTCACCTGGGAGTTTGTTAGAAATGCGAGAGAATTCTCAACTGTCTCCTGGACAAAGCCGTTGAATCAGAATTCTTTGGTGGGACCAAAGTGTGTTTTAGCAAGGAGCATAGATAATTTCTATGGGCCAGGCACAGTGGCCCATGCCTGTAATACTAGCACTTAGGGAGGCCTAGGTGGGCAGTGGGAGGTCTGGTGGTCGGATCCCAGGAGTTCCTGGTCAACATGAAACCCATCTCTACAAAAATTAGTCCAACTACTCAGGAGGCTGAGATGGGAGGATCACTGGAGCCCGGGAGGTCAAGGCTGCAGTGAGCCAAGATCATACCACTGCACTCTAGCCTGTGTGACAGAGCAAGACCCTATCTCAAAAATAATAATTTCTATTCATATTAAAGTTTGAGAAGCAGTGCTGTAGCATATCAGCTTCATAAAGTAGGGACCATGAAATTTTATTTACTAATATATAGTGCCCAGCACAGGTGAGATATTCACTGTATTTAATGAATGATCTTTATTTTATTTATTTATTTATTTTTGAGACGGAGTCCCGCTCTGTAGCCCAGGCTGGAGTGCAGTGGCCAGATCTCAGCTCACTGCAAGCTCGCCTCCCGGGTTCACGCCATTCTCCGGCCTCAGCCTCCCGAGTAGCTGGGACTACAGGTGCCTGCCACCGCCCGGCTAGTTTTTGTATTTCTTAGTAGAGACGGGGTTTCACCGTGTTAGCCAGGATGGTCTCGATCTCCTGACCTCGTGATCCACCGTCCTCGGCCTCCCAAAGTGGGGATTACAGGCTTGAGCCACGCACCGGCCTGAATGATCTTTAAAATATATTATACCCTCTTACGGAAACTAACACATTCAGAGTTTTAAAGTTCTTCAGTAATCAAATGCCAAAAGAGGTTTTAACTCCACAGAATAAAATTGGATATTTGGGTTACTTAGAACTAGGAAATGTTTTGCATGAGTCTAATATAGATGTAATCATTTGTAGTTTTCTTTTTCATAAATGTATCTAATGAAGAAAGCAAAAATGACATTTCTAGCCATCGATTATTCTCTTTTCTGTTCCATTTTAGCTTCGCTTACAAGTGGTTATGGGTTAAGTGGCATGTAGCTTGATGAGAATGTTGATCAGATTAAAATAAGACCCACTCAGTTTTTTAAAGTGATCTTTTGATAGAAATTTATTTTGTATTGTTTAATTATAACTTTTTAAAGAGGTATTATGTTAAGAGCAAGGACTTGCAGTCAGTCAGATCTGGGTTTGAGAATAATAAATTGTCACTTATTAACCATGTCAGAGTTTTTCTACCAAACTCTGGGGTAAATGGAAGGAACAGATTTGGGAGCACCAGCACCCCAGGCATCCTGGCCACCCAAGGAGCAGGTGATCAATATCTTAGCACACCTCTACTTATTTGTGGCATGCCAGTGTGTCTTAGGTTTTTGTGAGCTGTGAGGTGCATAACCTTGGGTTAGTTATATCCCTGATTTTCAGTTTCCTTATCTGCAAAATGGAGACCTTAGGAGTTAATGTGGGTGTGAGAAATGTACATAAAACATATTGCACAAGGTGAGGCATGTAGTGTATGCTAATAAATGGTAAGTTGCTGCTGTTACAGTTTTTAACAATAATTATACAAACAAATGGAAAGGGCTTGAATTGAAAAAACTTCAGATACATGATTTTGCTTTATTAGTCTGCATTGTATTTTTCTTTTTTGCTTTAACGCATCTTTCCAGGACAAAAAATAATATCCAAAGATATTTTGGCACTAACGGCGCAATCTGTAGCAAGAAAGTTGAGTGGTCTGGACTGTTGTGACTTCCAAGGAGACTTCAGAGAACCAAGACAGTGTAAAGGAAAACAGGAAGAAAGACTTGTTAGACATTATTAAGGGCTCGAAAGTTGAATCGAGCACAGTAAATGTACAAACAACAAAGCCACCCAGCAGAAGTCCACTTAAGCTACAACTGGCAGGCCTCAAAGAGCTGCAGAACATGCTCCAAAGAAGAGGTAAATTTAATTGTAATTTGAATGTTGTTTGAAACTAATTTTTTTTCTTTTTTGAGACAGAGTCTTGCTCTGTTGCCCAGGCTGGAGTGCAGTGGTGCCGCCTCCACTCACTGTAAGCTCCGCCTCCCGGATTCACGCCATCCTCCTGCCTCGGCCTCCTGAGTAGCTGGGACTACAGGCACCCACCACCACGCCTGGCTAATTTTTGTATTTTTAGTAGAGAGGATTTCACCATATTGGCCAGGCTGATCTCGAACTCCTGACCTCATGATCCACCCGCCTTGGCTTCCCAAAGTGCTGGGATTACAGGCGTGAGCCACCACCAGCCGTTTGAAACTAATTTTGAAACTCCAGTAAGCTTTTCTTTGGCAAAAATACTTTTAATACAGGTACTTGGAGATGTTGAATTAATAAGAATAAATATCAGCTTTAAATACAGGGACTCTAATAATTACTTGAGAAACGCTGTGATTATATTATGTTTAAATAACAAGAGGATATCTGTACACAATCCAGTGAAAGGAAAAGAGAAGTGATCTCATTGAGAATTCCACACTCTTACATATTTATTGGTGTTATTAACTGCCACTTAACTGCCTCTTTAAGCTGTTAATTAACAATATCATTTACATCTTGATTTGAAGGTGGCCTCATGTCTGTAAAGGACTTGCTTATTTGAAATTTTCCATTTTAAAGGTTTTTCTGGAATGAAGTTTTAGCATGTTGATTACAACTGCTCTATATGACCTCCTGTGACCAATAACTATCAGTGCTTTAGGCTTTCTTGGCTTCCTCAGAGCACTGTAATTACTTGTGCTTGTCAAAAGTATTATATTTAATTCTAAGTGCAATCAGTGGTATCTTGGCATTGTGTTGTAGGTTAAATGGTAGTATTTTTTTTTAGTGATACATAATGATGTATTTCAGTGATATCATTAATTCAAGTAGTGAGGTGTGTGGCTTCAGGATACCCATCACTGACTTCTCTTATCAGAACAAACAGATAATATAGGCTTCTGTTTCCCAGAATGGTTTAACATTTTAATGGAACCTCTTGGTTTCTCTACATGGTATCAAAAGTACCTCTGGAAAGTATAATTGGGTGGTACAGTAAGCTAATTTAGATAATCAGTATCCATAATAGGTACTTCCTCCTCCTACTACTCCTTTAGAAACAAAACAGTTGTGTAAAATTGTAAGGATTAAGTAACGTACATAGCTACTGTAATGTGGTCCTCTGACCAGCAGCGTTAGCGTCACCTGGGAGTTTGTTAGAAATGCGAGAAGGGAATTCTCAACTGTCTCCTGGACAAAGCCGTTGAATCAGAATTCTTTGGTGGGACCAAAGTGTGTTTTAGCAAGGAGCATAGATAATTTCTATGGGCCAGGTTTGGTGGCTCACGCCTGAAATCCCAGCACTTTGGGAGGCGAGCAGATCGGTCGAGCGTTGGAATTCGAGCCTGGGCAACATGGCGAAACCTTGTCTCTACAAAAAATTAGTACCAGGTACCCAGGAGGCTGAGGTGGGAGGATCCCTGAGCTCAGGGAGGTCGAGGCTGCAGTGAGCCGAGATCACACCACTGCACTCCAGCCTATCTGACAGAGTGAGGCCCTGTCTCAAAAAAAAAAAAAAAAAAAAAAAAAAAAAAATTCTATGCATATTAATGTTTGAGAAGCAGTGCTGTAGCACGTCAGCTTCATAAAGGCAGGGACCGTGAAATTCTTATTTACTAATATATTGTCACCTAGGATAGTGCCCACCACAGAGTAGATATTCACTATATTTAATGAATGACTTTTTAATATACCCTCTTACTGAAACTAACATATTCAGAGTTTTGAAAGTTCTTCAGTAATCAAATACCAAAACAAGTTTTTAACCCCACAGAATAAAATTGGATATTTGGGTTACTTAGAACTAGGAAATGTTTTACGTGAGTCTAATATAAATGTAATCATTTGTGTTGTTCTTTTTCATAAATGTATCCGGTGAAGAAAGCAAAAGTGACATTTCTAGCCATTGATTATTCTCTTTTCTGTTCCATTCTAGCTTACCTTACAAATGGTTATGGGTTAAGTGGCATGTTGCTCGATGAGAATGTTGATCAGATTAGGTAACACCCACTCAGAAAGTTTTTTTGAAATCTTTTTATTGATAGACATTTACTTTTGTATTGTTTAATGATAACTTTTTAAAGAGGTATTATGTTAAGAGCAAGGACTTGTAGTCAGTCACATTTGGGTTTGAGAATAATAAGTTGTCATTTATTAACCATGTCAGTGTTTTACTACCGAACCCTGGGGTAAATAGAGGGAGGGAACAGACTTGGGAGCACCAGCACCCCCAGACCTCCCCTGGCCACCCGAAGGACCAAGTGATCAATAGCTCAGCACACTTTTACGTATTTGTGGCACACGGCGTGTCTTAGTTCTTAGTGAGCTGTGAGCTACATGACTTTGGGACTTCTCTGATTTTCAGTTTCCTTATCTGCAAAATAGAGACCTTAGGGAGTTAATGTGGGTATGAGAAATGTACATAAAGTATATTACACAAGATGAGGCATGTAGTATATGCCAATAAATGTTAAATTGCTGCTGTTATGGTTGTTAACAATAATTATAAAAGGAGACCAGCCTGACCAACATGGAGAAACCCCATCTTTACTAAAAATACAAAATTAGCCAGGCGTGGTGGCACATGCCTGTAATTCCAGCTACTCGGGAGGTTGAGGCAGGAGAATCGCTTGAACCCGGGAAGCAGAGGTTGCAGTGAGCCGAGATCGCACCATTGCACTCCAGCCTGGGCAACAAGAGTGAAAATCCATCTCAAAAAAAAAAAAAAAAAAAGCAAATGGAAAGGGTTTGAATTGAAAAAAATTTTAGATACATAGTGTTTTACTTTATTAGACTGTGTTGTATTTTTCATTTTTTTCTTTAATACATCTTTCCAGGATGAAAAATATCCAAAGATATTTTGGCACTAACAGCGTGATCTGTAGCAAGAAAGATGAGCAGTCTGTTCGAACTGATGAGACTTCCAAGGAGACTTCAGACAGCCAAGACAGTGCAAAGGAAAATACGAAGAAAGACTTGTTAGACATTATTAAGGGCATGAAAGTTGAATTAAGCACAGTAAATGTACAAACAACAAAGCCCCCCAACAGAAGACCACTTAAAAGTTTGGAAGTTACACTTGGCAGGCTTCAAAGAGCTACAGAATATGCTCCAAAGAAGAGGTAAATTTAATTGTAATTCAAATGTTGTTTGTAACTCCAGTAAGTTTTTCTTTTGGTAAAAAATATTTTTAATACAAGTACTTGGGAAATGTTGAATTAATGAAGAATAAATATCAGCTTGTAAACACAGGGACTCTAATAATTACTCGAGGCTGAGCGTGGTGGCTCACACCTGTAATCCCAGCACTTTGGGAGGCTGGGCGGGTGGATCACTTGAGGTCAGCAGTTTGAGACCAGCCTGGCTAACATTGTGAAACCCCATCTCTACTAAAAATACAAAAATCAGCTGAGCGTGGTGGCGTATGCTTGTAATCCCAGCAACTTGGGAGGCTGAGGCAGGAGGACCGCTTGAACCCAGGAGGCAGAGGTTTCAGTGAGCCGAAAATTGCGCCACTGCACTCCGGCCTGGAGGACAGAGTGAGACTCTGTCTTAAGCAACAACACCAACAAAATAATAATTACTTGAGAAATGCTGTTATTGTATTATATTTAAATAAGAAGAGGATATCTGTACACAATCCAGAGAAAGGAAAAGAGAAGTGATCTCATTGAGAATTTCACTCTCTTACATATTTATCAGTGTTATTAACTGCCATGTAATTGCCTCTTTAAGTTGTTCATTAACAGTATCATTTACATCTTGATTTGAAGGTAGCTTAATGTCTGTAAAGGACTTGCTTATTTAAAATTTTCCATTTTAAAGATTTCTGGAATAAAGTTTGAGCACGTTGATTACAACTGCTTTATATGACTTCCCTTGATCAATACCTATCAGTGCTTTCAGCTTTCTTGGTAGTTTCCTTAGAATATTATAATTACTTGTGTTTGTCAAAAGAGTATTATATTTAATTCTGAGTGCAATCAGTGATATCTTGGCATTGTGCAGTAGGTTAAATGGCAGTATTTTTTTTTAGTGCTGTGTAGTGATGTATTTCAATGATGTCATTAACTCAAGTAGTAAGGTATGTGGCTTTAGGATACTCATCACTGACTTCTGTTACCAGAACAAACAGATCTTAATAGAGTCTTCTGTTTCCCAGACTGATTTAACATTTTAATAGAACTTCTTGTTTTCTACATTATATCAAAAATACCTCTAGAAAGTATGACTGGGTGGTAGAGTAAGCTAATTCAGATGATCAGTACCCATAATAGGTACTTCTCCTCCTCCTCCTGCTTTTAGAAACAAAATGGTTATATATAAATATATGGAAAAAATAATACAAACATATATAAATATTTATCAAGAGTGGCATTTTTAAAGCTCCTAGACCTATTTATGACCCATTATGCTGTTTATTATAATTATAATTGAATTAACTATTACAGAAATGGTAAAGTGAGTTGAATGCTTTGGAAAGAGTCAGTACAGGTCATTTAAAAATTTTCTTTCCAATTAGGTGTGAATGAGGCAAACATACATATGTGGGAAGATCATACACTTAGATTGCTTTATAAGCTTTCTTACATTCTTGCTCCACTTTTCCACTTAAACTAAAATTGAGAATCTTGGAGGATGGGTGTGATGTATATAAAAGATGTACCTTAGAACCTCTATCATGGTCCTGTGTTCAAAGAAGAGGCTTTGGTCCCACATCAAAAGACTGGTGAATGAGCTACATTTGTTTTGAGGTTTTAAAAGGTGTCTTTTAATTATTTTTTTCCTCCCCTCCCCCTTTTTCAAGGACTCCAAGGTGCACGGGATTAGGTTAATCATGATCTTTGCTTCATGTGGCACTGTCATCATTGCTTCACACATAGCCTGCTTTTCTTTCTTTGTATTATATATTGAACCTTCATTGATTTGGTTACCATGGCTACACTACCTCCCAAACTTAGTGGCGTAAAACATTCATTCATTATGCTCACAGATTCTGTGGGTTAGCAATTTGACTAGAACACAGTGGGGAAGGCCAGTCTGTGCTCTGTGATGTCTGGGGCCTCAATTGGAAGACTTGGAAGTCTGAGGCTGGAATCATCTGAAGTTTGCTCACTCATAGGTCTGGCAGTTGATGCTGGTTGTCAGCTGAGACCTTAGCTGAGGGTGTTAGCTGAAACACCTACCTGTGGCTTTCTTTGTGGCCTGGGCTTTATCACTGCGTGGTGGCTGAGTTCCAGGGTGGGTGTCTTAAGAGAAAGTGAGCCAAGAGAAAGTTGTATTTTCTTTTTAATGACCTAGCCTTGTAATAAGATTGGACACTACCATGTTCACCCTTGTTCCACATTGATTTTCCTGGGATATTTGTTTTTATTACAACCACTCCTGAGAAACAATCTTAACAAAGATAGAATGTCATTGATAGGAATGGAGCAATATACAGGTGGCCCTCTGTATGTTCAGGTTCTGCATCCACAGATTCAACCAACTTCTGATTGAAAAATATAAAAAAAGAAAAAAACACAGTGTAACAACTACTTACATAATTAGGTATTATAAGTAATCTAGAGATGATTTTAAAGTATTTGGAGGATGTGCATTACTTATACGCAGGTACTCTGCCATTTTATATAAGGGGCTTGTGCATCCATCCTGGTGGGGGCCAGAGCTGTTCCTGGAAACAATGCCTGTATCCCACGGCCCCACCTCCCCCAACCCCTGCAGATATGAAGGGACTGCTGTAATGTTACTGTGAACTGCCTGGTTTACATCATTATTGACGTGGTTGTGTTTTCCTGTGGTGCCCCAGAGTGCCTTAGGGCACAGTTTGGGAGCCAGGGTCCCAAGTGGAGAGCTTGTGTCTTCTCCATTCATCTTTAGCTGAGGTAGATTCCAGGCTGGAATCTGGAATCGTCTGAGGGCCCTTTTCCAGTAGATACTGGCTGTTGGCTGAGGCTTTAGCTAGGGCTCTTGGCCAGTACACTTACCCATGGCCTTTCCATGTGGCCTGGATTTCTTGCCTGGTAACTGAGTTCCACAGACAAATGTCGTGAGAGATGGAAGTGAAAGCTGTATCACATTATTTGATCTAGCCTCAGAAGTCACAGCATGTTACTTCTATCTTGTTCTGTTCATCAGGACAGTCACAAAGTTTCCCCTGGTTTTCAGGGAGGGAAGATAGATTCTCTTGATGGATATTTGGCAATGTTTTGGAAGAGCATGTGGAACCAGAAGTGATGCTGTCACTATTTTCTCAAAGTATAATCTGCTTTGATTATACATCTGGTACCTGATAACTGTAGAATTTCAGCTATATTATAGGCAACATTGTCATGACAAAATTGACCCCTAATTCATAGATTGCATCTGGCCTGGGAGAACTATGGGTACCTGGTGGGGATACCATATTTAGGACATAAATGCAGTGATTCTTCTTACTGCATGTCCTTTGCAGGGACCCTGGAAACTGCATGTGGCCTTGTTACAAGAGATACTGGCTCCTGTGGGGCAGTAAGCCAGGCAGCTTGCAGATCTCATGTCCTTACTCTAAGATGAATGACTGTGTGAAGTGTCACCTGCATGAACACTGCAAGAACTCCTATTGAGAAGGACACCCAAGGCTGCCCTGCTGGCCTGCTGTAGTTCTACCTTTCATCTTCCTGAATGGACTGGACCAGGTGTCACCTGTAGTGGTCCTTTGGGTCTGAATGTTTAGTGAAACCTAAGAATATCCCTGGTGGTGCAGCAATAATCAAAATTTCTAGCATCTGCTTTAACTTCCTCTTAACCTGATTTATTTGGAAGGCATCAGCTATTACTTCCTTAATTGATCCCTGCTGGGAATTCATTATATTTCACACACCATCCGAAGTGCTAGAGACTGGACATTGAACAAAACAAAGTCTCTGCTTCCTACATTAAAATGGGGGGAGGGATGTAGGAGAGGAGATGTATGTATAGCGCGCGCGCGCGCACACACACACACACACACACACACACACACACAATGTCTATACTATGTCAGGTGGTGAAACATGAAGAAAAATAAGAGTGATGGAGTTGGGCCAGGCACAGCCTATAATCCTAGCACTTTGGGAGGCTGAGGCAGGAGGATTGCTTGAGTTGAGGAGTTCAAGACCAGCCCGGCCAACATAGTGAGACCCGGTCTCTACAAAAAATGAAAAAAAATAGCTGGGTGTGATTGCATGCACCTGTAGTCCCAGCTCCTCAGGAAGCTGAGGCAGGAGGATTGCTTGAGCTGAGGAGGTTGAGGCTGCAGTGAGCTGTGATTGTGTCACTGTACTCCAGCCTGGGTGGGAAAAAAAAAAAGAATAGGGGTGCTGGAGAGGTGCTATTTTTAAGAATAATCAGGGAAGAACTCTGATAAGGTAACATTTGAGCAAAGATTAGAATCAAATTAGGGATAAAGCCATGCAGATATCTGAAAGATGAATTCCTTTTCAGGCATAGAGGATAGAACTGCTTAGGCCTTGAGGTTGGAGTATGCAGTATCCTTCAAATTTCACAAATCTGTTTCTTTTCTTTTCTTTCTTTTTTTGATACAGAGTCTTGCTCTGTTCCCCAGGCTGGAGTTCACTGGCACAATCTCAGCTCACTACAACCTCCACGTCTGGGCTCAAGCAGTCCTCCCACCTCAGCCTCCCGAGTAGCTAGGACTACAGACATGCAACATCACACCTGGCTAATTTTTTTTTCTTTTTGTAGAGACAGTGTTACACTGTGTTGTCCAGGCTGGTCATGAACTCCTGAACTCAAGTAGTCTGCCTACCTTGGCCTCCCAAAGTGTGGGATTACAGAAGTGAGCCACCACGCCCAGCCGTTTATTTTCTTTCTTTTTCTTTTTTCCTATTTATTTTCTTTAAACACATATTCTTAGAAGTGGAATTGCTATGTCAAAAGATGTGCGTTTTTTTTTTTTGCCTTTGATATATGTCACCAAGTTGCCTGCCAAAAGCGGTGCCAATTTAAGTACCCACTCAGTAGTTTCTTTCCCTCACCAGAATTTTTTTCTGAAATCTTATGTTATACAGTTTATTTTAAAGAAATTTTAAAAGTACAGAATGTTATCAAGGGGTAAAGTATGTATTCATGAAATAGTTTTAATTACAGGATAGAATAGATTGTTCAAAGATACTTTAAAAAGTTCTCCTTACATTGTTAAAATATATGAAGAAAGATCCCTGTATGTAAAAATTATTCAATGACAGAGGCTCCCCCATAATTTTTATTAATTAGAACATTCCCAATTATAAAGCCAGAGAGTATAACTATATATGAAACCATTGTTATGAAATGTATGATTCTAGAAAATGAATATTCATCTATGTTCTGTGTATACTGTGATCAAGTACATAAAAATTTGAAAGTGAAGTTCACAAGTAGTTTATGAAAGAAATACAGTGACTTTGGAATAAGATTAAAACTTTATTCACAGGTAACAGTTTTGAAAGCACATTTTATTTTAACTGTTATATTTCCCTTTTTTTTTTGAGGCAGACTCTCACTCTGGCTCAGGCTGGAGTGCAGTGGACAAATCATGGCTCACTGCAGCCTCAACCTGCTGGCTAATTTTTTTTTTTTTCCTTTTCTTTTCTTTTTTTCTCTATCCCCGGCTGGTCTCAAACTCCTGGGCTCAAGTGATCCTCCCGCCTCAGCCTCCCAAAGTGCTGGAATTACAGGCATGAGCCACCGTGCCCGACCCCTTGTTTCAGTCTTCTGTTTTTCTTCTATTCCTATCAGATTTTAGATCTTTCATACCTTAGTTAAGTCCTTAAAATCTTTCTCCAGGAACTTCAGGAATTTGGGAAATTTAACTTTCGTATTAGGTAATAGATCATAATATAGAAAGCCAGGTATAAAAAAACATTAATTTGGATCCCACTCATTGAGATGTCAGTTCTCAGTGAGTTAAAAAATGTTGCAAATAGCCAGGCATGGTGGCAGATGGCTGTAGTCACAGCTACTCAGGAGGATGAAATGGGAGGATTGCTTGAACCCAGGACTTCGAGGCCAGACTTGATGACATATTGAGACCCCTGTCTCTTAAAAAAGAAAGAAAGAAAAAAATGTTGTAAATAATTTATTTTCTTTTTATAATAGAATGTTTTTCTATTAACTTGCTCTAATTTAGGAAGCTTTTAAAAGCTTTTTCTTATGAAAAATTTAAAACATATGAAAAGAACATAAAATGGTATAACCCCTTTCTACCATTGCCCAGCTTCAACAGTGATCAACATTTTGCCATTCTTGTGTCATCTATGCCTTCACCCTCTTTCCATCTCCTACTTGATGATGATTTATGGCTCTTTATTTTCCGGTGAAATTTACAGATACTAAAGTGTACAAATGTTAGCTGTAGGATTTTGACAAACAGATAAGCCCCTGTGACCCACACACTCACAAGACACTGCGTTTCATTTTCACCTTCCCAGTCAGTAGCCATCAGTCCTGAGGCAATTGCTGTTGTGATTTTTTTTTTTCACCTCAGATTAGTGTTCCCTGTTCTGGAACTTGATATAAATGGAATCATACAGATTTTTTGGTTTGTTTGTTGAGAGTCTAGCTGTGACAGCCAGGCTGGAGTGCAGTGGTGCAATCTTGGCTCACTGCGACCTCCACCTCCCAGGTTCAAGCGAGTCTCGTGTCTCAGCCTCCAGAGTAGCTGGGATTTTACAAGCACGCGCCGCCATGCCTGGCTAATTTTTGTATTTTGTATTCTTTGTGTCCAACTTCTTTCACTTGATCTAATGTCTGTGGAAGTCATTCATGTTGTCATGAGCTGAGTACTCTTCCATTGTATGGATGTGTCACAATTTGTTTTTCTATTCTGATGATAGACCTTTAGGTTGGTTCTAGTAAAGTTTCTGTGAACTGGTTAACCTGCCTTAATATTTGCTTACAATGTATATTGTTTCCAAAATACAATAGCATCTAATTAAAAATTCCAGTAATTTATAATTTTTGAGGCTGGTCTGTCCTTTGCCCCTCCACCTTAATATATTGTTCTGAGTTAGTGTTGTGCCTCAGCAAATATCCATTAATTTTAACATTTAACATTTCAAAGTTTATATAAAACCAGTACCTAATGGTTGAGAATTCTTGCCTTTGTCAGAAATGGAATTGAATACTTTTTTGAACACCGAAGTTTTCTCCAAAAATCATTTTACTTTTCACTAAACTAATGGCATAATAAGCAATTTCTCTTTTTTGTTTGTTTTGTTTTGTTTTGTTTTTGAGATGGAGTCTCACTCTGTCTCCCAGGCTAGAATGCAGTGGTGTGATCTTGGTTCACTGCAACCTCCACCTCCCAGTTCAAGCAATTCTCTTGCCTCAGCCTCCTCAGTAGCTGGCGCTACAGGCGCGTACCACCACGCCCAGCTAATTTTTGTATTTTTGGTAGAAATGGGGTTTCACCATGTTGGCCAGGCTGGTCTCGAACTCCTGACCTCAAGTGATCCGTCTGCCTCAGCTTTCCAAAGTGCTGGAATTACAGGCATGAGCCACCGCACCTGGCCAATCTCTCTTTTTTTCTTTCTCATTTGCTTTTCATTTTCTTTTTCAGAACTGAGCCCCTGAGTCCTGAGTTGGTGGCAGCTGCATCTGCTGTGGCAGATTCTCTCCCTTTTGACAAGCAAACAACAAAGTCAGAGCTGCTGAGGCAGCTCCGGCAGCATGAGGAAGAGTCAAGGGCACAGAGAGGTGCAGAGCGACCTAAAATTAGGTGAGTGAATCAAACCCTTAAGTCAGTAATGTTTGTATCTCAAATTGGGCCATTTTCATGTGGCTAGTGAGTAATACACATAATATATACCACGTAAGTGGAATTTGTATATAAAATATACCACATAATTTTAGCAATTCAACTTTTGAAAAAAACTTATGTCTTAATTGTGATTATAGTTTTTAAAAAAACAATTGAATAAAGTTTCCTTTTAGGAAGTTACAGTTTCTTGTCCATGAAAAAAGAAATGGTAAATTCAGTAATGTTATTAAAAATAAATAACAGGTAGCTTCTCTGAGAAAAGTAATTTCTTCCAGTTAAATAGCTTGCTGGTTTTATGCATGGTATGATCATCTTCAGGTCTGTTTCCTTCTCTTTTTCCTCTTCTATATTTCATCTGACATCTTTCCACTCGTTCTCTTCATCTCTCATTGTTTTATACCATGTTATACTACTTGCTGCCTACATTATAGTAAGTAGTAAGTATAGTAAGCAGTAACACTGCCTCATTTTGGAGAGTGATCTAAATCAGTTGTTCTCAGTGTGCATACCAGATTTATTTCAAGAAATTAAAAGAAATGGCCATGTGCGCTGACTCATGCCCATGATCCCAGCACTTCGGGAGGCTAAGGCAAGAGGATCACTTGAGGCCAGGAATTTGAGACCAGCGTGGGCAAAAAAGCAAGACCCCATCTCTACAAAACATAAAAAAATTAGGTGAACATGGCGGCATGTGCCTGTAGTCTAGCTACTTTGGAGGCTGAGGCAGGAGGATCACTTTTTTTTTTTTTTTGAGACATAGTCTCACTCTGTCACCCAGACTGGAGTGCAGTGGTGCGATCTCGGCTCACTACAAGCTCTGCCTTCCGGGGTCATGCTATTCTTCTGCCTCAGCCTCCCGAGTACTGAGACTATAGGCGACCCCCACCACGCCCGGCTAATTTTTTTGTATTTTTAGTAGTGATGGGGTTTCACTGTGTTAGCCAGGATGGTCTTGATCTCCTGACCTCATGATCCGCCTGCCTCAGCCTCCCAAAGTGCTGAGATTACACGTATGAGCCACTGCCCCCAGCCTCAGGAGGATCACTTAAGTTCAGGGTTTGAAGTTGCATTGAGCTATGATCTCACTACTGCACTCCAGCCTGGGCGATAGAGTGAGACAAGAAACTGTAATTAAAAAAAAAAAAAAAGGCCAGGTATGTTGGCTTACGCCTGTAATCCCAGCACTGTGAGTGGCTGAGGTAGGTGGATCACCAGGTCAGGAGATCAAGACCATCCTGGCTAACACAGTGAAACCCCGTCTCTACTAAAAACACAAAAAATTAGCCTGGCGTCGTGGCATGTGCCTGTAGTCCCAGCTACTCGGAAGGCTGAGGCAGGAGAATTGCTTGAACCCGGGAGGCAGAGGTTGCAGTGAGCCGAGATCACGCCACTGCACTCCAACCTAGGCAACAGAGCGAAACTCCATCTCAAAAAAAAAAAAAAAAGGAAGACGTAGATATCTGGACTGTTAGTTCAGTGACTCGTTTTATTTGTGTTTGAACAAATAAAAAGCAACAAATAAATATGGCTAACTCTTGGTTTTAATTTAGTTATTGGATGTAGGTGATAGGTATAACAGATACTGATTTTACTTTCCTATCATTTTCTCTGAATAATTTTTCATGCGACACATTTTAAATGAAGATTTCTGAAGAACATCTTTAAAAGATGACAGTAAACAAATTGT
Source organism: Erythrocebus patas (assembly GCA_023783455.1). NCBI lineage: Eukaryota > Metazoa > Chordata > Mammalia > Primates > Cercopithecidae > Erythrocebus > Erythrocebus patas. The sequence goes on along the minus strand of JAKFHT010004400.1, from coordinate 16,237,763 downwards.
AATGTTCCATGTTATGTGACTGTTAATAGGTGACATTTTTTATTTAAACATTTTTATGCTATGTAATTAGTGCATAAAAATGAAATAAGAAACGATCTCAGTCTCGTGTTTAAGGAAGTTTATTATTGTTCTGTAGCTAAGCTTTCTAATACACTTGACCTTTTTATTATTTCAGTTTCAGTAACATAATATCAGATATGAAAGTTGCCAGACCTTCTGCAGCTAGAGTTCGTTCAAGACCAGAGCATCAGATTCAATTTGATGATGGCTATGACAGTTCTCCTGACCAACAGAAGACCACTGATCTTAGAAAAAGGTATCAGGCTTTGTAATCTGCTGGGTTTCGTTTGTGTAGTTTGTTTTTACCTTAACTGTAGATTTATCTTATTATGTGTGTTTATTATTGCTGTTGGATATTTGAACATTATGAATGCATTTACATCTGTGTTCTTACTCTCTGTATACCACTTCCTAGAGAGGGAACCATGTGCTGGATTTAGCCAGTCCTGTAGTTTTCCATACCTGAAATCAAAATGGGCCATGCTTCACATCTACCCACAATGAACAGGGGTCCTTTGATTTAGAATAAGAGGAGCTGACTGAATTCTGAGCAAATAAGTATTTTGTGAGAAACATTATTTTTCATTTTAAATATGTGTCTAATACTGTGTATTCATATAGCCTTTATATCTCAATACATGCTTATCTGTTGGCGTAGCTTAGAGAAATAACCCATCATCAACAAAAAGAAGGAAAGGCAAGAGGAAAAAAGTTTATATAATACTTTAAAATGGTAGATTATTTGTGGCCACTTGAATTTACTGATTTGAAGTTCTTAAAGATGCTGAGCTATGCCTTACATAGTTATTTTAGAATTTAAAGTTGTTCTGTATTTGCATAATGTTTCTGTTCTTTTTCTTCTTTAAACCCTGAAAGTGATAGATGGGAAGGAAGAACCAGATATTTGGCATGGTCTGACAAAAATTAACTTGTCTTTATAGCAGGATATGCTCACAATTAGAGTGTTTTCAATGCATTGTGTATTCTGTGGATTTGTTTTAAGTAAAATCAGGAACTTGAGTTAACTCCTTCCGGGTGTTAAATTACTAATTTATACAGGAAAGTTGGAAAAGGTGGTCAGCAGTTAACACAGGAAGTTCAAGAGGTTATGGTGACTTTGGAAGATTATTTGAATTACTAATTTAAAGTGATTTAGTATCCGTTACATGTTATTGAATACAGGAGAAAGGTGTACTTGGAGTTTTACTTAAGAATATTTAACTGAATCAGTTAATCCTCGAGAATATTTAACTGAATCATTCATCTTGAACATGATTCTGTGCAACTACATTAGGATGGTATATTATAATCTGATTTTTAATATTAGATTTGATATTTAATATTTTAAAACTTAGAAACTAAAGTAGGAAAGGGGTTTCTGTGCCTTCAATGTGTTAACAAGCCAGCTAGAGGTGAGTAAGGGGAAGCAATGATGAGATGCCGAGTTGTTCACCCTGCTGTGAGTAGGACAGGATCTGGGGTATCAACCCCAGACAACCCAGGCCTGGACTGACTTCTTCTGTTGGAGATTGATAGTTCACACTGGCCTGCCTCAGAATGTTGGCACTGCCACTGACTAATTCTGTGACAGGGGCACCTTTTATAGCCTCTATCAGCCTGTTTCCCCAGCTATAAAATGCTGAAAGTGAAACCTGGCTTAAATGACTTTCTTAAAGAATAGAAAAGAAACACGTGTAAACTATTTGGTACATGGTAGGTGCTCAGCAAATGTCCATTCCCTCTCTTTGTAGTACATTCCTCTTTTGAAATTCAATACTTTACCAAGGCATTCGCCGCCTGCTCTGACTTGCTTTAATCCACCATCCTGTTTACCAGACATGTGGTTGAGGGGGAAGAATGCAAGGCACTGAAGAGAGTTCTGGAGCATAAAATCCTTTGTTTACAAATAACTTGGAACTACTAGATGGAAGATTTTATGATTTGAGATCACATTATTTAACGTTCATATGGTATTTGCATTTTTTCCAGTTATTTGTATTTAGTAGAGATAAGTAATTTAGTTTATTAAAAAAACAGGAATTCAAAATTATTTTTAAAACTAACCTTCCAGTTTGTTTTATTATTTTTTATTTTTCTTTGAGACGGAGTCTCACTCTTATCGCCCAGCCTGGAGTGCAGTGGCACAATCTCGGCCCACTGCCACCTCTGCCTCCTGGGTTCAAGGGATTCTCCTGCCTTAGCCTCTCAAGTAGCAGAGATTACAGGCACCTGCCATCACGCCTGGCTAATTTTTTTTGTATTTTTAGTAGAGACGGGGTTTCACCATATTGGCCAGCCTGTTCTCAAACTCCTAACCTCAGGTAATCCACCTGCCTCGGCCTCCGAAAGTGCTGGGATTACAGGCGTGAGCCACCTCACCTGGGCAACCCTCCAGTTTATAAACTGGGTTTTAATCTGCCAGTAAATTTATTCAAGTAAATATGTGAATTGATGCATAAAGCAGTTGATTATCAAGTGTGTGAGAAAATGTTACCTATTAACTCTCTGATATTAATTTCAATAGTTAATTAAAAATAGTCACGTAAAGAAAGTTAATAATTATTTTAAAATGCAGAATGATTGCTTTATGAAAGAGAATGTTGTGATTTACCAATGCAGTCTTTTATAATTATAATTTATAATTAAACATTGCGGTGTTTTCTGCCCTTAAAGACAAATGTTGACTTTAACAGCTTCTATTTTAGCATAGTTTTATAGTTTTTCACAGCATGGAGTTTTTAAAACCTTAATATAAAAGCGAAAAAATAAAAATTATGGCAAAGTAAGCTAATCTTTTCAATTAGGTATTTTGGAAATTAAATTGCTGTAACTGATTTGTTGTATATGAAGCAAAACTTCAAGTGCACATTTCTGTTTTTAGTTTATCGGTCCTAAAAATGTGGCAATTTAGCTAAGATTTTTGATGTGGGTCAGTGGAATTATTTTTAATTTCTACATAGAATATTTCACTTAAGGTATTTTCTCATAATTTTTGTTGACAGTTTAAAATATATTCATTAAAATGTTATTTTCTTTTTTTAGACTTAGGAAAAACATATTCTCGGGGAAAAGACTTAATATTTTTGACATGACAGCAGTTCCTAAAGAAGCACCTGAAACAGGTTTGTTAAGAATAACACTCTTTCTCCTGGGGAGAAACATTCCATCTTTCCAAGATGTCCTTAGTGTTCTAATGGTGTAATAGTTGGATATTTTAATATTCCATTCTGTCATTGGCCTGGATCCTGCTTACGAATGTGGCAGTTGTTATAAGGAAAACTTGGGACTGTAACGTCCCCCCAAGCTGGGAAGGAGTTGAGAGACCAAAGTATAATTTGGGCAAGTCCAGCTTGGCAAATAGATGAGTTTACTAGAACTTATATACTGCACATTCCTGAGCAGCTCTAGAGTCACCCTGTCTCCCATTTCTAAGCTGCCTTTCAGCTAATGTTCTGGCTGTTTGCCTACTCTGTGTGTGCGATGACAGTGTTATCTGATATGTTCCCAGGTATGCCCAGGGATGTTTGGGTTCTCAGGGACACCTGCTTCTCAGCTAGGCACCATGGCCTTGGCTCCCTGCCCAGGCTTCAGGATCCAAGCAACATGCATAACGCTCTTAAGTAACCTGGTGGGGGACACATCACACTACAGTTGCCAACACTGCTAGTTTTGGTCAGGTTTCCCCCTTGAAATGTTGCATTCTTTGAGACAATGGGAGGTAAAGTACTACCAATTACCAAATCCAGGTGTCCAGATTAGCTACTAATTTGGGTTAGAACATTAATAATCAACTACCATTTACAGTGTATCTCTATGCTATTACATAAAAATATACTGGTTCCTGCCCTTAGGCAGCTTAGAAGAGGAGATAGTACAAAATAACTTCCTGAAGTGACTTAGTGATTGTTCCGGAGATGGGAAGAACATTCAAGGAATATATTTAACAGACCTATAGTGTTTTCTTTGGGTAAGAAATTTGCCATTTTAAGTCTAAAAGAGAAATAAGAGTGTCCTCTTGCTTGACATTACATTTAGTTTACTAGTAAAATAAATGAAGAAACTTAATACAAATGGTCTGTAGCATATAAGTGATGAGCATTTCTAAAGAAAAGAAGTTAGTTTTTTGGATCTTGGTAGAAATAATGTTGTATATGAACTTGGGAGGCTGAGACAGCAGGATGGCTTGCGACTAGGAGTTCAAGACCAGCCTGGGCAACATATTGAGCCCGTTTCTCTAAAAAATAGAAAAAAATTATCCAAGCATGGTGGTGCATGCCTATAATCCTAGTAACTTGGGAAGTTGAAGTGACAGGATCACTGGAGCCCAGAATTTGAGGCTGCAGTGAGCTATGATTGTGCTATAACACTCCTTCCTAAGAATCAGAGTGAAACTCCATCTCGAAGGGGGAAAAAAAAAGAATGTTGTATATGATAGATAAGTTCCTAGGCGGGCCTCCAAGGGCTCATTTAATGTTTCTACAGCTACTTATATGAACTTTTGATTTTCCCTCTATTTAATAGACTATTAGGGGCTGGATCTCATTCATGTATACCTACCCATGTGGCTTACAGATAACAGGAACTAGTTATCTTAAATCTTAAATTCTTTTTTGAACAAACTGTACTGTAAAATATGTATCTATAGAGGAAAGAAGTTAATTCAGTGTTTGTTCATTTGAACAGAAGGTGAAGCTAAAAGAACAACCCCCTTCTTGTATTACAAAAACTGCATTCTCTTGTGTATGATGAAAAGGAAGTACAAAATGCATAGGGACAAGGAATCGCCTCTCCCCTGCTCAAATGGTTAAGCATGCATCAGAAAGGAATTTGTTGACAGGGCACAGTGGCTCACGCCTGTAATCCCAGCACTTTGGAAGGCCAAGGTGGGTGGATCACCTGAGGTCAGGAGTTCGATACCAGCCTGGCCAACATGGTGAAACCCCCTCTCTCTAAAAATACAAAAATTAGCTGGGCACGGTGGCGGGTGCCTGTAATCCCAGCTACTCAGGAGGTTGAGGCAGGAGAATCACTTGCACCCAGGAGGCGGAGGTTGCAGTGAGCCAAGATTGCCTGTCCAGCCTGTGTGACGAGCAAAATTCTGTCTCAAAAAAAAAAAAAGGAAGAAATTTGTTGTTGTCAGGGCAGCTGCTGTTGTCCAGCCAAAGAGACACTTGAAGATTCTTGAGATTCTTGAAGGAACCAGCTTACTTTTTAAAATGAAAAAATCTTATTTCTAAAACTGAAGTTAGTTGGCAAGGTAGCACCAAAGTTTTATGTATTTGATGAAACAGTATCAAATGATTATACTCTAGTGAGGACAATAGCACACTAATTTATGTAATAATTTACTTTCATGAAGGTACTGTGTGAATATGCTATACTTGCATGAGTCTAAAGAATGTTGTTTGTTCCCAATTAAATATAAGAATAGCAAAATGTGGAAATGTAAAATTTAGCAATTGTTCACTGTTGTTTTCCCACCACCTGAAATAATGCTGGAAATATAGTTGGCATTCAGTAATTTTTTAATTGACTGATTGAATGAGTTATTCTGTTCCATGATTCCCATGTCTTGTTCCCCACTAAGTTCTTACCACTGCTACAAAGGATATAGTCGTAGGCCCTACTGGTTATCCTAGAGTCCACAGGCAGTATAGTTTAACAGAAAGAGTGTTGGTGTTGTGTAGAACTGGATTCCAATTCAGATTCTGCCGCACTAACCTTTCCCCACCTATAAAATGAGGGTTACTACATACATCTAAAAGAGAAATAAGAGTGTCCTCTTGCTTGACATTAAATTTGGTTTACTAGTAAAATAAATGAAGAAACTCAATACAGATGGTCTCCAGTGTATAATGATGAGCATTTCTAAAGAATAGAAGTTAGTTTTTGGATCTTGGTAGAAATAATGTTGTATATGATAGATAAGTTCCTAGGCGGGCCTCCAAGGGCTCATTTAATGTTTCTACAGCTACTTATATGAACTTTTGATTTTCCCTCTATTTAATAGACTATTAGGGGCTGGATCTCATTCATGTATACCTACCCATGTGGCTTACAGATAACAGGAACTAGTTATCTTAAATCTTAAATTCTTTTTTGAACAAACTGTACTGTAAAATATGTATCTATAGAGGAAAGAAGTTAATTCAGTGTTTGTTCATTTGAACAGAAGGTGAAGCTAAAAGAACAACCCCCTTCTTGTATTACAAAAACTGCATTCTCTTGTGTATGATGAAAAGGAAGTACAAAATGCATAGGGACAAGGAATCGCCTCTCCCCTGCTCAAATGGTTAAGCATGCATCAGAAAGGAATTTGTTGACAGGGCACAGTGGCTCACGCCTGTAATCCCAGCTACTCAGGAGGTTGAGGCAGGAGAATCACTTGCACCCAGGAGGCGGAGGTTGCAGTGAGCCAAGATTGCCTGTCCAGCCTGTGTGACGAGCAAAATTCTGTCTCAAAAAGAAAAAAAAAAAGGAAGAAATTGGTTGTCAGGGCAGCTGCTATTGTCTAGCCAAGAGAGACACTTGAAGATTCTTGAGATTCTTGAAGGAACCAGCTTACTTTTTAAAATGAAAAAATCTTATTTCTAAAACTGAAGTTAGTTGGCAAGGTAGCACCAAAGTTTTATGTATTTGATGAAACAGTATCAAATGATTATACTCTAGTGAGGACAATAGCACACTAATTTATGTAATAATTTACTTTCATGAAGGTACTGTGTGAATATGCTATACTTGCATGAGTCTAAAGAATGTTGTTTGTTCCCAATTAAATATAAGAATAGCAAAATGTGGAAATGTAAAATTTAGCAATTGTTCACTGTTGTTTTCCCACCACCTGAAATAATGCTGGAAATATAGTTGGCATTCAGTAATTTTTTAATTGACTGATTGAATGAGTTATTCTGTTCCATGATTCCCATGTCTTGTTCCCCACTAAGTTCTTACCACTGCTACAAAGGATATAGTCGTAGGCCCTACTGGTTATCCTAGAGTCCACAGGCAGTATAGTTTAACAGAAAGAGTGTTGGTGTTGTGTAGAACTGGATTCCAATTCAGATTCTGCCGCACTAACCTTTCCCCACCTATAAAATGAGGGTTACTACATACATCTCAAAGATTAAATGAGGTCATCTGAGAAAAGTGTCAGGCACAGTGCCTGGAACATAGTGCATATTTAATAAATGCTTACAGATATTAGCAAGTGTAAAAATATAGTGATGATCCTAATGATGATGGAAAAAACGTAGGTCAGTCAGACCACCAAGTAAAAGATAACTGAGACAATTAAGTTATTTTACTGGTGTGATTGCTCTGTAAATGTGGCTAGTGGAGGCTAACAACTGATTGTTTCCCAGTATTAGATGATCTAGGCCAAAATACTTAATATCTACACACATTTTTGCACATAAAGGCTTATAGAAATAGATTCAGAAGAAGCAAAATAGATAAAATAAGGCTTACCCAGGTAGAAGAGTAATTGAGCTATTTGTTGATATGCTTTAGTGGGGCTTGGCAAAAGTGGGTAAAGAGGTTAGCTGGAGGATAGATCATATGCAGTCTATGCCTCTAAACCGGAAATTGTGTTACTAGGAATTTGTTCTGAGGGAATATTACAGATATGCACAGAACACAAGGACATTTGTCACTATAGTATTTAAAAGAGAAAATATATAAATGATCAAAATATTCAGTCGTAGGGGATTAATTGTGAAAAAAGTACATTACCAAACTCTACGATCCTCATTTATTTTAAAAAGTGATATCACACAGAAAAAAATAAGAAAGATAGAAGATATTGGTAAAAATAACTAAAGAGTAAAAATATAGGAAAAAAGGTAGCCAAGGGATAGATACTGATATTCATTTTCTTTTTACAACTTTATTAAGGTATAATTTGTGTGCAACAAACTGCATATATTTAAAGTATATAACTTGACTAATTTTAACAAATGTATACATCCATGAAAATATCAGTTATAATTCTGAACGTTTTCATGAACCTACAAAGTTTCCTCGTGTCCTTTTGCAGTAAACGCAGACACATACACCCACACACAGTACGTAGGCAACCTTTGATCTGCTTTCTGTTACAATAGATTAATTTGTATCTTTTAGAACTGTACATAACTGAAATCACATAGTATGTACTCCTTTGCATTTGGCTTCTTTGACTCAGCATAATGATTTGAGATTCATCCATATGCTGTTACATGTACTAGTAACGCATTTTTATTACTGAGTAGTATACGGTTGTGTGGATGTATCACATTTTTGTACCTGTTCACCTGTTAGTGGACATTTGGGTTGTTTCCCAAATTACAACCCACATTTGGCTATTACAAAGAAAGCTGCCATTAACTTTTGTGTACAAGTCTTTGTGTGGACATGTATTATCTCTTGGGTGAATATCCAGGATGAAACTACTATGTTGAATAATAGATATATTTTTAACTTTTTAAGAAGCCATCAAACTGTTTTCTAAGGTGGTTGTACCATTTTATGTTCCTAGCAGCAGTAACTGGTGGGAATATGGCTCATTTTCAAAAGATGATCTGAAGTTTCAGAAGTAAATAAGTTATTGAAACATGTAATATGATAGTGGTAATTAGCCAACATGATAATACATTACTCATAGGGTTGGTTGTGAGAATTACATGCACTAATGCATAAAATAAATACATTTAAGCACAGAGGAAGTAATCAGTATTCATTATCAGTTTTGTTATTTTGTTAATATAACTTATTTAGTTGTTAACAGTAGTACATTTGTAACTAATTTTGATAGACTAAAGATAACAGGCTAGGCTTTAAAAATCAAAATCACATATTCTACAAAAACATTCACATTCATAAAAATACCCTTAAACAAAACACAAATTTATTTTTTTCTTTCCAGTAGAGGGGCAGTGATTACCTGGCATTGTAGATCATATGCAGTCTATGCCTCTAAACCGGAAATTGTGTTACTAGGAATTTGTTCTGAGGAATATTACAGATATGCACAGAACACAAGGACATTTGTCACTATAGTATTTAAAAGAGAAAATATATAAATGATCAAAATATTCAGTCGTGGGGATTAATTGTGAAAAAGTACATTACCAAACTCTCGATCCTCATTTATTTTAAAAGTGATATCACACAGAAAAAATAAGAAAGATAGAAGATATTGGTAAAAATAACTAAAGAGTAAAAATATAGGAAAAAGGTAGCCAAGGGATAGATACTGATATTCATTTTCTTTTACAACTTTATTAAGGTATAATTTGTGTGCAACAAACTGCATATATTTAAAGTATATAACTTGACTAATTTTAACAAATGTATACATCCATGAAAATATCAGTTATAATTCTGAACGTTTTCATGAACCTACAAAGTTTCCTCGTGTCCTTTTGCAGTAAGCAGACACATACACCCACACACAGTACGTAGGCAACCTTTGATCTGCTTTCTGTTACAATAGATTAATTTGTATCTTTTAGAACTGTACATAACTGAAATCACATAGTATGTACTCCTTTGCATTTGGCTTCTTTGACTCAGCATAATGATTTGAGATTCATCCATATGCTGTTACATGTACTAGTAACGCATTTTTATTACTGAGTAGTATACGGTTGTGTGGATGTATCACATTTTTGTACCTGTTCACCTGTTAGTGGACATTTGGGTTGTTTCCCAAATTACAACCCACATTTGGCTATTACAAAGAAAGCTGCCATTAACTTTTGTGTACAAGTCTTTGTGTGGACATGTATTATCTCTTGGGTGAATATCCAGGGATGAAACTACTATGTTGAATAATAGATATATTTTTAACTTTTTAAGAAGCCATCAAACTGTTTTCTAAGGTGGTTGTACCATTTTATGTTCCTAGCAGCAGTAACTGGTGGGAATATGGCTCATTTTCAAAAGATGATCTGAAGTTTCAGAAGTAAATAAGTTATTGAAACATGTAATATGATAGTGGTAATTAGCCAACATGATAATACATTACTCATAGGGTTGGTTGTGAGAATTACATGCACTAATGCATAAAATAAATACATTTAAGCACAGAGGAAGTAATCAGTATTCATTATCAGTTTTGTTATTTTGTTAATATAACTTATTTAGTTGTTAACAGTAGTACATTTGTAACTAATTTTGATAGACTAAAGATAACAGGCTAGGCTTTAAAAATCAAAATCACATATTCTACAAAAAACATTCACATTCATAAAAATACCCTTAAACAAAACACAAATTTATTTTTTCTTTCCAGTAGAGGGGGCAGTGATTACCTGGCATTGTAAAACAAAAGCTAAGCTTGCCATTATTGTAGTTACCATTTTTAATATAATTTTTGCAGTTATCTCTCAGTAACTTTTTATTATATACTATTTAATTATGAGTGTCAGGGTCTGAAAAATACATGATCAATTCAAGATAGGTTGTAACTTTTTAAAAAAGACACTTACATTGACTTGTTCTTACTTAAAATGTCTTTGTTGTACAGACGCATCACCTTCACTGTGGGATGTGGAATTTGCTAAGCAGTTAGCCACAGTAGAACAACAACTCCTTCAGAATGGGTTTGAAGAACTGATCCAGTGGACAAAAGAGGGGAAACTGTGGGAGTTCCCAATTAACAATGAAGCAGGTATGTGTTAATTTCACGGGGTTATAAAATGTATTGAGTTTATTTCTGCCAGATACTTAACTTTTGGAGTGTAGATACTTACATGAATTTTAAAACCTTTTGTGGATATCTTCATGGTGTACTAAAATAAATGTGACAAGGTTTTTTAAAAAAGATGTTAGAATTTCACTTATTTTTAGATATTCGATAAGGAAAATGAAGAAGTAAAACTATATGGCAAAAATCCAGCATGAATTTCTATGACATAAAAGGACTGAGAACTACAAATGATACCAGTTTTCTAATTGCTACACAGGATACTACTTGGTGAATCTTCAAGAAATTACATAAGGCGTATGAGATTATACTTAAAATTTGGAGAACATTACAACTCTTAAAGTCTCACGCTGGTGTCCTTTAGTCATAAAACCATTGCATTAATGAGCTATAAGGAACTTGTATGAGCCACTCAAAGCAAAAACCTTAGTAGGCTTTGGAAGTCTTTGCCCACATAATACAGACGCTTTGAACTGGCAACAGAATATCATCTACTTTACTGGGTATTTTTTGGAGATGTTACCTCTTCCTAAAGCAAAAGAAAAACAGTATTACTATGCTATTTATTTTTTATGATACCCATGTTGTCATCAGTTAAACATTTTAATTGAGTTTATAGACGTATTTTGAATTGGAAAAGATTCATGGCTGGGCGCAGCTCATGCCTATATTCCCAGCACTTTGGGGAGGCTGAGGCCGGTGGATCACCTGAGATCAGGAGATCGAGATCAGCCTGACCACCATGGTGAAACCCTGTCTCTACTAAAAATACAAAATCAGCCGGGTATAAGGGCACATGCCTGTAATCCCAGCTACTCAGGAGATTGAGGCCGGAGAATTGTTTGAACCTGGGAGGCGGAGGTTGCAGTGAGCCAAGATTGCGCTATTGCACTCCAGCCTGGGCAACACGAGTGAAACTTCATCTCAAAAAACAAAAAAAAAGAGAAAAGATTTGTTTGCTTTTAGGCTAAGATTAGCTAGAAGTTGGAAAAGCCTAAATAAGTCTTAGGAAAATGTAGTCCGTATTTTAACCTTCATAATATTATGGTATCATTGTAATATCTTAATTTTTGATAATCTTTTATTTGTTGGATTAATAGGTAGAACGGAAGCTTAAGTATCAGAAATATTTAGTCTTATATGTAAATAATTAACATAAAGTGTTACTTTTTATAGGAAAACTTTAGAGACTTACAGATTCTTTTAGCAAATTCTTAATATTTTGTATATTCATATTGTTTTTGCTTTTTGAGACAGAATCTCTCTCTGTCGCCCAGACTGGAGTGCAGTGGCACTATCTCAGCTCGCTGTAACCTCCACCTCCCGGGTTCAAGCAATTCTCATGCCTCAGCCTCCCGAGTAGCTGGGATTAGAGGCATGCACCACCACACCCAGCTAATTTTTGTATTTTTAGTAGAGACAGGGTTTTGCAGTGTTGGCCAGGCTGGTCTCAAACTCCTGACCTCAGGTGATCTGCCCACCTTGGTCTCCCAAAGTGCTGGGATTACAGGCGTGAGCCAGCGTGCCTGGCCTGTATATTCATATTATACCTGCAATAATATAGAATACTGTATTTCATGTATTACATAACCTGTGTGTTGCTTAAAGTATGGTTTCTGTGTTCTGGAAAGTATCAGGGTAAGGTAAAAAGACCAACGCCTTTTTAGTTGTGCAAAACTGAGTACCAGCTCTGTCCATTTTAGCCATTTGCCTTTGAGGAAATTATTTAAGCTCCTGAGCCTCAGTATCCTCTTCTGTAAAATAATATCTGATTTAATGAAAGATTCGGTTTACTCTTACAACATGTTTAGATTTCATTATTTGAAGAAACTTGGGTGTTCCAAGTCCTCATGGTTAAAAACCTGATTTAAAAACCCAGTATTAGGCCGGGCACAGTGGCTCATGCCTGTAATCATAGCCACTTGGGAGGCTGAGGCAGGAGAATCACTTGAACCCAGGAGGTAGAGGTTGCAGTGAGCCAAGATTGTGCCGCGGTACTCCAGCCTGGGTGACAGAGCAAAACTCTGTCTCAAAAAAAAAGAAAGAAAGAAAGAAAGAATTTAAAAAAACAGTATTGAGGTATAATAATGTGACTTTATTCAGGAGAGTCAGTGAAGCATAGTGGTTTTAGAAGTTCAAGATCCAGAGTAAGTTACAGTCTTGATCTCCCCAAGCCTCACTTCCTTCATCTCTAAAATGATGGGAATAATAATAGGACTCATTATACAAGATTGGTGTGAGGAGTAAGTGAGGTTAAACAAGTAAAGCATCATCATCATCATCACCCCTGTTTCTACAGCAACAATATTGTGAGGGGGTTTGCTTCTGTAACTGTTTTCCATTGTATACTGTAACGTTTTATTTTTCGAAATTTTACTTTATACTGGAACATTTTAAATCTTAAAATATTAATAAGGATAGTACGTATTATCTGGGAACCACCGAGTAGGGTGTTAGGAAAGCACAAACTCATAGTATATTGTCATCAGCAGTGAAACACTTAAGTGCATCAAAATTTGATCAAACTCCAACGGAATTTATCTTAAATTTGACCTGGTTTCTGAGAAAATTTAATTTCTAAAAAAGGAGAGAAACATGTTTTTTTTGGTCAGGTTGGGGAGATAAATGTGACAACTATCCACATGACACTTCATATTATTGATATTTCAGGGCTGGAAAAGGAGGTGGTAGGTAACTCATTTTCAGCTCCTTAAGGCATTGTTATCTGAAGTAAAAACAGGAAAGGACTATGGAAACTCTCACTTTGATCACTGCCCTGGGTGCACACTTAGAAACTTGTACTTTGAGAAACTGGCGTTGTAACCTGACACCTCAACAATTCAATAACTTTCTTTTATATTTCTTATACTTAAATGTTGAAATGAATGAAATACCTTTCTTTCCCTACTAATTAGCTTTATGAAGATTTATTTAGATTCTTTTGTGGAAAGATGTTTTGTTTTGTTTTTAGTAGTGTTGGAACGTAATATTGAAAATGACAAAGTGACATGTCATGTGTTTACGGTTTAGTTCGCAGTGTGGTGTTTTTCCATTATATAAAAAATTAAGGTTTGTTGTTTTGCCACTTAATGCATATAAATTATTTTTCCAATTGAGAATAGCTTTTTTTTTCTGTTTCTGTTTTAAGAGCTTGTCAGTCCCTTGTGCTTTGCCTTCATGGAGATTTACAAGCGCTATTAGATGGAATTGTTCTCACTTAGACTTGGCACTAGTTTATATGTTGGATTGTTAATGATCCGTTTTTATTTTAGCCTCTACTTTGATTTTAACTAAATTTAATCACATTTATGCTTACCCAGTAACAGAGTGTTTCTAAAGCTAGTTTTTATGGGGGAGAGGGGATTTGTTGAGGGGATTGTTCTTTCATACAACATAAAAGCATGATCCATGAGAGAAGAAAGTGGTAAGTTGAACTATATTAAAAAATAAGACGTTTGCACTGTGAAAGACACTGTTAAAATATAAAAAGACAAGCCACAGAGTAGGAGAAAATATTTGCAAAACATGTATCTGTGATAAAAGACAGTTATACAAAATACATTTTAAAAATTCTTGGCTGGGTACGGTGGCTCACACCTGTAATCCCAGAACTTTGGGAGGCCGAGGCAGGTGTATCACCTGAGGTCATGAGTTCAAGACCAGCCTGGCCAACATGGTGAAACCCTATCTCTACTAAAGATACAAAATTAGCCGGGTGTGGTGGCGCATACCTGTAATTCCAGCTACTCGGGAGGCTGAAGCAGCAGAATCACTTAAAGCCGGGAGGCGGAGGCTGTGGTGAGCTGAGATTGCACCATTGTACTCCAGCCTGGGCAACAAGAGTGAAACTCCATCTCAAATAAAATAAAATAAGATGAAAATAAAATAAAATAAAATGCAAAATATGGCCGGGTGCAGTGGCTCATGCCTGTAATCCCAGCACTTCAGGAGGCCAAGGTAGGTGGATCACTTGAGGTTAGGAGTTTGAGAACAGACTGGCCAACATGGTGAAACCCTATCTCCTCTAAAAATCTCCTCTAAAAATACAAAACTTAGCCAGGCTTGGTGGTGCACGCCTGCCTATCTCCTCTAAAAATCTCCTCTAAAAATACAAAACTTAGCCAGGCTTGGTGGTGCACGCCTGTAATCCCAGCTACTCAGGAGGCTGAGGCATGAGAATCTCTTGAACTCAGGACAGGGAGGTTGCAGTGAGCTGTGATCTCGCCACTGCACTCCAGTCTAGGTGACAGAGCAAGACTCCATCTCAAAAATAAATAAATAAAAATAAAATAGGCTGGGTGCGGTGGCTCATGCCTGAAATCCCAGCACTTTGGGAGGCCGAGGTGGGCAGATCACCTCAGATAAGGAGTTTGAGACCAGCCTGGCCAAAATGGCGAAACCCGGCCTCTACTGAAAATGCAATAATTAGCCAGGCGTGATGGCAGGGCCTGTAATCCCAGCTGCTTGGGAGGCTGAGGCATGCTAATTGCTTTGCTATTGTGAACAGTGCTGCAATGAACATACATTGCTCGAACCTGGGAGGCGGAGATGGCGCCACTGCACTCCAGCCTGGGTGACAGAGCACGACTCTATCTCAAAAATAAATGAATAAATAAATAAATAAAAATAAAATGGCAAAATATCTGTTCACCTTACCAAAGAACATATAAGGATGGCATATGAAAACATCATATGAGCCAGGCATGGTGGCTCACGCCTGTAATCCCAGCACTTTGGGAGGCCAAGGCAGGCAGATCATGAGATCAGGAGATCGAGACCATCCTGGCTAACACAGTGAAACCCTGTCTCTACTAAAAAATACAAAAAACTAGCCAGGCGTGGTGGGGGGTACCTGCAGTCCTGAGGCAGGTGAACGGCGTGAACCTGGGAGGCGGAGCTTGCAGTGAGCCGAGATCACGCCCCTGCACTCCAGCCTGGGCAACAGAGTGAGACTGCGTCTCAAAAAAAAAGGAAACATCATATGTTGTTAGGGAATTGTAAATTATTTTTTTCAAATAGCTAAATGTTTAGCTATTTAATTTATGTCTCCTTTTTAATTTATGTCTCCTTTTTAAAACTCTCATTTATTTGTGTCTCTAATTTGTGTTTTCTTCCTATTTTTTTATTTCTAGCTTTTAGGTTCAGGGGTACATGCGCAAGTTTGTTACGTGGGTAAATGGAGTATCATGGGGGTTTGGTGTACAGATAATTTTGTCACCCAAGTAATCAGCATAATACCTGAAAGGTGGTTTCCCAATCTTCATTCTCCTCCCACCCTCCACCCTCAAATAGGCCCCAGTGTCTATTGTTCCCTTCTTTGTGTCATATGTACTCAGTATTTAGCTTCCACTTATAAGTGAGGGCATGCAGTATTTGGTTTTCTGTTTCTTCATTAATTCACTTAGGACAATGGCCCCCAGCTCCATCCATGTTGCAGCAAAGGCCATGACCTCATTATTTTTATAGCTGCATAGTATCCCATGGTGTGTATGTACCCCATTTTCTTTATCCAGTCCACCATTCATGGGCACCTAGGTTGATTCCATGTCTTTGCTATTGTGAATAGTGCTGCAATGAACATACATATGCATGTGTCTTTATGAGAGAATAATGTATATTCCTTTGGGCATATTCCCAGTAATCGGATTGCTAAGTTGAATGGTAGTTCTGTTTTAAGTTCTTTGAGAAATCTCCAGACTGCTTTCCACAGTGGCTAAACTAATTTACATTCCCACCAACAGTGTATAAGCGTTCCCTTTCCTCTGCAACCTTACGAGCATCTGTTGTTTGCTACATTTTAATAGCCATTCAGACTGGTGTGAGATGGTATCTCGTTGGGTTTTGATTTGCATTGCCTGGATGATCCGTGATAATGAGCATTTTTCATATGTTTGCTGGCCATGTATATGTCTTCTTTTGAGAAGTGTCTGTTCATGTCCTTTGCCCATTTTTTAATAGGGTTGATTGTTTTTTGCTTCTTCAATTGTTTGAGTTCCTTATAGATTCTGGATATTAGACCTTTGTCAGATGCATAGTTTGCAGATATTTTCTGTCATTCTGTAGGTTTTCTGTTTATTGAAATTTTTTTTGCTGTGCAGAAGCTCTTTAATTAGGTCCCACTTCTCAATTTTTGTTTGTGTTATAGTTGGTTTTTTTTTTTTTTTTTTTGAGACAGAGTTTTCGCTCTTGTTGCCCAGGCTGGGGTGCATTGGTGCGATTCAGCTCACTGCAACCTCTGCTTCCTGGGTTCAAGTGATTCTCCTGCCTCAGCCTTCCAATTAGCTGGGGTTAGAGGCGTCTGCCACCATGCCCAGCTAATTCTTTTTGTATTTTTAGTAGAGTCAGGGTTTCACCATGTTGGCCAGGCTGGTCTTGAACTCCTGACCTCAGGTGATCTGCCCGCCTCAGCTTCCCAAAGTGCTGTGATTACAGTAGTGAGTCACTGCGCCGGGTCTACAGTTGCTTTTTGACTTAGTCATGAAGTCCTTGCTTGGGCTGTTGTCTAGAATGGTATTTCCTAGGTCTTCTTGTAGGGTTTTTATATACTTTTAGATTTCACATTTAAGCCTTTAATCCATCTTGAGTTGATTTTTGTATATGGTCAAAGGTGAGGGGTCCAGTTTCAGTCTTCTGCATATGGCTAGTCTAAGGCTAATTTTTGATATGCTTTCCTAGAGTAATTCTCAATTTAGAGGCTTCAGTGGGCAAAGAAGGTCAGGATGAAAGTTAATCACACTTTGGTTTCTATTCTTTAGTTGGTTTAAACTTTTTCGCTTCTTATGTGTCCTCTAGGGTATCTGAAATATGTGCTGTAATATGATCCAACAAGAACAGTGAGAAAAGTTCTAATTACCATAAAACCCTAAAGAAGGGCTCTGTTATTTGGGCAAGTATAGTGTGGAGAAAATTAGGGGAAGTGTAAAGATTATTAGGTATGTGCTAACTGAAAGGTAGCAGGATCTGTTTGTTGTTTTAGATGAGATTATGGCCTGTGAACAGGAGCCTTAAAGTACTGACAGGAAAATAAATAATAGTTGTGATAATACATAGAGGTGGAAACAACAATTCAAAGTAAAAATGACTGAGTTTGGTTCAGTGCTCTACTGTGGCCTTCTCAAAAATAATTGGTCATTGCTATTAACTGGAATTCACTCTTTATTTGTTGTATCATATTTTAAAAGTGTATTCAATATTTAAAGCAGAATTAGACATAATTAACCTGTCACCTTGACTGTATATCATATAGGATTTCCTTATGTTTAAGTTTCACTGTCTCTTACGTTTTCTTTACTGTATTGTGCTACTTTGGTTTATTTAAAATATTTTAAATTACATAAATAATAATGAAAGTTTACTTGCAAAAAAGTCAAATCGTGTGAAAGAATATGTACTTTACTCCTCAGTTCTCTTCTTCTTTTCCTGAAATAACCATTGTCAATAGTTTGATATATGTCCTCTCAATCAACATTAAATGGCAGTTACACATTTATCTACTGGTTTTTTTGACTTGTATGGGAACACACCATACATATATTGTCCTGCAGTGTGTGTGTGTGTGTGTATTTTTTTTTATTAGCAGTATGTCTTGAAAGCATTTCCTTGTCAGTATATAGAGATAGACCTTATTCATTTTATAGTTCTATATGTCCGATTGTTATGAATGCAGACTGTAATTTCTTTTGCCATTTTCCTTTTGAATGGTGGAGCTATAGTAGATCCTTTTACACATGTTCTTGTGTACATGTTTGAGTACTTTCAATTCAGAATAGGTATATTTTAAATGGCAATAAATACTCACAAAGTCTCTTCTGAAATGATAGCCAGTCAACCAACTATGTAAAAATCCTATTTCTCCGCAGCCTAATACTGGATATTGTTAATCTTTCAAATGTTCTGGATCAAAAATGACATCACTGGTGTTTTTATTTGCATTTCCCTGATTGATAACCAGATTACACATCTTTTCATATGTTTATTGGCTATTTGTACTTCCTCTGTGACTTACGTTTTTATATCCTTTGACTGTTTCTGTTGGGCTCTTTGTTAATAGCGTTTGTAGGAACTCAATATATTACGGACTTTAATTCTTAAACTCTTACATGTGTTGGAAATATGTTTCCCAGTTTGTCTCTTTGCCTTCTTTTAAAATACTTTGACTTTAAAAATCATAGTAAGCATTTAGTTTAATATAAAAGGTAATAATATAAAGCACAAGTCTTATAAAGCAGTTCTTTTTATCATCTATTAGGCCTGTTCTCAGAGCCAACAGTTTTTAATCTTTTAGCTGTGTTTTATTTTTTGTATTTCTAAGTTATATGCTTACTTCTATCTACTTTAGATGTCATCTCGTGTATGTATCTTCTCCTCATGTTTCTAGTGTAGATATATTACAATTTTTTGTAAGACCTGAATTCATTGTTTACACTAATATGACTATGGACAGTTGTGTGGGGTGTTGTTTTATTATCTGGGGTTTTTTGAGACAAGGTCTCACTCTGTCACCCAGGCTGGAGTGCAGTGATAGGATCATGGCTCACTGCAGCCTCGCATTCCTGGGCTCAAGTGATCCTCCCATCTCAGCCTTTCTAGTAAGGAGGACCACAGGCACACCACTATGCCTGGATAATTTTTTTTTTTCTAAAGATGAGGTCTCACTATGTTGCCCAGGCTGGCCTCAAACTCCTGGGCTGAAGTGATCCTCCTGCCTTGGCCTCCCAAAGTGCTGGGATTACAGGTGTGAGCCACTGTTCCCAGCCTGGAAAATTGTTTAATGGTAAGACAAAAAATGTACTATGTTTTTTTTCCTGTTCCCACCCAAAGTTAACAATTGCTTTATTTTTCTTCGTATTTGCTTTGTTTTTCCTTGAGTCTCTAGCTAGGTTTTTCTACATTTCATACAGCCTCTCAAATTCACATGCACAAAAATATTGGATTTCCTGTTAGTTTTGGTTTTTGTCCATGGGTACCTGGAGCTCTTTGTCTGTAGCTGTCATCTATACCTAGGTCTTCTGACACAGCTGTCTTCCTATCATTTTGCCCTCCTCCTGGGACTCCTGTCTCTTCTATGTTGAATACCCTTTCTTTTTGGACCACATGTTTTCTTCTCTATCTCATTTTGTTGAAGCGCATGCTTTGAGACACTTGATCTATAAAATGCCTTTCCTCTATCTTGGTACTTTTTTAATTGTTTACTTGAGGATGAAATTAAAGATTGGAAATAGTTTTATTTCACAATAAACCTTTGCTCCATTGTCTTTCTTGCTCTGTCAACCAGGCTGGAGTGCAGTGGTGCGATCTTAGCTCACTACAACCTCCACCTCTCAGGTTCAAGCGATTCTCCTGCTTCAGCCTCCCGAGTAGCTGGGATTACAGACATGAGCCACTACTCCTGGCCGTTTTTTTGTTTTGTTTTGTTTTTGTTTGTTTTTTTTTTTTTTTGAGACAGAGTTTCACTCTGGTTGTCCAGGCTAGAGTGCAGTGGCGTGTTCTTGGCTCACTGAAGCCTTGACCTCCCAGGCTCAGGTTATTTCCTACCTCGGCCTCCCGTACAGGCGCTCACCACCACGCCTGGCTAGTTTTTTATATTTTTATTAGGGATGGGGTTTCACTATGTTGCCCAGGCTGGTCTTGAACTGCTGGACTTAATAAGCAGTCCACTCGCCTCATCCTCCCAGAGTGCTGGGATTACAGCCGTGATCCACGTGCCCGACCACTCCACCATCTTATTTTGTTGAGAATGCTTTTGCCATTTTTTCCATTCTTCTCCTAGATTCATTGTATGTGATCTCTTTTATTTATTTTTTGGGTAACTTTTAGCATCTTCTCTTCATAATAGTCATAAGTTTCAGGAGGGTTATCCTTGGAAAGGGATTATATTTGTTTACAATCATTGTTCTAGACATTATTAGATAATTTTAATCCAGTAACTTCGTTTTTCAATTCTGGGTAAATTTTCTTGTATTATTTAATAATTTCAGCCTCCCAATCTTTTTCTTTTTCTCCTTTTGTTCTATGCTTTGGGGACATTCCTTTTACAATCTCTCCATTGGATTTTTGTTTCTGATGCCATATTTTTAACTTCCAAATGCTTCATTGGGCTGGGTGTGGTGGCTCACGCCTGTAATCCCAGCACTTTGGGAGGCCGAAGCAGGCAGATCACCTGAGGTCAGGAGTTCGAGACCAGCCTGGCCAACGTGGCAAAAACCCATCTCTACTAAAAATACAAAAATTAGCTGGGCATGGTGGTGAGTACCTGTAATCCCAACTACTTAGGAGGCTGAGGCAGGAGAATCGCTTGAACCCAGGAGGCAGAGGTTGCAGTAAGCTGAGATTGTGCCATTGCACTCCAGCCTGGGTAGCAGGAGTGAAACTCCCTCTCAAAAAACAAAACAAAACAAAACAAAAACAACTAAATGCATTGTCGTTGTTCTTCTTTTTAGTATTAGATTTTTTCCCCAAAAGTGTTGAGATTACAGGCGTGAGCCACTGTGCCTGACCCAGTTTCATTCTCTTGAAGGCTCTGGGCTGTACATGTCACACATCACTTCTGTTTAGGTTCTGCTGGTAATAATTTAAACATATACAGATGCCTAACCCAGAAGGGGCTGGGAAATGTAATGTTGCCGAACAGCCATGTACAGGTTTTTTTCTTTCTTTTAAGAGGTGTAGTGTCACTCTGTCACTCATTCTGGAGTGCAGCGGTGTGATCACAGCTTACTGCAGGCTCAAATTCCTAGATTCAAGTGATTGATCCTCCTGTCCCCAATGTTCCAGGTACTAGGACTACAGGTGCGCACCACCACGCCTGGCTACTTTTTAAATGTTCCATAGAGACGGGGTCTCACTTTGTTGCTCAGGCTGGTCTTAAACTCCTGACTTCAAGCTGTCCTCCTGCCTCGGCCTCCCAAAGTGCTGAGATTACCGACATGAGTCACCACCCCCTGCCCATGCACATGTTTAGTTCTTTTACCAAGATAAAAAGCCAGAATGGATTTCAGAGATAGGTATCTGTTCCTGCCAAGGTGTCTGTCACTTATGTTAGACACTTTCTTAAAATGTCTACTGTTCTTTGAATGTTTTTTTATACTTGAAAGGAAGCCATGAAAAGCTGTTTGTTAGATGCGTGTGAATGGATGGGACTAGTTAACTGGTGGCTTCATTTGAGAGGAATTGGGAGGGAACCTCTTCATTTAAGGACTTTCGTAACTCCATATTTATAATTCTTCTGAGTTTCTCCAATGAGAAATCTTCCAACCACTTGACTTGAGGCTATAGATGTTGGCTGTGAGATAATTTAGAATGTTTAGAATGTCTTTAGCGAATAGAGATTGAATTTGTACATAGCTCTGTAGCCTTTTTCTATTTATCTAGAACTTATTTTTGTATATAATGTACGCTCTTTATTGCTCTTTTTTTCCTTTGGGTGGGGGAAAAGGATTGGGGATGAGGGGAGTGTCTCACCATTCAGCATACAGACTTTCACTTAATTCTGCTCTTATCAATCCGACAACTTATTTTCTCTTTCCATTTCAATTTCTCCAAAAAGTAAACTGCTCTTCTTCTTCAGGAGTGGAGGAGGATACGCAGCTAGAGGTGCATGTGGGAGATGGGACACTGGAAATCTGTTCCCTAAACCCATTTTCAATGAATCCTCCTGGTTTTTGTTCCTTATCCCTACTCATAACTTCAGTGGTACCCGATTCCTCTATTCTTGAAGTCTTTTTTAAGTGTTTTTGCTTCTTGTCTTCGTCTTTTACAGATAGTTTTGGTATCTTCTCCTCTGCTAAGTCAGTTACTACTCATGTGTGCACTTTGCGTCTTCTACAGTTTTACTGCCATCTCTTGTCTGTTATTGTTTCTTTTTCTTTTCATCTTTGTGCTTTTGTACTTTTTACTCTTTTTATGGCCATTTGGTAGGTGTCACAAGGGAGCAGAGATTTAAGCATGGGTTCAGTTTGCCACAGTTTAAGTCCTTGCTGCTTATCTTTTGTGTGTGTGTGTGTGTGTGTTTTGTTTTTTTGTTTTTGAGACAGAGTCTCACACTCTGTCACCCAGGGTGGAGTGCAGTCGCAATCACAGCTCACTGCAGCCTTGACCTCTGGGCTTAGGTGATCCTCCCACCTCAGTCTCTTAAGTATGATAGCTGGGGCGGGGCACAGTGGCTCACATCTGTAATCCCAGCACTTTGGGAGGCCGAGGAGGGGCGGGTCACGAGGTCAGGAGTTTGAGACCAGCCTGGCCAACATGGTAAAACCCTGTCTCTACTAAAAATACGAAAAGTAACCAGACCTGGTGGCAGGCGCCTGTAATCCCAGCTACTCTGGAGGCTGAGGCAGGAGAATCGCTTGAAATCAGAAGGCAGAGGTTGCAGTGAGCAGAGATCGTGCCACTGTACTCCAGTCTGGGTGAAGAGGTGAAACTCTGTCTCAGAAAAAAAAAAAAAAAGGTATGACAGCTGGGGTGACAGGCACATGCCACCATGCCTGGTTAATTTTTTTGTATTTTTGGCAGAGGTGGAGTTTCGTCAGGTTGCCCAGGCTAGTCTCAAGCTCCTGGGCTCAAGCAGTCTACCTGCCTTGGTCTCCCAAAGTGCTGGAATTACAGGCATGAGCCATTGTGGCTGACCTTGCTGCTTATCTTTTAGTAAGATAATTTAGAATGTTTAGAATGTCTTTAGTGAATAGAGATTTAGTTTGTATATAGCTCTGGAGCCTTTTTCATCTATCTAGAACTTATTTTTGTATATAGTATACCCTCTTTATTGCTCTTTTTTCCTTTGCATTATATGTGCTAGTACCACTTGACTGTCATTCATTCATTGATTCATTCAGGAAGGATCTATTCATTCTGCCCTCCTGGAGCATTCTTGGTTAAAAAGACTGTTGATCTACGTTATCTTCTATTCATATAGCCAATCATACTTTTGAAAAAATTAATGTTACCAAGATAATATTAATCATCCTTTTACTTTCTTTTTTTTTTTTTTTTTGAGACGGAGTCTCGCTCTGTCGCCCAGGCTGGAGTGCAGTGGCGGATCTCAGCTCACTGCAAGCTCCGCCTCCCGGGTTTACGCCATTCTCCTGCCTCAGCCTCCCAAGTAGCTGGGACTACAGGAGCATGCCTTCATGCCCAGCTAATTGTATTTTTAGTAGAGACGGGGTTTCACCGTGTTAGCCAGGATTGTCTTGATCTCCTGACCTCGTGATCCGCCCATCTCGGCCTCCCAAAGTGCTGGGATTACAGGCCATCCTTTTACTTTCAATCTACCTATGTGGTGTTTAAGGTGAATTTTTTTTTTTTTTTGAGACGGAGTCTCGCTCTGTCGCCCAGGCTGGAGTGCAGTGGCGGATCTCAGCTCACTGCAAGCTCCACCTCCCAGGTTCAAGCAGTTCTCCTGCCTCAGCCTCCCGAGTAGCTGGGGCTACAGGCGCCCGCCACCTCGCCCGGCTAGTTTTTGTATTTTTAGTAGAGACGGGGTTTCACCGTGTTAGCCAGGATTGTCTTGATCTCCTGACCTCGTGATCCGCCCATCTCGGCCTCCCAAAGTGCTGGGATTACAGGCTTGAGCCACGCGCCCGGCCATCCTTTTACTTTCAATCTACCTATGTGGTGTTTAAGGTGAATTTGTGTGTTTTGTTTTTTGTTTTTGAGACAGAGTCTCACACTCTGTCACCCAGGGTGGAGTGCAGTCGCGCAATCACAGCTCACTGCAGCCTTGACCTCTGGGCTTAGGTGATCCTCCCACCTCAGTCTCTTAAGTATGATAGCTGGGGTGGGGCACAGTGGCTCACATCTGTAATCCCAGCACTTTGGGAGGCCGAGGAGGGGCGGGTCACGAGGTCAGGAGTTTGAGACCAGCCTGGCCAACATGGTAAAACCCTGTCTCTACTAAAAATACGAAAAGTAACCAGACCTGGTGGCAGGCGCCTGTAATCCCAGCTACTCTGGAGGCTGAGGCAGGAGAATCGCTTGAAATCAGAAGGCAGAGGTTGCAGTGAGCAGAGATCGTGCCACTGTACTCCAGTCTGGGTGAAGAGGTGAAACTCTGTCTCAGAAAAAAAAAAAAAAAGGTATGACAGCTGGGGTGACAGGCACATGCCACCATGCCTGGTTAATTTTTTTGTATTTTTGGCAGAGGTGGAGTTTCGTCAGGTTGCCCAGGCTAGTCTCAAGCTCCTGGGCTCAAGCAGTCTACCTGCCTTGGTCTCCCAAAGTGCTGGAATTACAGGCATGAGCCATTGTGGCTGACCTTGCTGCTTATCTTTTAGTAAGATAATTTAGAATGTTTAGAATGTCTTTAGTGAATAGAGATTTAGTTTGTATATAGCTCTGGAGCCTTTTTCTATCTATCTAGAACTTATTTTTGTATATAGTATACCCTCTTTATTGCTCTTTTTTTTCCTTTGCATTATATGTGCTAGTACCACTTGACTGTCATTCATTCATTGATTCATTCAGGAAGGATCTATTCATTCTGCCCTCCTGGAGCATTCTTGGTTAAAAAGTCTGTTGATCTACGTTATCTTCTATTCATATAGCCAATCATACTTTTGAAAAAAATTAATGTTACCAAGATAATATTAATCATCCTTTTTACTTTCTTTTTTTTTTTTTTTTTTTTTTTTTGAGACGGAGTCTGGCTCTGTCACCCAGGCTGGAGTGCAGTGGCGGATCTCAGCTCACCGCAAGCTCCGCCTCCCGGGTTTACGCCATTCTCCTGCCTCAGCCTCCCAAGTAGCTGGGGCTACAGGTGCCGCCACCTCGCCCGGCTAGTTTTTGTACTTTTTAGTAGAGACGGGGTTTCACCGTGTTAGCCAGGATTGTCTTGATCTCCTGACCTCGTGATCCGCCTGCCTCGGCCTCCCAAAGTGCTGGGATTACAGGCGGCCATCCTTTTACTTTCAATCTACCTATGTGGTGTTTAAGGTGAATTTCTTTTTTTTTTTTTTTTTTTTTTTTTGAGACGGAGTCTCGCTCTGTCGCCCAGGCTGGAGTGCAGTGGCGGATCTCAGCTCACTGCAAGCTCCACCTCCCAGGTTCAAGCAGTTCTCCTGCCTCAGCCTCCCGAGTAGCTGGGGCTACAGGCGCCCGCCACCTCGCCCGGCTAGTTTTTTGTATTTTTTAGTAGAGACGGGGTTTCACCGGGTTAGCCAGGATGGTCTCGATCTCCTGACCTCGTGATCCGCCCATCTCGGCCTCCCAAAGTGCTGGGATTACAGGCTTGAGCCACCGCGCCCAGCTAAGGTGAATTTCTTATGAACAACATATAGTTGGTTTATGTTTTTATATCCACTGTGCCAATCTCTGTCTTAATTCATATACTTAGATTATTTACATTTAAAGTATTATTTTCTGCTCATTTTCTCTATTTCTTGTTCCTCTGTCTTTTCTTTTTTCTTTTTCTTTCTTTCTTTTTTTTTTTAGACAGAGTCTCATTTTCTTGTCCAGGCTGGAGTGCAGTGGCACAATCTCAGCTCACTGCAAGCTCCACCTCCCAGGTTCAAGCAGTTCTCCTGCCTCAGCCTCCCAAGTAGCTGGGACTACAGGAGCATGCCTTCATGCCCAGCTAATTGTATTTTTAGTAGAGATGGGGTTTCACCACATTGGCCAGGCTGGTCTCGAACTCCTGACGCCAGGACCGCCGCCCCCAGCCCCCACCACCACCACCCAGCCTCCCAAAGTGTTGGGATTACAGGCGTGAGCAATCACTCCCGACCTGCTCTGTCTTTTCTTTTTCTTTTTCTTTCTTTCTTTTTTTTTAGACAGAGTCTCATTTTCTTGTCCAGGCTGGAGTGCAGTGGCACAATCTCAGCTCACTGCAAGCTCCACCTCCCAGGTTCAAGCAGTTCTCCTGCCTCAGCCTCCCAAGTAGCTGGGACTACAGGAGCATGCCTTCATGCCCAGCTAATTGTATTTTTAGTAGAGATGGGGTTTCACCACATTGGCCAGGCTGGTCTCGAACTCCTGACGTTGTGACCCGCCGCCCCCAGCCCCCACCACCACCACCCAGCCTCCCAAAGTGTTGGGATTACAGGCGTGAGCAATCACTCCCGACCTGCTCTGTCTTTTCTTGGCTCTTTTTTTTTTGAGACAGGGTCTCACTTTGTTGCCCAGGCTAGAGTGCAGTGGTGTGATCACAGCTCACTACAGCCTCGACCTCCCAGGCTCAGGTGATCCTCCCCTCTCAGCCTTACAAGTAGCTGGGACTACAGGCACGTGCCATCACACCTGGCTACTTTTTTGTACTTTTTGTAGAGACGGGGTTTTACCATGTTTCCCAGTCTGGTCTTGAACTCCTGGGCTCAAGCAATCCCCCTGCCTCAGCCTCCCAAAGTACTGGGATTATAGGTGTGAGCCACGGTGCCTGGTCTCTTAGCTTCTTATGAGCTGCCTGAACATTTTTCACAATTCCATCTTGTTTTATTTATATATTTTAAAATGTTTTTAAAGTGTTCTTGATGGTTGCCATTGTTTATGAAAATATTCATTAGTGACGGGTGCAGTGGCTCACACCTGTGATCCTCGCACTTTGGGAGGCCAAGGCAGGTGGATGACCTGAGGTCAGGAGTTCAAGCCAGCCTGACCAACATGGTGAAACCCTGTCTCTACTAAAATACAAAATCAGCTGGACTTGGTGACGGGCACCTGTAATCACAGCTACTGGGAGGCCAAGGCAGGAGGATCACTTGAACCTGGGAGGTGGAGGTTGCAGGCAGCCAAGATTGTGCCACTGCACTCCAGCCTGGGCGACAAGAGCGAAACTCCATCTCAAAAGAAAAAAATAATCATTAGAAATAATTGCTATCCTATTTTTATTTATTTATTTATTTATTTTTTTTTTGAGACAGAGTGTTACTCTGTTGTTCAGGCTGGAATGTAGTGGCTCAACCTTGGCTCCCTACAACCTTTGCCTCTCAGGTTCAAACAATTCTCCATACCTCAGCCTCCCAAGTAGTTGGGATTACAGGCGTGAGCAATCACTCCCGACCTGCTCTGTCTTTTCTTGGCTCTTTTTTTTTTGAGACAGGGTCTCACTTTGTTGCCCAGGCTAGAGTGCAGTGGTGTGATCACAGCTCACTACAGCCTCGACCTCCCAGGCTCAGGTGATCCTCCCCTCTCAGCCTTACAAGTAGCTGGGACTACAGGCACGTGCCATCACACCTGGCTACTTTTTTGTACTTTTTGTAGAGACGGGGTTTTACCATGTTTCCCAGTCTGGTCTTGAACTCCTGGGCTCAAGCAATCCCCCTGCCTCAGCCTCCCAAAGTACTGGGATTATAGGTGTGAGCCACGGTGCCTGGTCTCTTAGCTTCTTATGAGCTGCCTGAACATTTTTCACAATTCCATCTTGTTTTATTTATATATTTTAAAATGTTTTTAAAGTGTTCTTGATGGTTGCCATTGTTTATGAAAATATTCATTAGTGACCGGGTGCAGTGGCTCACACCTGTGATCCTCGCACTTTGGGAGGCCAAGGCAGGTGGATGACCTGAGGTCAGGAGTTCAAGCCAGCCTGACCAACATGGTGAAACCCTGTCTCTACTAAAAATACAAAAATCAGCTGGACTTGGTGACGGGCACCTGTAATCACAGCTACTGGGGAGGCCAAGGCAGGAGGATCACTTGAACCTGGGAGGTGGAGGTTGCAGGCAGCCAAGATTGTGCCACTGCACTCCAGCCTGGGCGACAAGAGCGAAACTCCATCTCAAAAGAAAAAAATAATCATTAGAAATAATTGCTATCCTATTTTTATTTATTTATTTATTTATTTATTTTTTTGAGACAGAGTGTTACTCTGTTGTTCAGGCTGGAATGTAGTGGCTCAACCTTGGCTCCCTACAACCTTTGCCTCTCAGGTTCAAACAATTCTCCATACCTCAGCCTCCCAAGTAGTTGGGATTACAGGCACATACCATCACGCCTGGCTAATTTTTTTTGGTGTTTTTAGTGGAGACAGGGTTTCACCATGTTGGCCAGCCTTGTCTTGAACTCCTGACCTCAAGTGAGCCACCTGCCTTGGCCTCCTGAAGTGCTGGGATTATAGGTGTGAGCCGCCACGCCTGGTGTTGCCACCATATTTTTAACATTTACCGCATGCTAGGCATTGTAAATGAACTTTATATATAGTTTGTGTCTCTTTGATCTTTACAAAAATGCCAGCAAGGTGCTGTTTTAGTTCTCAGTATTGTGCCTGAGGAATCTGCTGCTCAGAGAAGTTAATTAATTGGTCCAAAGTCATTGTTGTTAAATTGGTGGGCAAAGCTAGGTCTAACTCCAGGCCAGGCACTGTGGCTCACGCCTGTAATCCCAGCATTTTGAGAGGCCGAGGCGGGCAGATAACTTGAGGTCAGGAGTTTGAGACCAGCCTGGCCAACATGGTGAAACACTATCTCTACTAAAAATTAAAAAATTAGCTGGGCATGGTGGTACATGCTTGTAGTCCCCGCTACTCGGGAGGTTGAGGCAGGAGAATCATATGAAACCCAGAAGGCAGAGGTTGCAGTGAGCTGAGATCACGCCACTCCACTTCATCTGGGGCAACAGAGCAAGACTCCGACTCAAAAAAAAATACAACCTAGGTTCTAACTCCAAAGTTCATGCCTTAAACCGTAATATTATATTACCTCAATATTATTTTTATAATGTAGGTTTTATATTTAAAATTGTAATGTATTTTGTCTCATTTCCTAGGTTTTGATGATGATGGTTCAGAATTTCATGAACATATATTTCTGGAGAAACACCTGGAGAGCTTTCCAAAACAAGGACCAATTCGCCACTTCATGGAGCTGGTGACTTGCGGCCTTTCCAAAAACCCGTATCTTAGTGTTAAACAGAAGGTTGAGCACATAGAGTGGTTTAGAAATTACTTTAATGAAAAAAAGGACATTCTGCAAGAAAGTAACATACAGTTCAATTAAGACCATGGAAATTTTTATTTCAAACAATTAGAGATGGATATTACAACTAAATAAAATAATTTTACTAGAGTTTGTATATGTTATGTTGATTATTACATTTGATTTGGCTGGTATAAATGTTACATTGTTTTAAAAAATATGTTGGTAACCGAAAAATATTCTTGCATGGAGAAAAATCATCAGTATTCATAGGTTCAAAAGAATATCTGAGAATTAGCAATGCATTTAAGACAACTCCTCCTGACCTTTTTCTTTTCACTCAGTGACCGTACTTCTTTGAAATACAGTAGAATTACTGGATGATATCACAGTACTATGTTATAACAGTTGAGATGATTTATAGACAGATATGTATGTACATATTTTTATTTGTTTACATTTGTACATACTTACATTTTACACTAAATTAACTACCCTCAGCTAAGTCTGGATCACTATAGAGAAATTAATCTGTAGAAATAAAGGGTTTATTCTAATCCATTCTAGTACTTTAGGTCTTCATGCCAAAGTTAGAATTATTTCTTTTCCAGTATGCTGCTGAGCAGTGTGACTCAACTTTCATACAATTCAAAGGATTGAGGGCCGGGCACAGTGGCTCATGTGTATAATCCCAGCACTTTGAGAGGCTGAGGCAGGAAGATCACTTTAAACCCACGAGTTTGAGAGCAGCCTGGGCAACACAGGGAGAGGAGACCCTGTCTCTACAAAAAATTTAAAAATTAGCCAGGCGTGGTAGCATGCACCTGTAGTCACAGCTGTTCAGGGGCCTGAGGTGGGTGGATCCCATGAGCCTAGGGGCTTAAAGCTTCAGTGAGCCCTGATTGCACTACTGCAGTCTAGCCTGAGTGATAGAGCAAGAGTCTGTCTCAAGAAAATGTTTTTTAGATTAAAAAAAAAAAATTTTTTTTTTTTTTGAGGCAGAGTCATACTCTGTTACCCAGGCTGGAGTGCAGTGGCGTGATCTCGGCTCACTGCAACCTTCAGCTCCAGGGTTCAAGCAATTCTCCTGCCTCAGCCTCCCAAGTAGCTGGTATTACAGGTGCCCACCACCACGCCTAGCTAATTTTTTTGTATTTTCAGTAGAGACGGGGTTTCACCATGTTGGCCAGGCTGGTTTTGAACTCCTGACCTCAAGTGATCTGCCTGCCTCGGCCTCTCCAAGTGCTAGGATTACAGATGTGAGCCACGGTGCCTGGCCTAAATTTTTTTTAAGGTTTGAGGATTCTAAAAAACCTCAAAACAAGATTTAGTTGACAGCAGTCCCAAGCTAATAGTGTTCCAGGTCAACAGGAACCATGTGAAGGAATCCACCATAACCACAGGCTTCAAATGACAAAACACACAAGGAAGCAGAACCATGAATGTGTACCAACAGAAACGAGAACAGAATCAGACTCATAAAGCCTCTGAATATTGGGCTTATTAGAGTCAGAATATAAAATATGTGTAAGATAGAATGAATATTGAGCAGGATGCTTTGAAAGTGACCAAGCAGATTTGAAAAACATTAAAAATTTGGCCTTCTCTTCCCAGTTCTTCCCAAAGTTGAGAAAAGCTGGGTTGAGAGGACGAAAAAAACAAAAAATTAGTGGAGTTAAACAGTAGTAAAGAAGTATCCATATGCAGCAGAGAGAAGCAAAGAGGAAAGAAATAGGAAAGGGAAGTAAAAGAGTAACATTTGTATAATCATATTGCCAACAGGAAAGAAAAGAGAAAATAGGTCAGAGGCTAACTCTAAATAGTTTTTATTTTTTTTGAGACAGAGTCTTGCTCCGTTGCCCAGGCTGGAGTGCAGTGGCACGATCTCAGCTCACTGCAACCTCCACCTCCCAGGTTCAAGCGATCCTCTTGCCTCAGCACCCCCTAGTAGCTGGGATTACAGGCACGTGCCACCATACCCAGCTAATTTTTGTATTTTTTAGTAGAGATGGGGTTTCGCCATGTTGGCCAGGCTGGTCTTGAATTGACCTCAGGTGATCCACCAACCTCAGCCTCCCAAACTGCTAGGATTACAGGCGTGAGCCACCGCACCCGGCCTCTAAATAGTTAATGGGTGAGCGTTTTTTACAGTTCATGAAAGATATTAATTCACAGTTAATCAACAATCCCTTGGCCAGGTGTGGTGGCTCATGCCTGTAATCCCAGCATTTTGGGAGGCAAAGGTGGGCAGATCACTTGAGGCCAGGAATTTGAGACCAGCCTGACCAACATGTTGAAACCTCATGTCTACTAAAAATATAAAAATTAGCCGGGCATGGCGGTACATGCCTGTAATCCCAGCTACTTGGGAGGCTGAGGCATGAGAATTGCTTGAACCCAGGAGGCGGAGGTTGCAGTGATCCAAGATTGCCCCACTGCTCTCCAGCCTGGGTGACAGAGTGAGACTCTGTCTCAAAAAGAAAAAAACCCAACAATCTGTTGGTCATGTATAGAAACTGCTCCCAATACTTTTTTTTTCCAGTACACATGGGACACTGAAAATTTTTTATTTTATTTTTATTTGGGTGTTTAGTTTGTTTATATTTATCACAGTTATTGATATATTTGGAGTGTCTTTCAGAAATGAGGGCTAAATGCATTTGTCAAACAAAAACAGTTGGCTACCAGCAGACTCTCGTTAAAAGACTCCTAAAGTTGCACTTCAGGCAGAAGAGAAGTGATTTTAAATTTAAGGCCTGAGATGCAAGAAGAAATGGTGGGTGAATAAAGTAGTGAATACGCTGCTGGCTCACTCTCTTTCAGCAGCCTGCTCTGTCTCATTGTTCAGAGTGTAATGTCTTCTCTATAAACTCTCTGCTCTCTATTGCCCTTGAATAAGCTGTCTGCTATTAAGAAAAAAAACAGTAGTGAATATATATGTTAATTCTAAGCACTAAAAACAGTCATACCGTATGGGATTAATTAAAATATATGACAGTAGAATATGTCCAAGTGGATTATTTATTTATTTATTTATTTATTTAGTCAGTTTTTGAGACAGCTTCTGCTCTTTTTGCCCAGGCCAGAGTGCAGTGGTGTGATCTTGGCTCACCACAACCTCTGCCTCCCGGTTCAAACAAATCTGCCTCAGCCTCCCAAGTAGCTGGGATTACAGGCACACGCCACCACGCCTGGCTAATTTTTATTTTTAGTAGAGATGGGGTTTCACCATGTTGGCCAGGCTGGTCTTGAATTGACCTCAGGTGATCCACCAACCTCAGCCTCCCAAACTGCTAGGATTACAGGCGTGAGCCACCGCACCCGGCCTCTAAATAGTTAATGGGTGAGCGTTTTTTACAGTTCATGAAAGATATTAATTCACAGTTAATCAACAATCCCTTGGCCAGGTGTGGTGGCTCATGCCTGTAATCCCAGCATTTTGGGAGGCAAAGGTGGGCAGATCACTTGAGGCCAGGAATTTGAGACCAGCCTGACCAACATGTTGAAACCTCATGTCTACTAAAAATATAAAAATTAGCCGGGCATGGCGGTACATGCCTGTAATCCCAGCTACTTGGGAGGCTGAGGCATGAGAATTGCTTGAACCCAGGAGGCGGAGGTTGCAGTGATCCAAGATTGCCCCACTGCTCTCCAGCCTGGGTGACAGAGTGAGACTCTGTCTCAAAAAGAAAAGGAAAAAAACCCAACAATCTGTTGGTCATGTATAGAAACTGCTCCCAATACTTTTTTTTTCCAGTACACATGGGACACTGAAAATTTTTTATTTTATTTTTATTTGGGTGTTTAGTTTGTTTATATTTATCACAGTTATTGATATATTTGGAGTGTCTTTCAGAAATGAGGGCTAAATGCATTTGTCAAACAAAAACAGTTGGCTACCAGCAGACTCTCGTTAAAAGACTCCTAAAGTTGCACTTCAGGCAGAAGAGAAGTGATTTTAAATTTAAGGCCTGAGATGCAAGAAGAAATGGTGGGTGAATAAAGTAGTGAATACGCTGCTGGCTCACTCTCTTTCAGCAGCCTGCTCTGTCTCATTGTTCAGAGTGTAATGTCTTCTCTATAAACTCTCTGCTCTCTATTGCCCTTGAATAAGCTGTCTGCTATTAAGAAAAAAAAAAAACAGTAGTGAATATATATGTTAATTCTAAGCACTAAAAACAGTCATACCGTATGGGATTAATTAAAATATATGACAGTAGAATATGTCCAAGTGGATTATTTATTTATTTATTTATTTATTTAGTCAGTTTTTGAGACAGCTTCTGCTCTTTTTGCCCAGGCCAGAGTGCAGTGGTGTGATCTTGGCTCACCACAACCTCTGCCTCCCGGGTTCAAACAAATCT
Source organism: Erythrocebus patas (assembly GCA_023783455.1). Lineage (NCBI taxonomy): Eukaryota > Metazoa > Chordata > Mammalia > Primates > Cercopithecidae > Erythrocebus > Erythrocebus patas. Next base: position 16,203,813 of record JAKFHT010004400.1, on the reverse strand, counting down.
GCCTCAGCCTTCCAAGTAGCTGGGATTACAGGCACACGCCACCACGCCTGGCTAATTTTTTATTTTTAGTAGAGATGGGGTTTCACCATGTTGGCCAGGTTAATCATGAACTCCTGACCTCCAGTAATCCACCCACCTCCGCCTCCCAAAGTGCTGGGATTACAGGCGTGAGCCACTGTGCCTGGCCGGATTTTTGTAAATGTCAAGTGATAACACCATTTACTAGAGGTACATATAAAGCAAGAATACAGAAAGGTTGAAAGTAAAAAGGAAAAAATATACCAGACAAATGTTTAAAGAAAGCTGGTATAGCTATATTAATATCAGGAAAAAAACAGCCTGAAATGACATTAGAGACTTAAAAAAATTCTATTTATCAGAACAATACAAAGTTGTATGTACCTAATAACATGGACTCAAAATATACAAGGCAAAAGCTGATAGAAATACAAATCTACTATTATGATGAAATATTTTAACGTAATAATTGATGAACTCAGCAGACAAACAGAAGCTTTGCTATACCTAATTATCTTGACCTAGTGGAAATTTTTAGATCATTACACAGTGATCTAAATAGCTGCAAATACATTTATTTCAAGCACATACATTTATAAATCAATCATAAACTTAGCCATAAAGCACACCTAAACACATTTCAATGGAATGTAGAACATGTTTCCCAACTACATTGCAATTAAGTTAGAGACCAGTAACTGAATGCTAACCAGAAAAACTCCATATGTTCAGAAATTTTGAAACCCTTTTAACTTAATCATAGGCCAAGGAAAAAAATGTTCAGGCCAGGCGCAGTGGCTCACGCCTGTAATCCCAGTACTTTGGGAGGCTGAGGCAGGCAGATCACCTAACGTCAAGAGTTCGAGACCAGCCTGGTCAACATGGTGAAACTTTGTCTCTACCAAAAAATACAAAAATTACCCGGGCGTGGTGGCACATGCCTGTAGTCCCAGCTACTTGGGAGGCTGAGGCAGGACAATCACTTCAACCTGGGAGGTGGAGGTTGCAGTGAGCCAAGATCGTGCCACTGCACTCCAGCCTGGGCAACAGAGTGAGACTCCATCTCCAAAAAGAAAAAACCAGAATGAAAATCAGTGAAGTAAGATTATAATCTTAAGATACGAGAAAAGGAACAAGTGTTTTTTTTTTTTTTAATCTGTTTTGTTGTTGTTGTTTTTGAGACAGAGTCTTGCCCAGGCTGGAGTGCACCACATGGCTCACTGCTGCCTTGACCTGGGCTCAAGTGATCCTCCCACTGCAGCCTCCCATATAGCTGGGACCACTGGCTCACACCACCATGCATAGCTAATGTTTTCATTTGTAGAGACAGGGTCTCACCATGTTGTCCAGGCTGGCCTTGAACTCCTGTGTTCAAGCTATCCTCCTGCTCAGCCCCACAAAGTGTTGGGATTACAGGTGTGAGCCACCATGCCTGGCCTACATGAAACATATGCTTATTTGGTTTTGATTTTTACACTTTTATGATGCCAGGATGAACCCCCATTACCCTCCAAAAAGGAACATCCTACTAGCTTCACATTACAACTGGAATAGTAACACAATGTAAATAGAGAAAATGGAGATGGGGTGATTAGGAGATTTAATAAGAATAAATCTTAAAGGGAAATAGAATGAAATGTATAAGGTAAAGGCAGAAATTAATAGAAACAGTATAATTAGTATAATAGGATCCATAAAGTCAAACACGGATTCATTTTTTAAAAAAGAATACATTTCTGTCCAGATTTATTTTTTTAAAAACCTGGGTGCAGTTGCTCACATCTGTAATCGCTGTGACTTGGGAGGGAAATGGGAGGATTGCCTAACTAAGCCCAGGAGTTGGAGGCTGCGTGAGCTATGATCGTGCCACTATACTCCATCCTGAGTGACAGAGCAAGACCCCATATCTGAAGAAATATATATTTTTAAACTACTCATGTTGTAAAAATTAAGATATTTATTTTTCAAGAAGCTATTATGAATAATTTCATGGCAACAAATTTCAAAATTTCATGGACAAATTACTCAAAACTATGTTATCAAAATAATTTTAAAGGAAAAATGGAATAATCATTAAAGAAATTTGATTGATATTTTAAAATCTTCCCAGAACACAAACACTAAACCCAGAGAAGTTTTCAGGAACGTTCTACTGAACATTCAGGAAAAAAATAATTCCAATTTTATGTAAATTATTCCAGAACATAGAAAAAGAGGAAGCACTCCCCAATTAATCTCAATCATGAAGACAAATTTGAAAAATCCAAAGCAAGATAGTAAAGCAAATTCAGCAATAACTAGAAATCATTATCAAGCTGAGTTTGTTCCAGAATGTCAGGGTGGTTTAACAATGGAGGAAAAAGATCACATCTCAAAAGATGCAGGAAAAAAGGTTTGGTAAACCTTGGCAGCCATTTGTAATTTTTTTAAAAATAAATTTTAGAAAGCTTGGAGTAGAGAACTCTTTTAACTTAATAAGTGACATTTACAAAAAGCCTACAGCACGTATCTTACTTTATGCTGAATTACTAAATGATTTCCTTTAAGATTATAAACAAGAGCGGGATAATCACTATCATGATTTCAACATTGTACTGGGGGCCTAGCATATGCAGAATAGCAGGAAAAAAAGTGATTAGGATTGGAAATCCACCCTATAGTAACGCCAAGTAAGTCACAACCTCTCTTTGAGTGTAGATGAGACCTGAGACTTGCTTCCAATGACAGAATATGGCTAAGGCGATGGGGATAGTCACTGCTTTGACTGGTTCATGTTATATGGCAAAAGTAATGGAATAATTACTCTTGCGATTATGTGATGTTACAGAAGATTTCTTGTTAGCGGACCAGAGTGCACTATCATGTTGTAAGAAGGCCTGTGAATGAGCTACCTGGCAAGAAACCTTGGGGACCGCTAGGAGCTGATGGAAACCCCCAGCTGACAGCCAGAACAAGGCAGGGACGCCATCCTACAGCCTCAGCTGAATCCTGCCAACAACCATCTGAACTTAGAAGAGGACACTAAGTTTTAAAAAGGACCACAGACTAGCTGTCACCTTGATTACAGCCTTGTGAGACCCTGAGCAGGAGACCAACAGGAACTGTGAGATAGTAAGTACATGTTTTAAGCCACTAAGTGTGAGGTAATTCATTATGCACCAGTAGATAGCTAATAAAGGAAGAGACAAACCTGATTAGAGACTAGATTACATAGAAAACAAAAGAGCATCTATGACTAACTCATAAGAATTAACCATTTATTTGGCACTTCTACAGTTGCATTTCTATATGCCAGCAACAAACAGGTAAAAATAGAATTTATGAAAAGTTAACATTTACAGTAGCATCAAAAATATAAATAAATAAAATCTTAATAAAATATATGCAAGAACAGGCTGGGTGCAGTGGCTCACACCTGTAATCCCAGCACTTTGGGAGGCCGAGGTGGGCGGATCATGAGGGCAAGAGATTGAGACCATCCTGGCCAACATGGTGAAACCCTGTTTCTACTAAAATACAAAGAATTAGCCAGGGATGGTGGCATGTGCCTGTAGTCCCAGCTACTCGGAAGGCTGAGGCAGGGGAATTGCTTGAACCCGGGAGACAGAGGTTGCAGTGAGCCAAGATGGCGCCACTGCACTCTAGCCTGGGCGACAGAGCAAGACTCCGTCTAAAAATGTATATATATATGTGTGTATATATGTATATATGTATCTATATGTATATATGTGTGTGTGTATATATATATACACAAGAACATTATGAAGAAGTTTTAAAACTTTAATGAAACATAGGTTAGTAATAAAAATAATGATATTTAGGCTGGACACGGTGGCTCATGCCTGTAATCCCAGCACTTTGGGAAGCCGAGGCCAGCAGATCACCTGAGGTCAGGAGTTCAAGACCAGACTGGTTAACATGGCAAAACCCCATCTCTGCTAAAAATACAAAAGTTAGTTGGGTGTGGTGGCACATGCCTGTAGTCCCAGCTACTTGAGAGGCTGAGGTGGGAGGATCACTTGAACCTGGGAGGTTGAGGTTGCAGTGAGCTGAGATTATGCCACTGTGCTGCAGCCTGGGTGACAGGAAGACTCTATCTCAAAAATTAATAATAATAAAGAGATTTAATTGGGTAGATAAGTTCTAGAGCAGAGGCTCAATATCATGAAGATGTTACTTCTTTCCATATTAATCTCTAGATTTAATGCAGTTCCATACAAAATTCCAACAGGATGTTTATTTCTTTTTTGAGATGGCGTTTTGCTCATGTTGCCCAGGCTGGAGTGCAGTAGCACGAGCTCGTCTCACTGCAACCTCCGCCTCCTGAGTTGAAGTGATTCTCCTGCCTCAGCCTCCCAAGTAGCTGGGATTACAGACACATGCCACCATGCCTGGCTAATTTTATACTTTTAGTAGAGGCAGGGTTTTACCATGTTGGTCTGGCTGGTCTTAAACTCCTGATCTGAGGTGATCCATCCACCTTGGCTTCCCAAAATACGGGGATTACAGGCGTGAGCCACCATATCCAGCCCCAATAGGATTTGTCATGGAACTTCATAAATGTATTGTAAAATCATCATAGGGAGAAGCAAAGAACCAAAAAGAGCCAAAATACTTTTGAAAAAAAGAGGACAAGGTGAGGGAGTTGCCCTAACTTGTAAGCTATCAAGACTTATTATAAAGCTATAATAATTAGACACGATACACACAGATAGTTAAATGGACTGATAGAATAGAGAACACAGAAATGGAACATTAGTATATGGAAATTTGACATGTGACAAAATCAGTGCTTTTTTTGCATTAGTCCATTTTCATACTGCTATGAAGAAATATCCAAGACTGGGTAATTTATAAAGAAAAAGAGGTTTAATGGACTCACAGTTCCACATGACTGGGGAGGCTTCACAATCATGGTGGAAAGCGAAGAAGAAGCAAAGGCACATCTTACATGGTAGCAGGCAAGAGAGCGTGTGTAGGGAACTGCTCTTTATAAAACCATCAGATCTCATAAGTCTTATTCACTATCACAAGAATAGCTTGGGAAAATCCCACGCCCTTGATTCAGTTACCTTCCACTGGGTCCCTCACATGACATGTGGAGATAATGGGAGCTACAATTCAAGGTGAGATTTGGATGGGGACACAGCCAGACCATATCAGGTTTGAATATGCCCTCCAAAACTCATGTTGACCCTTCATCCCCAATGTGGCAGCATTGAGAGGTGGGGCCTTTAAGAGTTGATTGAATCATGAGGGCTCTGCCCTCAATGGATTAATCCACCCATGGATTAATGGATTAATGGGCTATCATGGGAGGGCACCAGTGGCTTTATAAGAGGGAGAATCTTTAGCATAGCATGTGAGCATGCTCAGCTACTTCAGAACTTTGTAGAGAGTCCCCACCAGCAAGAAGGCTCTCACCAGACATGGCTCCTTGACCTTGACATCTCAGCTTTCATAAGTTGGAAATAAATTCCTTTTCTTTACCCAGTTTTAGGTATTCTGTTACAAGCAACAGAAAATGGACTAAGATAGTTGGCATTGTAGATCAATGGGAAAAGGGTGGCTATTCAATAAATGGTGCAAAGACAATTGGTTATCCACATGGAGGGGGAAAATGGATTCTCTGCTTCATACCATACATACAAAAAAATCCAGTTCTTTGGATTTATGATTTAAATGAGAAAATTTAAAATGGTTGAAGTAGGCTGGGTGCAGTGACTCACACCTGTAATCCCAGCACTTTGGGAGGCCCAGGTGGTGGATCACTTGAGGTCAGGAGTTCAAGACCAGCCTAGCCAACATGGTGAAACCCTGTCTCTACTAAAAATACAAAAAATTAGCCAGGCATGGTGCTGTGCATCTGTAATCCCGGTTATTCAGGAGGCTGAGGCAGGAGAATCACTTGAACCTGGGAGGTGGAGGTTGCAGTGAGCCAAGATCACACCACTGCACTCCAGCCTGGGCAGCAGAGGGAGAATGAATCTCAAAAAAAGTACCATTTATAAATCTATGGATGGATCTTTTCTGAAGGTCCTTTGCCTGGAGAAAAAAATAGTGCATTAAAAAGCTTGGGTCCAAAACAAACAAACTCCTAAAAATCAAGTAGAAGGGCTGGGCGTGGTGGCTCACGCCTGTAATCCCAGCATTTTGGGAGGCTGAGGTGACAAGAGCAAAACTCAGTCTCAAGAAACAAACAAAAAAAGAAAGTAGAAGACAAACAACCCAAAAACATAGTGGGCAAATTCCATAGCATTTCATACATTTCATAGAAGAAAAAATATCAGTGGCTAATAAAGATATAAAAGAATGCTCAGGGAAATGCAAATTAAAACCATATTGAAACCATTTGTATACCCCTTAGATGGTCAAAAAATTAAGTTAGGTGATATCACTTTTACACTGTTGGTGGCAGTGTAAATTGGCAACCCCTTTTTGGAATTACACAGTTACATTTATAGTATATGTTCTATATAATATATAATTATATAACATTTATTTCATATTCATATTAAACAAGTATATGAATATATATAATTATGTGTATGTATTATATATTTATATATATATATATATATGTAATTACATAATTTATGAACAATCCTGTTCCTGGAGAACATACCCCCCAAAAAAAACCTCTTGCAGATAATGGCTGGGAAGCAAGTACAGAAATTATCAAAACAGTACAAATCAAGGGAGAATGTGCCCAAGACCTTGAGAACTGATAATAGTCTGTTGTTTATCCATGCAATGGAACACTATATGGAAGTGAAAATGAACGAAATAGAGCTATACACATCATCATACATGAATTTCAGAAACAATGCTGAGTGAAAAAATAAGTTGCAGCAGAATGCATGCAATATAATAGTATTTTATAAAATTCAAAAGCCAAATTATAAATACACTTTCTTAGCTATAAATGTGATAAAACTATAAAGAAAAGCACAGGAATGATCAATATAACATGGTGATTGAGGAGGGACACACAGGAGCTTCAACAGTACTATGATTCTGTTAAGTTGAATGGCAGATTTGCAGGTGGTCATTTCATCATGCTTTTATGTTATATGATGAATATAGTTATACTACAATATATGTTATGCATATTATACATTATATTATACATATTTTGTATGTAACAGTGTTTCATAATATTTTAAGGAATGAATGGAAATGGGCATATAATGAAGATATGTAGTGCTTAGCCATCAGTAGAGTTTCACATCAGATTCCAAGATAACTCCTATATTAAAAGCAAACAAAGGGCATGTTATCTAGAATGAAAAGACCATCCATATTCTAATAAACTGAGACAATCAAATAGGGAATCCCTCTTTTAAGAATGGCATTTGTTATATACTTGGAAGTGTTTTGAATCAGAAATTGGTTGTGAATAAATCTTCTCCTTATTAATAAAATACAAGCTTGTTTTCAATGTCATATTATCCCTGCTGAGAAATTAAAAATCCTGGAGGTAGGCCAGCCGCCGTGGTTCATGCCTGTAATCCCAGCACTTTGGGAGGCCAAGGCAGGCAGATCACTTGAGGCCAGGAGTTCGAGACCAGCCTGGCCAACATAGCAAAACTCTGTCTCTAGTAAAAATATAAAAATTAGCTGGGCATGATGGCAGGCATCTGTAGTCCCAGCTACTCGAGAGGCTGAGGCAGGAGAATCACTTGAACTCGGTAGGTGGCGGTTGCAGTGAGCTCAGATCACACCACTGCACTCCAACCTGGGCAACAGAGTGAGAAATAAATAAATAAAAATTAAAATCCTAGAGGTAGTATTACTTGTAACCTCAATCATTTATTAATCAATCTAAATTTAATCCTTGATTTTATAATATCTTTCTGTAGAATTTTGTTTTGGTTTTGCTTTGTTTTTAGGAAAGACAGGTGCATTTACCCTGTTAGGGGATGATCATTGGTATTTTAAAAGATAAGACATTTGCTGAGAATTCCTTAAATTTTTCTAATTTTCATTAGCCAGTGATGACATTGTCCCTTTTTTGCAGATAGCTTTGAAAGATGATGATACTGCCACAGTTGGGACCATGTTGTTAAAAACATCCTTTGTTTGACCATTTACACATTTGGTTCTAAAGAATGTATTGTCCCTAGATTCTTGGTTCTAAAGAATGTATTATGTTTTTTTTTTTTTGCAAGAAGGAGTCTCACTCTGTGGCCCATGCTGGAGTGTAGTCTGTAATCTTGGCTCACTGCAACCTCTGCCTCCCAAGTTCCAGCCATTCTCCTGCCTCAGCCTCTCAGGTAGCTGGGATTACAGGCACCTGCCACCACGCCCGGCTAATTTCTGTATTTTTCGTACAGACAGGGTTTCACCATGTTGGCCAGGCCGGTCTCGAACTCCTGACTTCAAGTGATAATGCCTGTCTTGGCCTCCCAAAGTCCTGAGATTGCAGGCATCAGCCATAGTGCCTGGCAAGAATGTATTATCTTAAGATTCTTGTCTCATTACTATTCTTAAAATTGCTGTAAAACTTGCTTAAGTAATCAGCTTTAAATTATGTAAATACAGACAACAAATCTCTCTTAATCCTAAAGGTGCTTTTAAAATTCATGCATTTATACCTGTATGCAAATTGGCTACAAATTGAACAGATTTTATTCTAAGTGACCAAATCTTAAGGAGCTTTAGAAGATACATTAATTCAAGGACTAAGCAGTTTCTGAAAACAGACTGATTTACTGTGCTTCTTAATATTTCCTCAAACTAGAATATGAGCAATGGTGGCAGAGGAAGGAAGTAGCTCATACTTGGAAGAACAAACAGTTGCTAGAATATGCTTGTGGTTTAGAGCTTCTTTCAGAAATCCTGTTAGCTGCAAAAGAAAGGAAAGACTAATATTTTCCACGATTTCAGTAACATCTTTATGAAGATGCTCCTTTTGAATGTAGTACAGAAAGTTAGAAAACACTTTAGGCATGGTATCTGACATAGTGCCCCTTAGGGAGCGTTTCATATACAGACGGTCGGGGGCTTACGACGCTTTAACTTAAAAGTTTTCAACATTATAATAGTTCCAAAGGTGATGCACATTCAGTAGAAACCATACTTCAAGTCTCCGTACAACTATTCTGTTTTTCATGTTCAGAATGTTGTTCCCATAAATTACATGAACTATTCAACACTTTCTAATAAAACAGGATTTGTATTAGATGACTTTGCCCAACTGTAGGCTGATGTAAGTATTCTGAGTGTATTTAAGGTAGGCTAGGCTAAGCTCTGATGTTCAGTAGGTTAGGTGTATTAAAAGGACTTAGGATGTTTTCCCTTCCCAATAAACGCATCGTAGGTCAGGAAGCACCTGTATCTGATAGAGGTCTACCTTTACCAATTTAAACTGTGACAGATTTAATGTTCCTGTCTTGCTTTTAAATTGGAGAGCAACAGCAGATCCCAGATAAATACCGAAGCTAGCTTTGTGTTCTTCACTATTTATTGAACAGTTTAGAGGGCAAGGAAGCAAAGAGAAATGCTCTGAGTGTGTCTTTGCTTGCTAGCTCCTGAATTCTTAACAATTCTACACCACTCCAAAGCGGGGAAGTGGGGCAAGATGGTTTACATCTCAAACGGACAAGTGTTGGACAGCCAGAGTCAGTCTCCATGGAGATTATCTTTGATAACAGATTTCTTCTGGGGAATAGCCGAGTTTATGGTTTTGTTTTTCAAAACTCTGCTTCAGCAAGATGTGAAAAAAAGAAGCTATAGAAACTCATCTGATTCCAGATACAATGATGGAAGAGGGCCGCCGGGAAACCCTACCCAAAGAATGGAATCAATCATCTGCGTGGCCGCAGTCCTCCTCCAGTGGCTGGTGGATGAGGAAGGTAAATGTCCACTCTAAGAAGCAGACAGCTGGACACGCACATTCATAGTGAGGAAACCATCAAGAAGTGGAAGGCTGGCCATGTTGGAGCAGTAGATGAATGTCTGTGTCTAAACAAGGACTGCTCTGTGTCCTCACAGATGAACTAGGTCCTGCTAGGAATTCTCTGCAGGGAACTGGCCTGATTGACTTGCAGTTCCATAAATGCACATGTTTGCCTCATTACCTTTTTTGTATAGTTTATTAAAGTATTAATATAGTTTTAATAAGTAAATATTCTTAGGTTGCAAAAAAAAAAAAAATTCTGGCCGGGAGCAGTGACTCACGCCTGTAATCCCAGCATTTTGGGAGCCCAAGACAGGCAAATTATGAGGTCAGGAGATCGAGACCATCCTGGCCAACATGGTGAAACCCCCTCTCTACTAAAAATACAAAAAATACAAAAATTAGCTGGGCGTGGTGGTGCACACCTGTAGTCTCAGCTACTCAAGAGGCTGAGGAGAATCTCTCAAACCTGGGAGGCAGAGGTTGCAGTGAGCTGAGATTGCGCCACTGCACTCCAGCCTGGTGACGGAGCAAGACTCTGGCTCAGAAAAAAAAAAAAAAAAAAAAAAAACAGATAAAAACCATTCTACAGTGGCCTTCCTGTATTTTTATCTGCTTTTTTTCTGTTCTCTTCTCTGCTTTGGAGTCAGAAACTTAAGTTCAAATCCCTGCCATGTGAACATAAAATCTTTCAGCCTGTTTCCTCCTTCGTAAATGATGGGTAGAATTTCCATCCCACAGGATTTGTGTTAGAATTGAGTGAGGTAATGTATTAATACATACTACGTGCTTCAAAAATACTATCCGTCTTTTTCCACATGGTTGTCAGAACTCCAGTGCCATGATGGATACAGAGTGAGCCATTTTCTTCACTGTCCACTATCAATTTGAGAATGGCAGCTTGCTGCCTTTATATTTTCAGATCTAGTTAACATTACCTTCCATCAGTGAAATAGAATACTTAATCTTTATTACGTGTTTCCCTCATTTTCCTATATCTTTTAAGTCATTTTATCACTCTTTTAAAAATCAGTTTTGTGAACTCTTGCTTTTGCATGGAGGAAAATAGGATTGGTCAAACAATGAAATGGGATGATTGGTTCTCTAATTTCTCTGTATTCAGTCCTACACCTAATAGCTTCAAGCTCTCTCCTAGGAAGACAGGACTCTGGGTATGTCCAAATGAGTAGACATCCTTAATGAGTTTTCTCTGTTGTATGCTGTAATATCTTTTTGAGTGTTCCAGAGAACTGAATAAAAATGATCTCTCCATATTAACTATATGATAATGGTTAACATCTGTGTGGTACTTTGCATATGAAGTGTTTTCACATGTATCACTCATTCATTAATTTGTTAAGCATTTACTGAGCTCTGTTACATGCTTTGCCTTTACTAGACACCAGAGTATAGTATACTGAAGTACTCCTTGACCTTGAGGTGTCATCAAAAATGTGACTTCCCAAGAAACTTTCTCCTCCTGCTTTGTGAAGTCACTCTGCCCTTCTTATTGTCTAACACCACACTCATATCCTTTATGATATTTTCTGTGCTGATCTCCTTAAGGGTAGGGGTTGTGTCAGTTTCTGTCCTTTCTTGAGGTCCTGAATATAAGACCTAGCTATTGCTAGGCCCAAAATAGGCACTCAAATAAAACCAGTTGAGTGAGTGGAAGAATGGATGAAGGCAACATGCTCATAGGGAAGAGACAGGCCAAGATTCATTGCTATACAGTGTGATGGGTGCCAAGGCAGAGAGGTGGGTTGAGGGCAAGTGTTAGTCTGTTTTAAGCTGTTATACCAGAATACCAGAGACTGGGTAATTTATAAAGAACAGGAATTTGTTTCCTCACAGGTCTGGAAGTCAGAAGTCCAAGATGAAGGCACTGGCAGGTTCAGTTATCTGGTGAGGGTCTGGTCTTTTTGCTTCCAAGATGGCGGCTTGACTGTTGCATCTTGAGGAGTGGGGGAAGAATGCTGTGTCCTCATAACAGAAGGCAGAAAGACAAAAGGGATGAACTCCTCTTTGAAGCCCTTTTATAAGGGCATCTAATCCCATTCACAAGATAGGAGCCCTTGTGGCCTAATCACCTTTTAAAGGCCCCACCTCTTAATATCATAAATCACTTTAGCAACACCTAAATTTTGGAGGAGACACATTCAAACCAATAGCAGGTATAAAAGACAAGCAATTTAATCAGACTGTTTGTCAGTTGATAATCTTTCCTTCCCTGCAGGAGACCTGTCTGTGAGTGGCTGGGAGACCTGTTTAATTCTGGGGTATAGAATTAAGATGGCCGTCTGCCTGTAAGTAGAAATAAACTGCATTCTCCCAAATCAGCTTTGTTCATAATAAAAGTAATATTCTGGCCTCCTTATACCATACTCTTTCTTTTCTTTTCTTTTTTTTTTCTTTTCTTCTTCTTTTTTCCGAGACAGAGTCTTGTCTGTGGCTCCAGGCTGGAGTGCAATGGCATGATCTCGGCTCACTGCAATATCTGCCTCCTGGTTTCCAGTGATTCTCCTACCTCAACCTCCCAAGTAGCTGGGATTACAGGCATGTACGACCATGCCCAGCTAATTTCTGTATTTTTAGTAGAGGCAGGGTCTCACTATGTTGGCCAGGCTGGTCTCCAACTCCTGACCTCAGGTGATCCGCCTGCCTTGGCATCCCAAAGTGCTGGGATTACAGGTGTAAGCCACCACGCCCAGCCTATTAGCTATTTCTTAAACAGTTCACAACTTGGTTCAAGAAGAGGTAGGCTATCTATTGCCCCATCCTCTACTTTTTTTGGTTTTATTTTGAGATGGAGTCTCACTCTAGCCCAGGCTGGAGTGAAGTGGCGCTATTCGGCTCACCACAACCTCCGCCTCCTGGGTTCAAGTGATTCTCCTGCCTCAGCCTCTGGAGTAACTGGGATTACAGGCATCTGCCACCATGCCTGGCTAATTTTTGTATTTTTAATAGAGATGGGGTCTCACCATGTTGGCCAGGCTGGTCTTGAACTACTGACCTCAGGTGATCCACCCGCCTCAGCCTCCTAAAGTGCTGAGATTACAAGCATGAGCCACTGTGCCCGGCCGACTTTTTTTTTTTAACTGAATACCTAATTGTTAGGTTATTCTTTTGTCTGTTATTGCTCTCCTTAACACATATAAAATAGACCAAACTGACATGATCATATTTTAGAAAAATACATTTTTGGAAAAGGAAATGGAAAAAAAGATAAATGGCTTAATTTAAGAAAAAAAATTAAAAATGGCTTAAATTGTCCACTTATCATAGCATAGAATTAGAAATCCCAGTCTTTGTGGCTGCCCCAAAAAATAATAATAATAATAAATGGCCAAAAAATGAAAAAAGTCTTTCATGACTCTCTTCCTAATATTATCAGTATGAGGAAACTTAATAGTTCTGAAAATAAAGATGTAAATTGCTGCAGAATGTACAATAGGATAAAGTCATACTAGCCAAAATGTGGAAACAACCCAAATGTCATCCATGGATGAATGGATAAACAAAATGAGATATATTTACAATGGACTATGATTCAGCCTTAAAAAGAAGTGCAATTCTTGGCTGGGCACAGTGGCTCACGCCTGTAATCCCAACACTTTGGGAGGCCGAGGTGGGTGGATTATGAGGTCAGTAGTTCAAGACCAGCCTGGCCAATATGGTGAAACCCTGCCTCTACTAAAAATACAAAACTTAGCTGGGCATGGTGGTGCACACCTGTAGTCTCAGCTACTCAAGAGGCTGAGGAGAATCTCTCAAACCTGGGAGGCAGAGGTTGCAGTGAGCTGAGATTGCGCCACTGCACTCCAGCCTGGTGACGGAGCAAGACTCTGGCTCAGAAAAAAAAAAAAAAAAAAAAAAAACAGATAAAAACCATTCTACAGTGGCCTTCCTGTATTTTTATCTGCTTTTTTTCTGTTCTCTTCTCTGCTTTGGAGTCAGAAACTTAAGTTCAAATCCCTGCCATGTGAACATAAAATCTTTCAGCCTGTTTCCTCCTTCGTAAATGATGGGTAGAATTTCCATCCCACAGGATTTGTGTTAGAATTGAGTGAGGTAATGTATTAATACATACTACGTGCTTCAAAAATACTATCCGTCTTTTTCCACATGGTTGTCAGAACTCCAGTGCCATGATGGATACAGAGTGAGCCATTTTCTTCACTGTCCACTATCAATTTGAGAATGGCAGCTTGCTGCCTTTATATTTTCAGATCTAGTTAACATTACCTTCCATCAGTGAAATAGAATACTTAATCTTTATTACGTGTTTCCCTCATTTTCCTATATCTTTTAAGTCATTTTATCACTCTTTTAAAAATCAGTTTTGTGAACTCTTGCTTTTGCATGGAGGAAAATAGGATTGGTCAAACAATGAAATGGGATGATTGGTTCTCTAATTTCTCTGTATTCAGTCCTACACCTAATAGCTTCAAGCTCTCTCCTAGGAAGACAGGACTCTGGGTATGTCCAAATGAGTAGACATCCTTAATGAGTTTTCTCTGTTGTATGCTGTAATATCTTTTTGAGTGTTCCAGAGAACTGAATAAAAATGATCTCTCCATATTAACTATATGATAATGGTTAACATCTGTGTGGTACTTTGCATATGAAGTGTTTTCACATGTATCACTCATTCATTAATTTGTTAAGCATTTACTGAGCTCTGTTACATGCTTTGCCTTTACTAGACACCAGAGTATAGTATACTGAAGTACTCCTTGACCTTGAGGTGTCATCAAAAATGTGACTTCCCAAGAAACTTTCTCCTCCTGCTTTGTGAAGTCACTCTGCCCTTCTTATTGTCTAACACCACACTCATATCCTTTATGATATTTTCTGTGCTGATCTCCTTAAGGGTAGGGGTTGTGTCAGTTTCTGTCCTTTCTTGAGGTCCTGAATATAAGACCTAGCTATTGCTAGGCCCAAAATAGGCACTCAAATAAAACCAGTTGAGTGAGTGGAAGAATGGATGAAGGCAACATGCTCATAGGAAGAGACAGGCCAAGATTCATTGCTATACAGTGTGATGGGTGCCAAGGCAGAGAGGTGGGTTGAGGGCAAGTGTTAGTCTGTTTTAAGCTGTTATACCAGAATACCAGAGACTGGGTAATTTATAAAGAACAGGAATTTGTTTGCTCACAGGTCTGGAAGTCAAAGTCCAAGATGAAGGCACTGGCAGGTTCAGTTACCTGGTGAGGGTCTGGTCTTTTTGCTTCCAAGATGGCGGCTTGACTGTTGCATCTTGAGGAGTGGGGGAAGAATGCTGTATCCTCATAACAGAAGGCAGAAGGACAAAAGGGGATGAACTCCCTCTTTGAAGCCCTTTTATAAGGGCATCTAATCCCATTCACAAGATAGGAGCCCTTGTGGCCTGATCACCTTTTAAAGGCCCCACCTCTTAATATCATAAATCACTTTAGCAACACCTAAATTTTGGAGGAGACACACTCAAACAATAGCAGGTATAAAAGACAAGCATTTAATCAGACTATATGTCAGTTGATAATCTTTCCTTCCCTGCAGGAGACCTGTCTGTGAGTGGCTGGGAGACCTGTTTAATTCTGGGGTATAGAATTAAGATGGCCGTCTGCCTGTAAGTAGAAATAAACTGCATTCTCCCAAATCAGCTTTGTTCATAATAAAAGTAATATTCTGGCCTCCTTATACCATACTCTTTCTTTTCTTTTCTTTCTTTTTTTTTTTCTTTTTTCTTCTTTTTTTTTCCGAGACAGAGTCTTGTCTGTGGCTCCAGGCTGGAGTGCAATGGCATGATCTCGGCTCACTGCAATATCTGCCTCCTGGTTTCCAGTGATTCTCCTACCTCAACCTCCCAAGTAGCTGGGATTACAGGCATGTACGACCATGCCCAGCTAATTTCTGTATTTTTAGTAGAGGCAGGGTCTCACTATGTTGGCCAGGCTGGTCTCCAACTCCTGACCTCAGGTGATCCGCCTGCCTTGGCATCCCAAAGTGCTGGGATTACAGGTGTAAGCCACCACGCCCAGCCTATTAGCTATTTCTTAAACAGTTCACAACTTGGTTCAAGAAGAGGTAGGCTATCTATTGCCCCATCCTCTACTTTTTTTTTGGTTTTATTTTGAGATGGAGTCTCACTCTAGCCCAGGCTGGAGTGAAGTGGCGCTATTTCGGCTCACCACAACCTCCGCCTCCTGGGTTCAAGTGATTCTCCTGCCTCAGCCTCTGGAGTAACTGGGATTACAGGCATCTGCCACCATGCCTGGCTAATTTTTTGTATTTTTAATAGAGATGGGGTCTCACCATGTTGGCCAGGCTGGTCTTGAACTACTGACCTCAGGTGATCCACCCGCCTCAGCCTCCTAAAGTGCTGAGATTACAAGCATGAGCCACTGTGCCCGGCCGACTTTTTTTTTTTTAACTGAATACCTAATTGTTAGGTTATTCTTTTGTCTGTTATTGCTCTCCTTAACACATATAAAATAGACCAAACTGACATGATCATATTTTAGAAAAATACATTTTTTTTGGAAAAGGAAATGGAAAAAAAAGATAAATGGCTTAATTTAAGAAAAAAAAATTAAAAATGGCTTAAATTGTCCACTTATCATAGCATAGAATTAGAAATCCCAGTCTTTGTGGCTGCCCCAAAAAATAATAATAATAATAAATGGCCAAAAAATGAAAAAAGTCTTTCATGACTCTCTTCCTAATATTATCAGTATGAGGAAACTTAATAGTTCTGAAAATAAAGATGTAAATTGCTGCAGAATGTACAATAGGATAAAGTCATACTAGCCAAAATGTGGAAACAACCCAAATGTCATCCATGGATGAATGGATAAACAAAATGAGATATATTTACAATGGACTATGATTCAGCCTTAAAAAGAAGTGCAATTCTTGGCTGGGCACAGTGGCTCACGCCTGTAATCCCAACACTTTGGGAGGCCGAGGTGGGTGGATTATGAGGTCAGTAGTTCAAGACCAGCCTGGCCAATATGGTGAAACCCTGCCTCTACTAAAAATACAAAACTTAGCTGGGCATGGTGGTGCACACCTGTAGTCCCAGCTGCTGGGGAGGCTGAGGCAGGAGAGTTGCTTAACACCTGGGAGGCAGAGCTTGCAGTGAGCCAAGATGGTGCTGCTGTATTCCATCCTGGCGACAGAGTGAGACTCCCATCTCAAAAAAAAAAAAAAAAAAAAGAAGTGCAGTTCTTATATATGCTACAACAAAGATGAACCTTGAGGAAGGACATTATACTAAATGAAATAAGCCAGTCACAGAAGGACAAATATGATTCCACTTATGTGAGGAACCTAGAATAGGCAAATTCATAGAGACAGAAAGTAGTTTCCAGGGGCTGGGGGTAGCGGGGAATAGAGAGTTAGTGTTTAATGGGTATAGACTTTCTGTTGGGATGATTTTTTTAAAGTTCAGGGGATGGATAGTGGTGATGGCTACATAACAATGTGAATGTACTTCACACCACTGAATTGCACACTTAAACATGGTTAGGATGGTACATTTTTGTGTATTTTACCATAAGAAAAAGAATTTAGGGCTGGGCAAGGGGGCTCACACCTGTAATCCCAACACATTGGAAGGCCAAGGTGGAAGGATCATTGGAGCCTAGGAGTTTGAGACCAACCTGGGCAATATAGTGAGACCCCACCTCTACAGACTTTTTAAAAATTACCCAGCGGTGTGTGCCTGTGGTCCCAGCTACTCAGGAGGCTGAGGTGGGAGGATTGCCTTAGCCTGGGAGTTCAAGGCTGCAGTGAGCTGTGATTATGCCACTGCACTCCAGCCTGGACAACAGAGCAAGACCCTGTCTTGAAAAAAAAGAAAATTAGTATGATAAAGCACAGACCATGTATATAATAAAGATACTTCAACCATTTGAAGGAGTGTTTTGTTTTCAAGCCACATGGAGAACTACATATTATCCCAGAAAAAAGCACAGGATCCAGGAAAGCTGGAAGGGCCGGCGTTTGGTGGCTGAGGTCAGCAAAGGTGACTGCTCTGTTCATGGCATCCCATGGGTACTTATGATCATCTTCATAGTCACCACCGGCAGGGTTCTTCTCAACAGACTGACCTTGTGCTGTGAATATCACATACATTATCACTGAATTTTTGAAACACCTTATAAAGTAGGCATTATTCCCATTTATAAGAATTTAATACCGTTCTGAAATTTCCTAAGTAAGTGGTACAGCCAGCACTTAAACCCTACATCGTCAGGCACCAAAAGTCAAGTACTTTCCTTAGCACATCCCAAGAATAGCTTTCAAGAAGAATTATATGGATAATCTGGAGTAAATGGAATAGGAACTTCTTCATTTAGGTCAGCGAGATGTAATGACAAGATGACCACAAATGCAGGAATGTTGGATGGTAATTAATATTTAGATGAGAAATCATTAAAGAGTGGAATTGCAATGCAAGTTTCTGAGGCTACTTCAGTAGGGCTGTTTGGAACTGATTGAGGGGACAAAAATTAAAGCCAGAAAGCTCAGTGGAGCAAATGTCATAGTGGCCACAGAGAAACAAAGATTTTCAAAATGAGATGCTAAGTGAAAAACAGCAACTGAGGAGAGAAGTAATGTTTCCAGCATCACAATGGGCATAAAGAGAATTGATCTTTTATACTCAAGGTGAGTTTGTAGTAATGCAAGGACTGGTGATTTAGGCCACTGAGTTCTGGCTCTGAGTACATGTCTAATCCCTAAACCTTCACTAAGAGGGGGGTGAAGGGAGTCAGGTGTGCCACATGTCTGCTACTGAAAAATGCCTAGATGGGAAAGGCGTTTGAAATATTGTCCTAAAATGAAGTTTCTGAGTTAGATGAGCCGAATTTCACCTGTGTTCACTGTTATTACTGTGTATAAAATCAAGAGATTTAAATGAGATTAAGATCGTTAATTAGCTTTCTGAGATATTGAAACCTAAGAACCAGGGCCGAGTGTGGTGGCTCACACCTGTTATCTCAGCACTTTGGGAGGCCAAGGTGGGTGGATCACTTGAGGTAAGGAGTTCGAGACCAGCCTGCCCAACATGGTGAAACCCCGTCTCTACTAAAAATACAAAAAATTGGCTGGGCTTGATAGCAGACGCCTGTAATCCCAGCTACTCAGGAGGCTGAGGCTGGAGAATTGCTTGAACCTGTGAGGTGGAGGTTGCAGTGAGCCAAGACCGTGCCACTGCACTCCAGCCTGGGTGACAGAGTGAGACTCCACCTCAAAAACAAAAAAGAAAAGAAAAGAAAACTAAGAACCAATTACCTCTGCCGCATACACTTACACTGACTTTGGTTAATGTGCTGACATACTGAGCCCCAAACCGGCATATATAATCTCTGGTCACTTCTACACCAAAGCTGTTACCCTAATTTGACAGTGAAGGCCAAGAAGAGTCTGGAATTATGAAGCATGGAGCCTAGAATCTCAAAACGAAGAAAAATATCTTTTTCCCAAATCCTTTCATTTTATAGGTGTGGAAAGTTGAGGCCCAGGGAGAGTATCTTGCCAGCAATTTTGTAGTTAATTCATGGCAGAACTGAGATGGGACCCCAGATCTCAGATCAGAGCCCTTCCATTTTATCATATTGCTCTTTACATAAACCAGTAGCTTAAGCAGGTAAGAATTATTCTCTGAATGAACAACAGTGGATTCAATTAACACGTAAGATAAAAGAAGAGGGTGGCTGGCAAGATGGCCGAATAGGAACAGTTCTGGTCTGCAGCTCCCAGCAAGATCAACGCAGAAGGCAGGTGATTTCTACATTTCCAACTGAGGTACCTAGCTCATCTCATTGGGACTGGTTAGAGAGTGGGTGCAGCCCATGGAGGGTGAGCAGAAACAGGGTGGGGAGTCACCTCACCCGGAAAGTGCAGGGGGTCGGGGAACTCCCTCCCTTAGCCAAGGGAAGCCGTGACGGACTGTGCCATGAGCAATGGTGCACTCCGGGCTAGATACTACGCTTTTTCCATGGTCTTCACAACCTTCAGACCAGGAGATGCCCTTGGGTGTCTATACCACCAGGGCCCTGGGTTTCAAGCACAAAACTGCGTGGCCGTTTGGGCAGAAACTGAGCTAGCTGCAGGAGTTTTTGTTTTTGTTTTTTTCCCATACCCCAGTGGCTCCTGGAATGCCAGTAAGAACTGTTCACTCTCTGGAAAGGGGGCTGAAGCCAGGGAGCCAAGTGGTCTAGCTCAGCAGATCCCACTCCCACAGATCCCAGCAAGCTAAGATCCACTGGCTTGAAATTCTTGCTGCCAGCACAGCAGTCTGAAGTTGACCTGGTATGCTCGAGCTTGGTGGAGGAAGTGGCGTCCACCATTACTGAGGCTTGAGTAGGCAGTTTTCCCCTCACAGTGTAAACAAAGCCACTGGGAAGTTCAAACTGGGTGGAGCCCACTGCAGCGCCACAAAGCCACTGTAGCCAGACTGCCTCTCCAGATTCCTCCTCTCTGGGCAGGGCATCTCTGAAAGAAAGGCAGCAGCCCTAGTAAGGGGCTTACAGATAAAACTCCCATCTCCCTGGGACAGAACATCTGGGGGAAGGGGCGGCTGCGGGGACAGCTTCAGCAGACTTAAACGTTCCTGCCTGCCAGCTCTGAGGAGAGCAGCAGATCTCCTAGCACAGTGCTGTAGCTCTGCTGAGAGACAGACTGCCTCCTCAAGTGGGTCCCAGACCCCCATGCCTCCTGACTGGGAGACATCTCCTAGCGGGGTCGACAGAACACCTCATACAGAAGAGCTCTGGCTGGCATCTGGAGTGTGCCCCTCTGGGATGAAGCTTCCAGAGGAAGGAACAGGCAGCAATCTTTGCTATTCTGCAGCCTCCACTGGTGATACCCAGGCAAACAGGGTCTGGAGTGGACCTCCAGCAAACTCCAGCAGACTTGCAGCTGAGGGACCTGACTGTTAGAAGGAAAACTAACAACAACAAAAAAAGGAATAGCATCAACATCAACAAAATCGACGTCCACACAAAAACCCCATCTGAAGGTCACCAACATCAAAGACCAAAGGTAGATAAATCCATGAAGATGAGGAAAAAGCAGCATAAAAAAACTAAAAATTCCAAAAACCAGCATGCCTCTTCTCCAAAGGATCATAACTCCTCGCCAGCAAGGGAACAAAACTGGACGGAGAATGAGTTTGACGAATTGACAGAAGTAAGCTTGAGAAGGTGGGTAAAACAAACTACTCCGAGCTAAAGGAGCATGTTCTAACCCAATGAAAGGAAGCTAAGAACCTTGTAAACTGCTAACTAGAATAACCAGTTTAGAGAAGAGCATAAATGACCTGATGGAGCTGAAAAACACAGCATGAGAACTTCGTGAAGAACACACAAGTATCAATAGCCGAATCCATCAAGCAGAAGAAAGGATATCAGAGATTAAAGATCAACTTAATGAAATAAAGTGTGAAGACAAGATCAGAGAAAAAAGAATGAAAAGGAATGAACAAAGCCTCCAGGAATTTTGGGACTATGTGAAAAGACCAAACCTACATTCGGTTGGTGTACCTGAAAGTGATGAGGAGAATAGAACCAAGTTGGAAAACACTTTTCAGGATATTATCTAGGAGAATTTCCCCAACCTAGCAAGACAGGCCAACATTCAAATTCAGGAAATACAGAGACCACCACAAAGATAATCCTCGAGAAGAGCAACCCCAAGACACATATTGTCAGTTTCACCAAGGTTGAAATGAAGAAAAAATGTTAAAGGCAGCCAGAGAGGAAGGTCAGGTTACGCATAAAGGGGACCCCATCAGACTAACAGTGGATCTTTCTGCAGAAACCCTACAAGCCAGAAGGGAGTGGGGGCCAATATTCAATCAACATTCTTAAAGAAAAGAATTTTCTTTTTTGTTTTTCTTCTTTTTTCTTTTCTTTTTTTTTTTTTGAGATGGAGTCTGGCTTTGTAGCTCAGGCTGGAGTGCAGTGGTGCAATCTTGGTTCACTGCAACCTCTGCCTCCCAGGTCCTGGTTCAAGCAATTCTCCTGCCTCAGCCTCCTGAGTACCTGGGATTACAGGAACGTGCCACCATGCTCAGCTAATTTTTGTATTTTTAGTAGAGATGGGGTTTCATCATGTTGGCCAGGCTGGTCTTGAACTCCTGACCTTGTGATCTGCCCACCTCAGCCTCCCAAAGTGCTAGGATTTCAAGCATGAGTCACTGCGGCCTCAAGAAAAGAATTTTCAACCCAGAATTTCATATCCAGCCAAACTAAGCTTCATAAGTGAAGGAGAAATAAAATCCTTTACAGACAAGCAAATGCTGAGAGATTTTGTCACCACCAGGCCTGCCTTACAAGAGCTCCTCAAGGAAGCACTAAATACGGAAAGGAAAAACTGGTACCAGCCACTGCAAAAACATACCAAATTGTAAAGACCATCAATAGTATGAAGAACCTGTATCAACTAATGTGCAAAATAACCAGCTAGCATCATAATGACAGGATCAAATTCACACATAACAATATTAACCTTAAATGTAAACAGGCTAAATGCCCCAATTAAAAGACACAGACTAGAAAATTGGATAAAGAGTCAAGATCCATTGGTGTGCTGTATTCAGGAGAACCATCTTGCATGCAAAGACACACATAGGCTCAAAATAAAGGGATGGAGGAATATTTACCAAGCAAATGGAAAGCAAAAAAGCAGGGGTTGCAATCCTAGTCTCTGATAAAACAGACTTTAAACCAACAAAGATCAAAAAGACAAAGAAGGGCATTACATAATGGTAAAGGTATCAATACAACGAGAAGAGCTAACTATCCTAAATATATATCCACCCAATACAGGAGCACCCAGATTCATAAAGCAAGTTCTTAGAGACCTACAAAGAAACTTAGATTCCCTCACAATAATAGTGGAAGACTTTAACACCCTACTGTCAATATTAGATCAATGAGACAGAAAATTAACAAGGATATTCAGGACTTGAACTCAGCTCTGGACCAAGCAGACCTAATAGACATCTATAGAAACATCTCCACCCCAAATCAACAGAATATACATTCTTCTCAGCACCACACTGCACTTATTATAAGATTGGCCACATGATTGGAAGTAAAATACTCCTCAGCCAATGCAAAAGAATGGAAATCATAACAAACAGTCTGTCAGACCACAGTGCAATCAAATTACTCAGGATTAAGAAACTCACTCAAAACCGCACAACTACAGGGAAACTGAACAACCGGCTCCTGAATGACTACTGGGTAAATAAAGAAATCAAGGCAGAAATAACAGGAGAAAGTGGGAAAGATCTAAAATCTAACAGCAGATCTCTGCAGAAACCCTACAAGCCAGAAGGGAGTGGGGCCAATATTCAATCAACATTCTTAAAGAAAAGAATTTTCTTTTTTGTTTTTCTTCTTTTTTCTTTTCTTTTTTTTTTTTTTTTTTTTTTTTGAGATGGAGTCTGGCTTTGTAGCTCAGGCTGGAGTGCAGTGGTGCAATCTTGGTTCACTGCAACCTCTGCCTCCCAGGTCCTGGTTCAAGCAATTCTCCTGCCTCAGCCTCCTGAGTACCTGGGATTACAGGAACGTGCCACCATGCTCAGCTAATTTTTGTATTTTTAGTAGAGATGGGGTTTCATCATGTTGGCCAGGCTGGTCTTGAACTCCTGACCTTGTGATCTGCCCACCTCAGCCTCCCAAAGTGCTAGGATTTCAAGCATGAGTCACTGCGCCCGGCCTCAAGAAAAGAATTTTCAACCCAGAATTTCATATCTAGCCAAACTAAGCTCCATAAGCAAAAAATAAAGAAAATCCTTTACAGAAAAGCATATGCTGAGAGATTTTGTCACCACCAGGCCTGCCTTACAAGAGCTCCTGAAGGAAGCACTAAATATGGAAATGAAAAACTGATACCAGACACTGCAAAAACATACCAAATTGTAAAGACCATTGACACCATGAAGAAACTGCATCAATAAATGAGAAGAATAACCAGCTAGCATCAAAATGACAGAATCAAATTCACACATAATGATATTAACCTTAAATGTAAACAGACTCATAGGCTCAAAATAAAGGGATAGAGGAATATTTACCAAGCAAATGGAAAGCAAAAAAAAGCAGGGGTTGCAATCCTAGCCTCTGATAAAACAGACTTTAAACCAACAAAGATCAAAAAAGACAAAGAAGGGCATTACATAATGGTAAAGGTATCAATACAACGAGAAGAGCTAACTATCCTAAATATATATCCACCCAATACAGGAGCACCCAGATTCATAAAGCAAGTTCTTAGAGACCTACAAAGAAACTTAGATTCCCTCACAATAATAGTGGAAGACTTTAACACCCTACTGTCAATATTAGATCAATGAGACAGAAAATTAACAAGGATATTCAGGACTTGAACTCAGCTCTGGACCAAGCAGACCTAATAGACATCTACAGAACTCTCCACCCCAAATCAACAGAATATACATTCTTCTCAGCACCACATCACTTATTATAAGATTGGCCACATGATTGGAAGTAAAATACTCCTCAGCCAATGCAAAAGAATGGAAATCATAACAAACAGTCTCTCAGACCACAGTGCAATCAAATTAGAACTCAGGATTAAGAAACTCACTCAAAACCGCACAACTACAGGGAAACTGAACAACCGGCTCCTGAATGACTACTGGGTAAATAAAGAAATCAAGGCAGAAATAAAGAAGTTCTTTGAAACCAATGAGAACAAAGACACAATGTACCAGAATCTCTGGGACACAGCTAAAGCAGTGTTTAGAGGAAATTTATAGCACTAAATGCCCACAGGAGAAAGTGGGAAAGATCTAAAATCATCACCTAACACCACAATTAAAGAACTAGAGAAGCAAGAGTAAACAAATTCAAAAGCTAGCAGAAGACAAGAAATAACTAAGATCAGAGCGAAACTGAAGGAGATAGAGACATGAAAAACCCTTCAAAAAATCAATGAAATCCAGGAGCTGGTTTTTTGAAACGATTAACAAAATAGATAGATCACTAGCCAGATTAATAAAGAAGAAAAGAGAGAAGAATCAAATAGACACAATAAAAAATGATAAAGGGAATATCACTACTGATCCCACAGAAATACAGACTACCATCAGAAAATACTATAAATACCTCTATGTAAATAAACTAGAAAATCTAGAAGAAATGGATAAATTCCTGGACACATACACCCTCCCAAGACTAAACCGGGAAGACATCGAATCCCTCAATAACAAGTTCTGAAATTGAGGCAGTAATTAATAGCCTACCAACCAAAAAAAGCACAGGACCAGATGGTTTCACAGCTGAATTCTACCAGAGATACAAAGAGGAGCTGGTACCATTCCTTCTGAAATTATTCCAAACAATAGAAAAAGAGGGATTCCTCATTTTATGAGGCCAGCATCATCCTGATACCAAAACCTGGCAGAGACAAAACAAAAACAGAATATTTCAGGCCAATATCCCTGAAGAACATCGATGTGAAAATCTCAGTAAAATATTGGCAAACCAAATCCAGCAGCACATCAAAAAGCTTATCCACCACGATCAAGTCAGCTTCATTCCTGGGATGCAAGGCTGGTTCAACATTTGCAAATCAATAAACATAACCCATCACATAAACAGAACCAATGACAAAAACCACATGATTATCTCAATAGAAGCAGAAAAGGCCTTCAATAAAATTCAACACACATTCATGCTAAAAACTCAATAAACTACGTATTGATGGAACATATCTCAAAATAATAAGTTATTACAAAGCCACAGCCAATATCATACTGAATGGGCAAAGGCTGGAAGCATTCTCTTTGAAAACGGGCACAAGACAAGGATGCCCTCTCACCACTCCTATTCCACCTAGTATCGGAAGTTCTGGCCAGGGCAATCAGACATGAGAAAGAAATAAAAGGTATCCAGATAGAAAGAGAGGAAGTCAAATTGTCTATTTGCAGATGACATGATTGTATATTTAGAAAACTCCACTTTCTCAGCCCAAAATCACCTTAAGCTGATAAGCAACTTCAGCAAAGTCTCAGGACACAAAATCAGTGTGCAAAAATCACAAGCATTCATACACACCAATAATAGACAAACAGCCAAATCATGAGTGAACTCCCATTCATAATTGCTACAAAGAGAATAAAATACCTAGGAATACAACTTTCAAGGGATGTGAAGGACCTCTTCAAGGAGAACTACAAATCACTGCTCAAGGAAATAAGAGAAAACACAAACAAATGGAAAAACATTCCATGCTCATGAATAGGAAGAATCAATATCATGAAAATGGCCATATTGCCCAAGTAATTTATAGATTCAACGCTATCCCCATCAAGCTACCACTAACTTTCTTCACAGAATTAGAAAAAAACTACTTTAAATTTCAGATGAAACCAAAAAAGAGCCCATATAGCCAAGACAATCCTAAGCAAAAAGAACAAAGCTGGAGGCATCATGCTACCTGACTTCAAACTATATTACAAGGTTACAGTAACCAAAACAGCATGGTACTGGTACTGAAACAGGTAGATAGACCAATGAAACAGAATAGAGGCCTCAGAAATAATGCCACACATCTACAACCATTTGATGTTTCATAAACCTGACAAAAGCAATGGGGAAAGGATTCCCTATTTAATAAATAGTGTTGGGAAAACTGACTAGCAATATGCAGAAAACTGAAATTAAACCCCTTCCTTACACCTTACACAAAAATTAAGATGGATTAAAGACTTAAATGTAAGACCTAAAACCATAAAAACCCTAGAAGAAAACCTAGGCAATACCATTCAGGACATTGGCATGGGCAAAGACTTCATGACTAAAACACCAAAAGCAATGGCAACAAAAGCCAAAATTTACAAATAGGATCTAATTAAACTAAAGAGCTTCTGCACAGCAAAAGAAACTATCATCAGAGTGAACAGTCAACCTACAGAATAGGAGAAAATTTTTGCAATCTATCCATCTGGCAAAGAGCTAATATCCAGAATCTACAAGAAACTTAAACAAATATACAAGAAAAAAACAACCCCATCAAAAAGTGGGCAAAGTTTATGAACAGACACTTCTCAAAAGAAGACATTTATGCATCCCACAAACATGAAAAAAAGCTCATCATCACTGGTCATTAGAGAAATGCAAATCAAAACTACAATGAGATACCATCTCACACCAGTTAGAATGGCAGTCATTAAAAAGTCAGGAAACAACAGATGTTGGAGAGGATGTGGAGAAATAGGAACACTTTTACACTGTCTTTGGGAGTGTAAATTAGTTCAACCATTGTGGAAGACAGTGTGGTGATTCCTCAAGGATCTAGAACCAGAAATACCATTAGACCCAGCAATCCCATTACTAGGTATATACCCAAAGGATTATAAGTCATTCTACTATAAAGACACATGCACACATATGTTTATTGCAGCACTACTGACAATAGCAAAGTCTTGGAACCAACCCAAATGCCCATCAATGATAGACTGGATAAAGAAAATGTGGCACATGTACACCATGGAATACTATGCAGCCACAAAAAGGATGCATTAATGTCCTTTGCAGGGACATGGATGAAGCTGGACACCATCATTCTCAGCAAACTAACACAGGAACAGAAAACCAAACACCACATGTTCTCGCTCATAAGTGGGAGTTGAACAATGAAAACACATGGACACAGGGCAGGGAACATCATACACCGGGGCCTGTCGAGGAGAGGGTCTGGGGGGAATAGCATTAGGAGAAATACCTAAAGTAGATGATGGGTTGATGGGTGCAGCAAACTACCATGGCACGTGTATACCTATGTAACAAACCTGCATGTTCTGCACATGTACTCCAGAACTTAAAGTATAATAATAAAAAAAGAAGAAAAGTGGAATGCACATTGTTTTTAAAAAGTTTCAGCGTTTTGCGAAAGCACATGGTTCTAGATGAAGAGCTGCTAGGGGAAATTCTGAATGGTGTTCAAGTCCTCAGCACAGCCAGCAGCAGCAGGATGTGGGTTTTTTTTTTTTTTTTTCTGAGACGGAGTCTCACTCTGTCCTTTTAGTACTGAGTTTTAAGAATTCTTCATATATTCTAGGTACTAATGCCTTATATATATGATTTACAAATAATAGCTCCCATTATGTGGGGTTTTTGTGTTTTATTTTTGAGACGGAGTCTTGCTGTGTCACCCAGGCTGGAGTGCAGTGGTGCAATATTGGCTCACTGCCACCTCTGCCTCCGGGGTTCAAGCTATTCTCCTGCCTCAGCCTCCTGAGTAGCTGGGACTACAGGCACGTGTCACCATGCCCGGCTAATTTTTTGTATTTTTAGTGGAGACGGGGTTTCACCATGTTAGCCAGGATGGTCTTGATCTCCTGACCTCGTGATCCGCCCACCTCGGCCTCCCAAAGTGCTGGGATTACAGGCGTGAGTCACTGCGCCCAGCCAGGATGTGGTTTTTAATGCTCACTATGAAAGTAGTGCTTCAGATGGTGCTTATTCTTAATTTATTTTTTTATTGGATTCATTCATTTATTTTTATATATTTTCATAGATTTATTGACATAAAAATTATATATATGGTGTACAACTTGATGGTAGATACACATATACGTTGTGAAATGAGCATCACAATCAAGCTAATTAACATTATCACTTCTCCATAGTTACCATTTTGTGGATGCGCATGTATTTATTTCTGAAATAATTTTAGACTTACAGAAAAGTTGCAGAAATAATACAGAGTTCACATATACCTACCACTTTGCTTCCCCTAATGTTAAAAACTTATATAACCATAAGCTGGGCATGGTGGCGCACGCCTGTAATCCCAACACTTTGGGAGGCCGAGGTGGGCAGATCACTTGAGGTTAGGAGTTCAAGACCAGCCTGGCCAACATGGTGAAACCCCGTCTCTACTAAAAATACAAAAATTAGCAGGACATGGTGGCACGTGCTTGTAATCCCAGCTATTCCAAAGGCTGAAGCATGAGAATTGATTCAACCTGGGAGGCGGGGGTTGCAGTGAGCCGAGATCGCGCCACTGCACTCTAGCCTTGGCAACAGAGACTCCGTCTCAAGTTAAAACAACAACAACAAAAACTATATAACCACAGTTCAATAATCAAAATGAGGAAATTAACTTTGATACAATACTATGAATTAAACTACAGCCCTTTGATTTTCACCATCTCCTGCCACCCCCTACCATCTATGTCGCCTCAGTTTCCTCCTATCTGTGACAGTTGCTCTGTATTTCCTTGTCTTTCATGGACTTTTGATGAGTACTGGCCAGGTGTTTTGTAGAATGATCCTCAGTTTGGGTCTGTCTACATTTTCCTCATGATTAGACTAAGGTGATGGGTTTGGGGAAGAAGATCACAAGGTGAAATGCTCTTGTTATTTCCTATCAGGGGTACGGGATGCCAGCGTGGTTTATTAGTGATATTTACCGCGATCACTTGGTTAAGGTGGAATCTCCCAGGTTTCATGGCTGTAAAGTTACTTTTCTCCCTTTGTAAATGATAAACATCTTGGAGTGATGCTTTGAGACTGCTAGCATCCTGTTTCTTCTCAAACTTTTGCCTGTTGATTTTCACAGTCATTGGTGGATCTTGTCAACAATTATTACTGTGGCGTTATAGTGGGGATTTTGTATTTTACTCTTCTACATTTATTAATTGGAATTCTATAAGGAAGAGTTGTCCCTTCTCTTAAACATTTATTTATTGAATTATTTATTTATGTCCATATGGATTTATGGGTATTTATTTAGTCCTATGGGATTGTGTTAGTCAGTTCTTGCCTTGCTATAAAGGAACACCTGACACTGGGTAATTTATGAAGAAAAGAGATTGGCCGGGCGCAGTGGCTCACGCCTGTAATCCCAGCACTTTGGGAGGCTGAGGCGGGTGGATCATTTGAGGTCAGGAGTTCGAGACCAGCCTGGCCAACATGGTGAAACTCCATCTCTACTAAAAATATAAAAATTAGCTGGGCTTGGTGGTACACACCTGTAATCCCAGCTACTGGGGAGGCTGAGGCAGGAGAATTGCTTGAACCTGGGAGGTGGAGGTTGCAGTGAGCCGAGATTGCGCCATTGTGCTCCAGCCTGGGTGACAGAGTGAGACTCCATCTCAAAAAAAAAAAAAAAGAAGAAGAAAAGAGATTTTTGACTCACGGCCTCAAGAAGCTTCCAATCATGGTGGAAGGTAAAGAGGAGCCAGCGAGTTACATGGCAAGAGAGGGAACAAGAGTCAGGGGAGGTCCCAGACTGCTTTAAACAACTAGATCTTCCGTGAACTGAGCAAGAACCCACTCATCACCAAATGATGATCCAGTCGCCTTCCATTCCAGTCGCCTCCCACCAGGCCTCACCTTCAACACTGGGAATTACATTTCAACATGAGATTTGGAGGGGACAAACATCCAAACCGTATCATTCTGCCTCTGGCCCCCCAAATCTCATGTCCTCACATTTCAAAATACAATTATGGGCCGGTACAGTGGCTCATGCCTGTAATCCTAGCACTTTGGGAGGCCGAGGCAGGTGGATCACCTGAGGTCAAGAGTTCGAGACCAGCCTGGCCAGCATGGTGAAACCTCGTCTCTGCTAAAAATACAAAAAAAATTAGATGGATGTGGTGGCGAGCATCTGTAATCCCAGCTACTCCGGAGGCTGAGGCAGGAGAATCACTTGAACCTGGGAGGCAGAAGTTGCAGTGAGCCGAGATTGCGCGTTGCACTCCAGCCTGTGCAATAGAGCAAAAACTCCATCTCAAAACCAAAAAACAAAAAACAACATGCCTCTGCACTAGTTCCTCAAAGCTTTAACTCCAGCATTAACTCAAAAGTCCCAAGTCCAAAGTCCAAAGTCTCATTTGGAGATGAGTCCCTTTCACCCATGAGCCTGTAAGATCAAAAACAAGTTATTTACTCCCAAGATACAATTTTGATACAGGCACTAGGTAGACATTCTCATTCCAAAGGGGAGAAATTAGCCAAAAGAAGCAGGCAATAGGCCCCACACAAGTCTGAAATCCAGCAAGGCAGTCATTAAATCTAAAAGCTCCAAACTAATCTCCTTTGACTCCATGTCTGCCATCCAGGGCACACAGGGCTCCAAAGGCCTTGGGTAACTCCTCCCCTGTGGCTTTGCTGGATGTAGCCCACTCGGCTGCTCTGGTGGACCGGAATCCAGTGCCTGCGGCTTTTCTGGGATCAGGATGCAAGCTGCTGCTGGCTCTACCATTCTTGGATCAAGAGGATGGCAGTCCCCTTCCCATAGCTCTACTAGGTGATATAATCTAGTAGTATCATTTTCTTGCTCAAGTTGTTCCAGGTTTGGCCATTGAGAGCTTTTTAGTGGTGGTTCCTGTGACCTTTTGACATATCCCCATCTTTTTGGAGCACTTTCCTATTGTCTGGTGCCACAAGACAGTCCAGGCCCTTCTTTTTTGTTTGTTTGTTTGTTTTGGAGACAGAGTTTCATGCTGTTACCTGGGCTGGAGTGCAATGGTGTGGTTTTGGCTCACTGCAACTTCCACCTCCCGGGTTCAAGCAATTCTCCTGCTTCAGCCTCTCAAGTAGCTGGGACTACAGGCATGTGCCACCACACCCAGCTAATTTTTGTATTTTTAGTAGAAACAGGGTTTCACTATGTTGGTCAGGCTGGTCTCAAACTCCTGACCTTGCAATCCTCCCACCTCAGCCTCACAAAGTGTTGGAATTACAAGTGTGAGCCATCGCATGTGGCCAGCTCCAGGCCCTTCTTGTCCCTACCCCAGTCCTGGAATCAATCACTTCTCTGGGAAAACTTGAATTTTTTTTTTTTTTTTTTTTTGAGACGGAGTCTTGCTCTGTTGCCCAGGCTGGAGTGCAGTGGTGTGATCTCAGCTCACTGCAGCCTCTGCCTCCCAGGTTCAAGTGATTCTCCTGCCTCAACCTCCTGGGTAGCTGGAATTACAGTTGCCCGCCACCATGCATGGCTAACTTTTGTATTTTAATTAATTAATTAATTATTATTATTATTTTTTTAGACAGTGTCTTGCTCTGTTGCCCAGGCTGGAGTGCAATGGTGCCATCTCGACTCACTGCAACCTCTGCCTCCCTGCAACCTCCACCTCCCGGGTTCAAGCAGTTCTTCTGTTCAGCCTCTGAAGTAATTGGGATTACATGCACCCACCACTATGCCCAGCTAATTTTTGTATTTTTAGTAGAGAAGGGGTTTTGCCATGTTGGCCAGGCTGGTCTCGAACTCCTGACCTCAGGTGATCTGCCCACCTTGGCCTCCCAAAGTGCTGGGATCAGAGGCGTGAGCCACCACGGCTCTCGCAATTTTTATATTTTTAGTAGAGATGAGGTTTGACTATATTGGTCAGGCTGGTCTCGAACTCCTGACCTCAAGTGATCCCCCCACCTCAGCCTCCCAAAGTGCTGGGATTACAGGAGTGAGCCACTGCACCTGGCCCCTTAGATTTTTTTTTTTTTTTTGAGACAGAGTTTCGCTCTGTCACCCAGGCTGGAGTGCAGTGGTGCAATTTCGGCCCACTACAACCTCCACCTCCCAGGTTCAAATGATTCTCCTGTCTCAGCCTCCCGAGTAGCTGGGACTGCAGGCACCCGCCACCACACCCAGCTAAGTTTTATATTTTTAGTAGGAGTAGGGTTTCATCATATTGGCCAGGCTGGTCTTGAACTCCTGACCTCAAATATTACACCCACCTCGGCCCCCTAAAGTGCTGGGATTACAGGCGTGAGCCACCACGTCCAGCCTAGAGTTTGTTTGTTGTTATTGAAAAATAACATTTAGAAACCAAGATGTGGGTACTGGGTGAAAGCTTGTTCCTTGATGATTATAAAGCTTATATATCAGAAGATTTACCAATATAGGATGATGCAGCATCTTCAGTAATAATCTGAAGCAAAACAGCCGTTATATATGGTCAGCTTTAAGCATGGTTTAAAATGTTTTGTTTACTCCAAAAAATGCTTTAGGTACAAATGCCATTTATATCAAAGTCAGGAAAGTGCTTTCCTTCCTAAAATGCTCCTTTATTTTTAAGCAGGAATATTAATTTTATTTCATTTTCCATCTCACATTCTTCTATCCATAATGTCAAACTAATTACATCTCATATTTTAAATAATAGAATGACAAAATGTTGAATCTCATTGATAATCAAAAATCTTGGCCAGGCACAGTGGCTCATGCCTATAATCCCAGAACTTTGGGAGGCCGAGGTCGGTGGACCACAAGGTAAGGAGATTGAGACCATCCTGGCCAACATGGTGAAACCCTGTCTTTACTAAAAATACAAAAAAGTAGCTGGGGATGGTGGTGCATACCTGTAGTCCCAGCTACTCAGGAGGCTGAGGCAGGAGAATCGCTTGAACCCAGGAGGTGGAGGTTGCAGTGAGCCGAGATCACACCACTGTATACTCCAGCCTGAGCGACAGAGTGAAACTGTCTCAAAAACAAAAAGAAAAAAAAGTAAACTTAATGAGATTGCTGCCATCTTATGAAAATATTAACAAATGTTTAAAAGATTGATAATATTGTTAAGAGTAGGCCGGGTGCAGTGGCTCATGCCTATAATCCCAACACTTTGGAAGGCCAAGGTGGGTGGATCACTTGAGGCCAGGAGTTTGAGACCAGCCTGGCCAACATGGCAAAATCTTGTCTCTACTAAAAATATAAATATTAGCTGGGAGTGGTAGTGAACGCCTGTAATCCCAGCTACTTGGGAGGCTGAGGCAGGAGAATCGCTTGAACCCAGGGGGCAGAGGTTGCAGTGAGCCAAGATCACAGCCACTGCACTCCAGCCTGGGTGACACAGCGAGACTGTCTCAAAAAAAAAAAAAAAAAAAACTAAGAGTGTGAGAAAGCAAATCCTCTACAGCACCTATTTGAGAGCAATTGGTAGTATTGATGGACATGTAAAATGTGCATTTATTTTGTCTTAACAATTCCACTTCTAAAAACGTTTCCATCAGAGATAGAGCTACAAGTATATAATGGGGGTATGTGTTTGTGTGTGTGTGTGTGTGACTACATTGCTGGTAATGATTAAAAACTGAGATAACTGAACTGTCCGTCAAGAAGGACTAGTTAAGTACTTTGAACCACTGTATCACACAGCTGGGGGAGAGTCGTGGAAGTCTTCCTAGAGGAAGTGATGTTTAAGTGGTGAAATAACTAAAAGATGAGTAGGAACAAGCTCTGTGAATTGTGTATGTGTGTTGGGGTGAGGAGAGAACATCCAAGGCAAGCTATGGTACATAGGGTGGCCCTGAGGCAAGAAGATGGTGTGTTCAAGACTTGGATATTAGGAAAGAGGGAGGAAGAGAGCTTAAGAATGAAGAGGAGCTTCAGATGCTCCTTAAGAAGGAGCATCTATTTATGTGCTGGTCTCCCTAACTTCACCATGAGCTCCTTGCAGCTTGCTTATTCTGGTATCTCCATGACTAGCCCAGACTGACATTCAAAACATAGTTGTTAAATTAACGAAATAATTTGACCGACTAACCCTGGAAAAGAAATCTTAACCTGGGGTTGAAGGTCCCATGATGGCTGGGGGGTTGGGGGTTGGGGGATGGTTGGTGAACTTGAATAGGGAAAAAAAAAAAGCTTTCTTATTTCCATTCACCTCTAACTGAAAATTAGCACTTCCTTCCATTATGAATTGACACAACAAAACACAGTAGTATTAGCAGTACCTATGACTTTGTCACCCAGAGAAGTCACAGTTATTTTCATCTCACATTAGAGTTGTTGCACGTATCTCAAAATATAATTTATGCTTATTACTACTTCAAAATTACAGTCATTATTACACCTGCCACTAGATCTTGTTACTTAATGTGTCAATAAAAGAATAACATTTATTATTGTATCACATGTTAAAATATTTTGATAACTGTATTTCAACATAATTGGCATCCTTTGTAATCCTATGTATTTTATTTTATGCATTTAAGAACACTGTTCTGAGAGGGAGTCCACAGGTTTCTCCCAACTATCAAGGGAGTCCTTGTGCAAGGGGCTAAGAACTTTGCCCAAGAGTATAATATACAACCCTTCCTACCGCCCTCTATGTGATGAAGGAGGTGATGGTTTTTTATTTATTTATTTTTTTTGAGGCGGAGTTTCGCTCTTGTTGCCCAGGCTTGAGTGCAGTGGTGCAATCTCGGTTCACCACAACCTCCGCCTCCCAGGTTCAAGCGATTCTCCTCCCTCAGCCTCCAGAGTAGCTGGGATTACAGGCATGCGCCACCACGCCCGGCTGATTTTGTATTTTTAGTAGAGACGGGGTTTCTCCATGTTGATCAGGCTGGTCTTGAACTCCCGACCTCAGGTGATCTGCCCACCTCGGCCTCCCAAAGTGTTGGGATTACAGGTGTGAGCCACGGCGCCCGGCCTGATAAAGGAGGTAATGTAAATTGTAGGTGTCATGGCCCAACTCCCTTTCTGTCAGATAAGCAGCACCTTTTCCTCTCCCTAACCTAAATAAACTCTGGTTATTCTATTCTCTTCCCACTCTCAGTTGGAGAAACCACTTGTGCTTCTGCTTTAATTGTTATTTCCGTAAGAATGGCTCTTACATGCGAATACTCAGCCTAACCTCTCTCCGAGCCCCAATCATGTATTCACAGTGGTCTGTTTCTTGTTGTGTCCACCATTATCTCAAGGTCTTCATCTTTCTTCACAAATTACCTCTTTTTCCTGATACCTCTCTTCTCCCATTCTCGCAAGAGCAAAACACAATCATCAACCCCGAGCGCCTTGTCTCTCAAGCTTCTGCTACTCAGACAACAAGACCCACTAATTCTCCTCTACCTTTGAGTTTCACAGTGGTAGATTGTATGGCGATTTCCTTTAAAGTACTTTAGAATTACCAGTGTGATGTGTGTGTGTGTAGATTAACTTTAATCTATATTCTAGACGCTATTCACATCTGGAGTGCCCTAATTAGGAACCCACACTCTAGGGAAGATTACTTAGTATTTGAAGTACCCTAATTAGACATTCTTTTCCTAGAGGGAGCTACATAAGCACTCGAAATCCATTATTGTTTTACAAATGAAATGATATGATGCTTGGGATTTGTTTCAAAATAATCCAGGAGGAGGAGCAAATGGGGAGGAATATGGATGAAACAGGATTGCTCATGAGTTGGTAATTGCTAAAGCTGGGTGGTGGGTAATGTGTGTGTGTGGGGGGGAGAGTTTCATGAACATTCTCTGTATTTTGTATATATTTGAAACTTTCCATAATAAAAAGTTTTGACGTATGTCGTTATTGCAATCTACACCAGACAGAAGATAACAGATTAAACACATGCCATCTACTTTCCTTCCTGAAGCCCCAGTAAAATAACAATAAAATAATTTTTTTTTTAACAGAATCTTGCTCTGTCACCCAGGCTGAAGTGCAGTGTTGCGATCTTGGCTCACTGCATCTCTGCCTCCTGGGTTCACAACCTCCTGAATAGCTGGGACCACAGGTGTGCGCCACCAAGCACAGCTAATTTTTATATTTTTAGTAGAGATGGGGTTTCACCATGTTAGCCAAACTGGTCTTGAACTCCTGACCTCAGGTGATTCACCAGCCTTAGCCTCCCAAAGTGCTGGGATTACAGGCTTGAACCACGGCCTTGGCTGTGCCTTTTTATAAAAATTCCTTTTGGCTGGGTGCAGTGGCTCATGCCTGTAATCCCAGCACTTTGGGAGGCCGAGGCAGGAGGATTGCTTGAGTTTATGAGCTTGAGACCAGCCTGGGCAACATAGGGAGACCGCTGTCTCTACAAAAAAAAAAAAATTAGCCAGTCATGGTGGTATGTGCCTGTACTACCAGCTATTTGGGAGGCTGAGGCAGGAGGATCACTTGAGCCAGGAGGTTGAGGCTGCAGTGAGCCATGTTCGAGCCACTGCAGTCCAGCCTGGGCAACAGAGCAAGACCTTGTCTCAAAAAATAAAAAATAAAAAGGCATAAATACCATATTTTTAGAGTGAGGTCACAGATGAAGTATAGAAGAGATATCCAAAAGGCTTGTCTTGAGCTTTACTGTTTAGTAAAGTAAGCATATAAGTGCCTTATTATACACATCTGAGAATTAGAGAAAAGATTCCTGGGAGATTTCTCAGGAATTTGAAGGACAAATGTAGAGTGTGAGGTTAACCACATCTACCTGCTGTTTGAACTTAGAGGTGAGTGTGGTCCTTTCATTAACAACCCCTTTGGCTCGCAGGATGATTTGTATCAGGGTTTCTAATCTCCTCCTCCTAGTAACAAAGCCTTTGTGTTGTAAAATGTATCACCTACAATACAACATCTCACAGTGTAAAAGGGGAGAGGGGGAATGTTGGCTCTATAGCCTCAAATGAGTATGATTTGAAAATTAATTGTGCACAACACAAGTTTGGAAGGCCTCCAGTATTATAAAGATCTTGCCATATAAGTGGATGCACTTTGTTTCAAGGTAGCATAGTGTCATGAATACAGTTGTCGATTTTTTGTCCAAAAAGCTGTGTTTCTGGTCTGTTCTACTTACCTCTCACATTACTCTCACAATATCCATCCATCCACCTATCCCAGATAGAAAGGATGGATAGTGAATTTGTGTGTGTGTGTGTGTGTGTGTGTGTGTGTGAGAGAGAGAGAGAGAGAGAGAGAATGAGAGAGTGATCATATTGGAGAAATTCCAATTGCTTTTTTTTTTTTTAAAGATAGGGTCTCGGGGTCTTATTCTGTCACCAGGCTAGAGTGCAGTGGCATGATCATAGATTGCTGCAACCTCAAACTCCAGGTTCAGCCTCCCAAGTAGCTGGGACTACAGGTGTATGCCACCATGCCCAACTAATTTTTTAATTTTTAGTAGAGATGAGGTCTCACTATGTAGTCCAGGCTGGTCTCGAACTCCTGGGCTCAGGTGATCCTCCTGCTTCAGCCTCCCAAAGTGCTGGGATTACAGGCATGAGCCACTGCACCCGGCCACTAATTGTTTTTATCGCTGCTTCTGTCTTGCATTTACTGTGGCTTCTCAAGTCTACATCACAACCTCTTAGCTTGACGATCCGCCTTCAGCTCATAATTATGTTGTTGTCTCATAGTTTAAATTCTTGGAAAAGTCAAAATGTAATTGGCCCATCTTGTCTCCATTGGGGCAGAACCTCTATCTTAATTCACCTCTTGGGCCACTGGTCACCCTGTGGATTGGTCCCCTGGGGTAAGGTGCCCTCTCTCAGACTAATTAGCTATTGTAGGAGCATGTGTGGAGTAAAGGGTAATTGGCATGCTAGGCTGCCCCTTTGAAAGCTGTGATAGGACAGTTAAATTAAAAGTTGGGCGTAACAGAAAAATTAGCAGACACATTCAATTCACAGCCTTAACTTCCACACCTTCTGCCCGAGAGACTTTGTGTGTTCACTCAATATTGTTCAGCTTCAGGCCGGGCACGGTGGCTCATGCCGGTAATCCTAACACTTTGGTAGGCCGAGGCGGGCAGATCACTTGAGGTCAGGAGTTTGAGACCAGCCTGGCCAAAATGGCGAGATCCCAGTCTCTACTAAAAATATAAAATTTAGCTAGATGTGGTAGCATGTGACTGTAGTCCCAGCTACAGGGAAGGCTGAGGCAGGAGAATCGCCTGAACCCAGGAGGTGGGGGTTGTGGTGAGCTGAGATTCTGTCAATGCACTTCAGCCTGGGCAACAGAGAGAGACTCCATCTCAGACAAAAAAAAAAAAAAAAAAGAAAAGAAATCTTCAGTTCCCTTATCTGTAAAATGGGTGTGCGAATCCTCGTGGCATACCTCACAGTTTGCTGTGAGGAGAAAAGGAGGTAAAAGGAGTGAGCAGAACATTGAGCCTGCACATGGCAGGCGCTCAGTGAAGAATAGCAGCTGCAGCTAACATTCAGACGCAATGCTGAGTGCTTCATGTACATTTTATCATCTCAATTCTCCAAGCAAGAGTTCCACTATGGTTCTGAATTTCCTGTTGGCCAAAAAGCTTATGTATGAGGAATGAAGTAGAGTTTTGTCTTTAAACACACCATACTTACTCCATTTTATAAAATAATCTCAACTTATTTTAGGTTAAGAGGGTGCATGTGCAGATTTGTTACCTGGCTATATTGTATGATGCTGAGGTTTAAGGTATGATTTATCTTGTTACCCAGGTACTGAATATAGTACCCAATATAGTTCATTTCTCAACCCTTGCCCTACCTCAGTAGTCCCCAGTGTCTATTGTTGCCATCTTTATGTCCATAAGCACCCAACGTTTAGCCCCCACTTATAAGCAAGAACATGCAGTATTTGTTTTTTTTGTTTCTGCGTTAATTTGCTTATGTTGCTGCAAATGACATGATTTCTTTCTTTCTTTCTTTTTTTTTTTTTTTTTTTTGAGACAGTTTCACTCTTGTTGCCCAGGCTGGAGTGCAGTGGCTTGATCCCGTCTCACTGCAACCTCCGCCTCCTGGGTTCAAGCGATTCTCCTGCCTCAGCCTCCTGAGGAGCTGGGATTACAGGCATGTGCCACCACTTCCTGCCAATGTTTGTATTTTTAGTTAGAGATGAGGTTTCGCCATGTTGGCCAGGTTGGTCTCGAACTCCTGACATTGTGATCCGCCTGCCTCGGCCTCCCAACATGCTGGGATTACAGGCATGATCCACCGCGCCTGGCCTTTTGTCCACTTTTTAATGGGGTTGTTTGTCCGATGCATACTTTGCAAACATTTTCTCCCAATCTGTAGGTTGTCTGCATACTCTATTGATAGTTTCTTCTTCTTCTTTTTTTTTTTTGAGACGGAATTTTGCTCTTGTTACCCAGGCTGGAGTGCAATGGCGCTATCTCGGCTCACTGCAACCTCCACCTCCCAGGTTCAAGCAATTCTCCTGCCTCAGCTTCCCAAGTCGTTGGGATTATAGGCATGCACCACAATGTCTGACTAATTTTGTATTTTTAGTAGAGACGGATTTCTCCATGTTGGTCAGGTTTGCTCAGACTCCTGGCATGATCATGGCTCAATGCAGCCTGGGCTCAAGTGATCCTCCCAACTCAGCCTCCTCCTGAGTAGCGGGACCACAGGTATGTGCCACTATACCCAGCTAATTTAAAAAATGTTTTTATAGAGATGGAGTATCCCTATGTTGCCCCAGCTTGTACTTCTGAGCTTAAGCAATCCTCCCACCTTGGCATCCCAAAGTGCTGGGATTATAGGCATGAGCCACTGCACCCAGGCTGCAATTGCTGTTGAGAACTTAGTCATAAATTATTTCTGAGGGGTGATGTACAGAATAGTGTTTCCTAGCCTTCCTTACCCTCCCCTCCCCTCCCCTTTCCTTCCCTTCTTTTTTTCAGACAGGGTCTTGCTCTGTCACCCATGCTGGAGAGCAGTGGTGTGATTTGGGCTCACTGCAGCCTTGACCTCCTGGGCTCAAGTGATCCTCCCATCTCAGCCTCCCAAATAGCTGAGACTACAGGTGCATGCCACCACATTGGCTAATTAAAAAAAAATTTTTTTTTTTTTTGTAGAGGCAGGGTCTTATGTTGCCCAGGCTGTCTCAACCTCCTGGGCTTAAGTTATCCTCCTGCTTTAGTCTCCCAAAGTACTCGGATTACAGGCGTGACCTACTGCACCCAGCCTGGTCTGGGATTCTTATAGTTTGAGGTCTTACATTTAGACTTTTAATCCATCTTTGGTTAATTTTTTATATGATGAAATACAGGGGTTCAGTTTCATTCTTCTGCATATGGCTAGCCAGCTATTAACATCCAGCACCATTTATTGAATAGGGAGTCCTTTCCCCATTGCTTAATTTTGTCAGCTTTAGCAAAGACCAGATGTAGGTGTGCAGCTTTATTTCTGTGTTCTCCATTCTGTTCCTTTGGTCTATGTGTCTGTTTTTGTACCAGTACCATGCTGTTTTGGTTACTGTAGCCCTATAGTATAATTTAAAGTCAGGTAATGTGATGCCTATAACTTTGTTCTTTTTACTTAGAATTACTTTGGCTATTTGGGCCCTTTGGTTTGATATAAATTTTAGGAAGTTTTTTTTTTTTTTTCTATTTCTGTGAAAAATGGCATTGGTAGCTTGATAAGAATAGCACTGAATCTGTAAATTGCTTTGGGCAATATGGCCATCTTAATGATATTGATTCTTCCAATCCATGAACATGGGATGTTTTTCCATTTGTTTGTGTCATCTATGATTTCTTTCAGGGGTGTTTTGTAGTTTTCCTTGTAGAAGTCTTTCACCTCCTTGGTTAGATGTATTCCTAAGTATTTTACTAATGTATTTTTTGTGGCTATTGTAAATGAAATTGCATTCTTGATTTGGCTTTCAGCTTGAACATTATTGGTGTAGAAAAATGTTGCTGATTTTAGCTGGGCGCGGTGGTTCATGCCTGTAATCCCAGCACTTTAGGAGGCTGAGGCGGGTGGATCATGAGGTCAGGAGATTGAGACCATCCTGGCTAACACAGTGAAACCCCGTCTCTACTAAAGAATACAAAAAATTAGCCAGGCGTAGTGGCGAGCGCCTATAGTCCCAGCTACTCGGGAGGCTGAGGCAGGAGAATGATGTGAACCCAGGAGGCGGAGGTTGCAGTGAGCCGAGATTGTGCCACTGCACTCCAGCCTGGGTGACAGAGCAAGACTCCATCTCACAAAAAAAAAAAAAAAAAAAAGAAAGAAAACAAAAATGTTGCTGATTTTTATACATCGATTTTGTGTTCTGAAACATTACTGAAGTCATGTGTCAGTCCCAGGAGCCTTTTGACAGTGTTTAGGATTTTCTAATTTAATAAACATTTATAGAAGACCTACTACATGCAAAGTTTAAAGAACATGAGGCCGGGCATGGTGGCTCATGTCTGTAATCCCAGCACTTTGGGAGGCCAAGGCGGTGGATCACCTGAGGTCATGAGTTCGAGACCAGCCTAGCCAACATGACAAGATCCCATCTCTACAAAAATACAAAAATTAGCCAGGCGTGGTGGTGCGGGCCTGTAATCCCAGCTACTTGGGAGGCTAAGGCAGGAGAATTGCTTGAACCTGGGAGGCAGAGGTGGCAGTGAGCTGAGATCGTGCCACTGCACTCTAGCCTTGGCGACAGAGTGAGACTCTGTCTTGATA
The DNA here is from genome assembly GCA_023783455.1 of Erythrocebus patas. NCBI lineage: Eukaryota > Metazoa > Chordata > Mammalia > Primates > Cercopithecidae > Erythrocebus > Erythrocebus patas. Next base: position 16,161,762 of record JAKFHT010004400.1, on the reverse strand, counting down.
AAAAAAAAAATCACCTCAGTCACTCAGAGTGCAAAGTGAAGAGAAAGTGCCTGAAATTTTAGAGTTTATAGGAGATGTGACAGTGTCTAATGCAAATCAGTAATAATTTGGAAAGAGTTCAATAAAGTATTTTTATCAAATGCAGAGTTGCCAAAAATCTGCCTTTCTGCAAACCCATCCTCCACACTGTTTCTGGAATGGTTGCTAGGTGCTAGTTGTATCAGAAGCAAAGACTCACTCACTCAAACCTTTTTAAGAGAAAAAGGTTTTGTGGCAAGTTCACATGGACTGGACCTGGATCTAAGGCTGGTCTAGGGCCAGCTCTTCTGTCTGGATCCCACGGTCTTCATGCTCCCACTACAGTACCCTGGCCTCCTCCCTCTACCCAATGGACAATGTTGTCTTTCTTTCTTTCTTTCTTTCTTTTTTTGAAATGGTCTCACTCCTGTTGCCCAGGCTGGAGAGCGTGGTGCAATCATAGCTCACTGGACCTCCCAAGTATCTGAGACCAAAGGCATGTGCCACCATGCCTGACCCAGCGTTGTCTCATCCTTGTAAACTTCAACGTGGAAGGAGCCAGGTTGGCTGGCTTAGTAATGACCATAGTCCCTATTGACCAGAACCATCCTTTCAGGCCACCTCAAGGTCCTGCCCTGGATCAGATCCTGTGGTCCGTCTTCTCTGATTATGGTCAACCCTGTCCAACTCAGTCCAGGGCAGCTTCCCAGAGCAGGGTCTGTAGGCAGGTTGGCTTCATGTAGAAGGGGAAGTTGGTGTGGAAAGTCCTATATCTACCTGACAGACAGGTTCACGATATATTTTTTAAGACAGAAAATTATGTCATAGAGCCAGGTGTGGTGGCTCACGCCTGTAATCCCAGAACTTTGGGAGGCCGAGGCAGGTAGATCACTTGAGGTCAGGAGTTCAAGACCAGCCTGGCCAACATAGGGAAACCTTGCCTCTACTAAAAATGCAAAAATTAGCCGGGCATGGTGGCTCATGCCTATAGTCCCGGTTACTGGGGAGGCTGAGGCAGGAGACTTACTTAAGCCCGGGAGGTGGAGATTGCGGTGAGCTAAGATTGTGCCATTACACTCCAGCCTGGGCGACTGAGCAAGACTCTGTCAAAAAAAAAAAAAAAAAAAAAAAAGAAAGAAAGGGAGGAAGGAAGGAAAGAAAGAAGGAAGGAAGGAAAGACGGAAGGAAGGAAGGAAAGAAAAGAAAGAAATAAAAATTATGTCATGGTACTCCTTTCTCAGCATCTTTTGTTTTTCCTTTAAGTGTTCTGGGTTTTCCACCCATCACCTATGGTTATAGTTTCCAATCAACAATACTTGGGGTGATGCTTTTTGACTCCACCAAATCAGTAGCCTGAAGAATAGAACCAAGAGCTTGCTTTCTTTTATTTTTAAAGCAAAGGTCCCAAAGTCTTAAAATGCATCTTATTCATTTTCAGTGGCTAGCATGCTGGCTGGCAGAATTGACAGCCAATAAATGTTTGATGAAAACAGAACAAAACAATAAGGCTTTATTAATCAATCATAACACGATAGACTAAGTAGGTGAAAACCTCCGCCTACTTCCTTGTTCTGAAAAATCTTCCTCATTTCCATTCTGTTTTCTTCAGTTCCCCACTTGAGAGCCACTGATAGCTCAGCCCGGGGCTGCCCATCCCATTTTCTTCGTCTTGCCCTCAGCACAGGTAGAGATAGAGAAAGGATCAAAGCCCAGATCCTTCTCTGTCCTCACATCTGCACATACC